>OZ007588.1:167788282-168350027 GCA_963931845.1 Maratus michaelseni
TATGAGGCAGATATTTTTTTACAATTTTCATTGCCATTTCCATGAAATTTAACAAAATATACTATATAATATACAGGTAAAAATCCTTAAATAGAAATTTAGCAACGTAGGAAAGATTTGGCGGAAAGTAATTCAGAAATAGATCTCCCATTCTAATAAAACTGTTAGCGATTTAGAGATTTGTTAGCATTTTAAATACAAACATTTAATTTTTTTTCCTACCACCGCATAGAACTCATTTGTTAATTTAGTGATACTAAAAATATTTTTAAAATCTCCAATCTCTTATTATTTTGAGGGGCCACTCAACCCAATCATCAGCTTTCTGTTTAAAAAGTGAGGACACCATTTTTGCGAGTTCGACATCGGGGATGCTCGGGGTGACCGTCGAACGCGTTCAAGATTTTTCTTGTACTGAATATTTAAGGTGGTTCTCAACTGACCTGCTCCACAACGCGAAGCTTTCTGACATAATTTCTGACTCATTTTTAAACGCAAAGGCATAAAATGGGCAGGACTGACTATGGAAACAATTTGGAATCGAAATGAGTTTTCCATTTTTTGATAAATAAATTACTTATCGAGTTATAAGCAATTCGTGTCACGTGACGACTGGTTTTTCTCTTTTCTTTCCCTGTTACGTCGGGTATTTGGTTCAAAACGCTGACTTTGACATTCTTTTCTGAAAGATCTTCTGATTTTACTAAAAAATGGAAAACGTCTTTCAATTACAGAGTTTCTGAATAAAAACAAAAGCCAATTTCATGCGTTTCCGAACAAAAACGAATTAAAAATATGTCATAAAGTATATGTCATTCCTATAGCAATTTATTCCAAAACTGGTCAGTGCTTAATAAGATATCACCTCTGTTAAATATATTGCTCTTTTCAATAGAGTGTAAAAAATGAAAAAATCGTATTTAGGAAATCTGATTGCAGAATAGTATTTATATTTATGTCGTAATTATTTTATAAAGACTATTAAATCCATTTTTATTTAAAATTTATGTTTACTTTGGACGCCTAAAACAAATGCAACTGATTAAAAAATATATAAAAATTTTAATTTTCACAGCTTATTTCCAAGAATATTAAACTCTCTCATATAAAAACAGAATATTATAGTTTTATTAGAAGTTATTTGTCAGCCATATAAACTGTAAAGCATTTGAAATGTCTTTATTTAACTGTTTTCTTTCTATTCTTTTTCTGGAAACACCTGCTAGATGTTACTTTGTGGTAAACATTACTGCGCAGATCATGATCGCAGATGTTGAGGGCAGATGATTATTTTCATCGGCGGATTAGAGTGTGTGGTGTTCTTTTAAGTTTGTGGAAGTATATTGTGGAATTTATACCGTGAAAGTAAATTAACATTTTAAAGTGAATCATCCATTTTAACCTATCCTTATGTCTAACTGGGTGCGTTATTAAGGTCTGCGTGATATTTGATATCTCAGATCTATGAACACACCTAAGCTGGACACTTTAAAAATTAAAGCAGTGGATTTGAGTCTCATTTTTCAATGAAAAGGAAGCAGTCAACGACCATTAAAACTTAATCCCTAGAACTGGTGGTTTTACTTATAGATTAGCAGGTAACTTTTAATGTCTTCGCAGTTTTGTTAAAAGTGCATATTTAGTAATGGTACATTAATAGTGCATTATTTAAATGTTAAGATGTTTAAATCTTTTTTTTTTAATCACTTGTATAAAATTTTATCTTTAATGTTTTAAATCGTTTTCAATAGAGAGTTTGGAAAAAAGCTTAAAGTATTTACTAACAACATATATTCTAAATGTAAAGTGTTATTTATAACGAGGAATGTATTTATATTTTGCGTTTCTCAGTTCAATTTTCATAGTTATTCATTGTAATTAAAAACATTGCAATTTTTAGAACTATTAATATTTGATTTACAATTTGAAAATTTCTTAGCTAGTGGAGGTTTGGAGAAATAATTTTCTGGTATATTTGGAATAATTGCGACAATTTAACTCATTACAAATTTAGTTGTCAAGATATGTCAATATTAGGTGCACAAAAATAATGAATATTGATGAAACAATAAACCAGCTATTCAGTTAAGGTAATTTTTCCAGTTATGTTATCGAATTTTTTCTATAGTAAAAATTGATATTTAAGCTCTGCATTTAGTATTCTATCAAAAACTATAAATAAAATAATTTGTAAAGGAATTTTTTTTTTCTTTGCGTTTATGATCCTAAGTTTTAAATTTCATTTGCTTCGAAAAATGTTTTATAGCTTGATACAATGTTTATTATTTAATAATATCTCACAATAGGTAGATCTATTATTTAAATGGATTCCTAATATATTTTCACAATGCTTATTTAAAAATCTATACTTTTATTTTCATTAAATTTGTAATCAAATCAAAAATAACTAATTTCTGAATTCATTTTTATTCGGAAACACATGAAATTGGCAGGTGTTCTTATTCAGAATATATGTAATAGAATGGCATTTTCCATTTTTGACAAAAGATGTTTCAGAAAACACTATCAAAGTCGGTGTTTTGAACGGAATTTCCGACGCGCAGCGTCAGAAACGGAAAAAACGTGACCAAAATTGCTCTTAAGCATTTCAATTATCTAAAAATGGAAAACGCTATTCATTCCAAATCGCTTTAATAATCAGGCATGCAAGTGCCAAGCGTTTAAAAATTTGTTCATAAATGTGTCAGAAAGTTTCGTGATACTGAACGAGGGGAAATATGGCAAAGTATACACATTTAAAAACTTCAATACTTGAAAGCAAAATAGCATAGTTTTAATTATTGTCAACATTTTTGGTGGTTACATAAAACAAATGAAAGTCGAAGTTATTTTTAAAAGTGGTTATTTGCACAATAGAATTTCATATTATTAAAATATTTAATTTTATTATAATTTTTAATGGATTCATCTATTATTTTTATATTAGTATGCGTTTTTTACATTTATAATTTTCTTGTTTAACGGCTACATTAGCCGGTTTCCCAATCAGATGCAAAGATTTAATTTGAATACGAGTTGCATAAAAAAAATGATTGCCAATCCAATCCTTATCGTCGATCTTATCCGTATTTGGTGAAATCTTGTTATCCGAATCTATGCGAAATCATTTATCAGGTTCGGTCGGGTTGTGGGCCTACATAATTTTTGTTGTTGTTGTTGTTGGGTTAGGGTAATATTACGGGTTGAATGTAAATATAGTTTCAGTCAACCATCATTCATGTTCAAGTAGACATTCAGTCATGTTCAAGAAGTATATAACCGGATTCGTGCATGACTCTAGATCCGAGCGGCATCAGAAATTGTATCGTAACACAATATCTGATAAAATCTGGTTACTTGGTCGTATGCAAGATTCTATTTTGAACAAGACTTACAGTAAAAACATTATACCCGACTCGGGTCAGATCGGGTTCACGAAAATCAGGTCACACGACAACTAATCCAAATCTATTCTGTAGCCAAACAAATCCAAAAAGATCTATCCGAAGTTTCTGGATTGTATTCGGGTAAAATCTGGTCACCCGACCCGGTGCAGTGTCGTCACAAACGTCACAAACTTGAACCATAAAAAAATTTTGATCCGACAATCCATATAGGATTCGGGTAAAATCTGGTCACCCTATCCGATGCAGATTCGTCACATTTTTCACATTGAAGTCGCACGGTGACTTCACAAAGTAGTCACATTGTGAGGTCACAGAAAGCCTTGAAAACGGCCATAACGACCTCGCATTTACGTCACAGTGACTTCACATCGACGTCACTTGACGTCACGACGACTGTCACAAAGTCACAGTGACGTCGCCGTGATGTCACCATGCCTTACGGGTCTATATCAAGGTCTAACTGTATCTAGAGTTTTATTAAATTTCGTGCATTAGTTCTTGAGATATAGTGCCCACAAAATATTTACCGTATACAGACACACAGACAGAGAGACTCACAGACAGACATTTACTAAAAACAGTCAATCTTATTTAAGACCTTCTAAAACGTATATATCCGTCGAAAACCGGGTCGAAAATATTATGAATCCAATACTTTCTTCTTGTAAAGATAGAAAACAAAAAAAAGTATTTTTTAAAAAGTAATTTACTAAGACAGTCACAGAAATAAAACGACGTGGACTCAATTTTGCCATGTATATTAGAAAGAAAAACAAAATATACTAGCAAAAATCTGAACAATTTCTTATTAATACTTTTACTTATAAAACTTAACTTATTTTTACTTAAATGTTGAATTGTTAAAAAATACTAGAAAAAAAATCGCGTTTTTTCATTATTACGTAATATGCCAGTGAAATCATATCCGACATCGAATACCATTAAATGAATCATACTATTTCCTAATTAAATTTTCCTTAAATTATTAGATGATTTAAATATACTGAAAAATCATATTTAAATTTTTGTTCTTAGTCAATTATTTAATGCATGTAAGCGTCTAATTCTAGTAACGAGTGTTTTGTATAAGTAGTATATGCTGCAATTTTTTAATGCAAACGTTCGGCACATTACAAAGTTGAGACACATTGTTTGTGAAATTTAGGCAGCCGGAATTTGATATGAACTTATTAATATGGAAAACAGCGTATTACCGATTACACCAATGCCACATTTCTTCCATTTCTTCATTAACTTCTCTATATTAAAGAGATTAATGCCGGCTCCTTACCCCTCTAAGCGTGTAGAACGTAATATTCCGTTCACTAAGCTCCAGGTTTCACTGCAATATATGCAATGTTTAAGATAATATAATTCTATAGATTTAATGAATTTTCAAAACATTGAAGAATGATTAATACGCTCAATGGTTACATTCATATTTGTAATTACGTTTTATTTATAATTCTGAAAGAATCGTATTTTTTTAGCATTTAAAACAAAATGCTGAGAAATCAACATTACAATTTTACCCTTTTTCAAAACGCTCAGAGGGTTAAATTCTAATTATTAAAAATAATAATTTAAAATAGATTGTTAAAAATACAATCTTAGTATAAACGCACTTCATTATATTCTGTACCAAAAGTCCTGTTATCTAATCATCATTTTTAACTTTCAACTTTAGATCCTTGTCAACATAAAAGTCCAATTAACAGTTTGACGAAAATTAGATAAATAGCTTTCGTTATATCAAAATGTTTTTTATATGGGTTTTATATTGTTAAACACCGTTTAGGAAAACTTCCTCTGGCATTAAATATATTTACGAGAAATTTAATTGCACTACCTTGGAACATGTCTATATAATATTAATGACAGTGTAATGCTAGATTAAAAGAAGCGGGGTATAATAAATTTTTTCTGCAATATTGGAATGATTTTAATTAACAATCTTTTCCACGAAAAACAGAAATTTAGAAATGCTTTTGTATGTTATTTCATTAAACTAAATGTCCCTTTTTGTGATATTTCATGTTTATAACGTAATATTTTAAATCAAGATTTAAAACAACTAATTGTTTTTAAAAATGTATATTTTATGCATTCTTGACTGTTCTGTGTAACTGAAATAATCTCCTTTGCAATTTTCAAGGCATGTCTTACAAGATTGCTTTTCTAATTATTTTTGTACCTCCAGTTTCTTACTTTCTTCGGGTAAATTTAAATATAGTTTTGTAGGTTAGCATACATTAATTGGGATGTTAAAGGATTTTCTTAAAGGTAATTCTTAAGTATTATACGATGTTAAGTTTTAAACTTTTCTTTAAAAATATATACTACAAACTGTTTTAATTAAAATAAATAAAAAGAGATATGAAGATAGCTCTATTTAGTAGTAAGTTAAAGTGTTACTCGAAGGAGAAAATGTGATAATGCAATTCTTTTTTAAATCTTATACATAGTTGAGAATTATTCACATGTTTCCTGGAAAAGTATTTTCTAAAGATGTGGCGTATATATAAAGCATTTTCTTTAAAAAATATTCCTCAACCAACCTAATACCTACTTGTTATCCTCAAACCTCTTGAGTGTAGTTGTCATCTATTATAACATTTAAATTGGTAAAAAAATTATGCATAAACAAAATTACCGTGTACATTTAGGAAAAAAAAACACCATATTGATTGTCATAATAATAAATAATAATAATAACTAGCATCCGTAAGGTCTAAAGTACAGAGCATTGAGTCGTATACACGTAAAAGATATATATATATATATATATATATATATATATATATATATATATATATATATATATATATATATATATATTTATTTATTTATTTATTATGTTTGTAGGTTTACTGTTTAATAGTATACAAGTAAGTTTGCAATAACAGCTGTTGAATCTTCATTTTCATGTGTTTATTCAGTCATCAGCTGCCTCAGGTAATGCTGAAATGCTAATCTATCAGCAAGTGTCCCCATCCTTCAGATTGGTCGAGCCTATCTTTGGCGAAAGACACTTGAATGAGAACATACTCCAGATATCGAATTATACTAAAAGCGACATAAGTTATTCCATATGACAAATCTTTTGGACCAATGTCCGCAGCAATTTTTGACAAAGTTAATGCCTGGAATTTGTGAATGGTGACAGCATATGCAATTGTTAAAGACAACTGAATTCGCGAGAATGATTTTTTTTTTCTTTCCAAGGTTTAGACATGATTTTGATTTACGAAGTATTTCTTAATTATGTTCTTCATGCTTTTTTGTGGGAAAAATGCATACGGCATCGTGAAATGTTTCAAGTTCAGCCAGAGGCAGCATAGCTTTGTGCCGTTGCATAAGGGATGTAAATACTAATCACCAAATTGTCTCAGAAAAAACCCGAAAGGGTCACTAATCTAAAAATGATGCTCAATTTACGTTTAAAAAAACAGGCTTACGCGGTTGTCTTCATACGGAATTTGTATCAAACTCTGAAATTTTCAATAAAAATACCAAATGCTGATATCTTATTTGGCTTTTTTGGCAAATTCTACCTTAGGATAACAAACACGAGGTTTAAAATTTAGAACTCGTAATGTTAAATTGGTTTGTAATTTTTTGAAAACAGATTTTAACGCGGGCAGTTTTCTAAGCATAATTCAAACACTATTTGACAAACTGAGCTATAAATTTGAATTCACATATCTGAACCATCCATAAACTGATTTCTGATTAAAAAAATGTATGGGTTAAAATTCATGTTTTTTAAATTAATTTTAAAAAATTGATATTTTTGAAAAAAAATATTAAATGTAAACTGTAATTCTTTTAACAAAAATATATTTCTAGTAGCTCCAAGTATGGGAATCTAAATTTGCAGATATGTAAATGAAATAATTTTTGAGTTATGCTGAAAAAAAAGCCCGCACTGCAATCAATTTTGATACGATTACAAAAAAATTGAACATTACGAGTTCAAAATTTTAATATATCCTAATAAATATCCTAATAAATTTTAATAAATCCTAATCTATTTTACAGATTCTACTGGTAACTTGAAATCTGATAGTATCCGAAAAACAGATTTTTTGTTTAAAAACGGGATTTACCCACTGAGAACTATTCGGAAACGGATACTAAAATTACAGCCAGCAGAAAACTCATTTGTTTCAGAAATGTTTCTCTAAATCTCAAACAACCATTGGTTTCTAATGTTTCGGAAGATATTGAAACCCTTTTCCGAATCATTGGTGTCTCGGAAGAGGTTATATGATATTTTCGTAAACCTTCTTGATATATCAAAAATTATAGTCCACAGCGATTTAGTAGCGATTCGGTGTAGTCAATTCAAATCTGACCTGAAACTCAAAATCATATATTTTCATCTATACAAATTTAAATCAATTAAAGGTAATGGCAGATATGAAGTAGAAAAGATTGAACATCATGAAGCACCAAATATAACAACCACAGCAGATTATATGATGAATCACATAAAAGATGATATTTAAAGCTTATTTTCTAATTTTGTACATATTTCTATATTTTTGTTTTGTGTTAATATCAAGTATTCCAAGACATTATTTATTTAATTATTGAAGTGTGTTTTTATTTTTTCATTTTTTGTTCAACAAAATTTCTATTTTTCTTTTATTATGCAACTATATTACAATTTGTTTCATTGAAGTTAATTCAAGACTAGGTTTTCTACGTTTGTGAACACCTAGTACGTATGTACGGAGATAAAATAGCAAATAAAATTAATAAGACGAGTGTCAAGACGGTAAGGAATGACGAATATTACGCCGATAAGACGAATAACAAAAGACGAAAGGGAAAAAAAATCAACAGTGCTCATAAAAATGAGAGATTTCTTTTAAATGTTTTTTTTTCATTGTTTGGTTTGTCGTATTGTGGCGCTTTTCTTTTGATTGCAATTCCTGAAAACCTCGTCGCCATGAAGTTCTGACGTGGAGGATGGACGAGTGTCAGTAGATGGCACCTCTATCCGGCCGGAGAGTACGGAAGAAGAGCGGCAGCAGCGCAGCTTTTGATTATAAATTAACTTCTGTGATTTCGCCAAAGAAGCGTGAAAGAAGTAGAAAGATGTAGACGTATGTGTACTGACGTATGTGTCGGTACAAATTTAACCTGAACGACGATTTCGTTATTTAAGAATATTAATTAGTGTTTGTAAATAACTATACAAAAAACTTTAATTTCACTATGATATTTGAATATTAACGATAGTTGTTACTTATAAGTTGTTCGACATTTATTAATAATCTACAATCTAGATTTACATACATATATAAACAAAACTCTGCATCCGTTAAATTAGTTCTTGAAAAATTTTTTGCTAAGAGAAAATTCATATCATACGATAATATAATTTGAAAGTAAAGAATTTTTTTTAAAAATTTAATGGATTATTTAGAATTGAAGCAGTTAAAATTAAAATTTTTATTATATATTTAAATATAATTTTAAATATTTTTAAAAGATACAATACCTTATTCTTGTATCCATTCAAGAGTGTTTCGTACAGAAATTTACCCTAGTACATAAAATTTTATGAAATGTAAAAGTCACTACAGAAATATTTCATTATTTTAGTACATTTTTCGCTACAAGAAATAAAATCAAAACACCTGAAAACAATTTCTCATTGAGACAGAAAGAAGTATCTTGTCAAGACAATTCACCGATTTTGAAACGCAAAACATTGTTCAGTTGTTTTTTGGAGATAGATAAAATTGATATTCGATTTAAAGTGTACAATGAAGGTCAGATTTTTCATATCTTAAACATCTTTCTCTTTATTAAATCCTTCTATTTAGAATCTCAAAATAATCTGCAGAAAATTTTATAATTTATAAATTAATATTTAAGGGCTGATTCATAATTTAAAATTTACATTATAGTTCGGGTAACTTATTTATTGAAAATTAATGAATAAAATATATATCTTAAGAGTTTCACTAAATAATTAGTTTTTTTATTCAAGCGGGCTTCATTACGGAAATGTAAATAAGCACATGGAATGCTATGAGATATAAAGTTCACAAGAAAAATATTTATTTGTTTGGTACGTTTTCCGCTAGAAAAAAAAAGAAATCAAAATACCTGAAAACAATTTCTCATTGAGACAGAAATAATGACATCCTGAAGGATGATTCACAATTTTTGCCAAAAAAATATTGTTTAGTTATTTTTTAGAGATTGGTAAAATTAATGTTTTCTGTGTTACGAAATATAAAGTATTACAAGTTCAATATTTTGATTTATTCTTTTACGATTCTCCAAGCTAGAAATTCAAAATAAATTCAAGACATTATTTTTGTTATCAATCAGCATTTTATGTAATGCTAGCTGACCCGCCCGGCGTTGCTCGGGATCGTGATAATAATCTTAAACAGAACTCAAGTTTATATGATTTTTTTTAAAGAAGCTAGACCAAGGGCCCCAAGAAGGAGATTAATATTCAAAATTGATGGTAGCTGAAGTGCGAGATTTTTTTTTTTGTTGTTGTTCAAGTATTCCTAATTGGAAGTCTTAAGAAGTTGTTAGAAGAAAAAAGCTAGTGAATCAATCGATTTTTAAGTTAACTTTAGTATGGGGTCCGAAAGGGGACAACTAATAGTTTTGAGCAGGGCTCTAAGGGGTAACATTTTAAAAGTTCCTAGTATTAGCGCTTTTTTTATATACCGCTAACCAGGCCCCTACCTGCCCGGCATCATGCCGGGCAGGTAGGGGCCTGGCAAACTAAGCAAATGCCTAGCTTAACGGGTTAGTACCTGGGTGCGGGGCGGAAATCGCCTGATCACAGCTTGGCTGTGATCCACCTGACTATTGATTTGTTCACATCGCTGCTGTGTTTGCTCTCTTGTGATCTGCTACCTTTATCTTTGTTTGCCGGTTCAAGGTTTCTGTTTAACTTTGTTGAATTGACAGATTTAATAGGTCTCGTAATTTAGAACCTTGATCAGGTGACGAGACCCTCACCTGACTAGTATTAGCGCTTTAGAACTTGACTTAGTTGAAATTAGGCATAGTGTATAAATTAATCATTAGAATAAAATTTTAAAGAAAGGCTTAAAAAAGAGTCCTAGGGCCACAACAAAAATTTGAGGTTTGTGGACCTGGGAGCGGAGTCCAAGACTCAACTGTAAAGTTATGCTTTGAGAAAGTGACACAATTCGGAGGGGGGTGGAAAATGCATTTCGCACAAAATGTTCAAAGGCCCAGGACCGGGACACAGGGGGCGAGTGTCCTAACTGTAATGTTGAAATGGGGGAGTAACTAAATAGAGAAAAGGCCCCAAAAATGAAGAAGATTGGATTAAAAGGGGGCAAGCTATTAACAAGTTAGTGAACAAAAACTTCAAGGGCCCTGTATCGGGCCCCAATGTTCCAAGGTCTTAACTGGGCTGTAGAAAGGGGGAATAACTAAATGGAGAAAGGGGCCACGAAAACAAAGAAGATCAGATAAACAGGGGACATGATATGAACAATTTAGGGCACAAAACCTTAAAGGGGCCCATGGGGGCCAGGTCTTATCTAAGAATTTTTTTTTTGTCGATCATGTAGTATCTGGATGTCCTAAGACGTTGTTAGGAAAAAAGCTAGTAAATTGAATGATTTTTAAGGGAGCTATAGTAGGGGCCCAAAGGGGCCAACTGATAGTTTTGAGCAGGGTCCTAAGATGAAAACATCTTAAAAAGTCCTACTATTTAGAGCTTTACATCTTCAATTAGTCGAAATTAAGCATAGGGTATAAAATAATCATTAGAATAAAATTTTATAGAAATGCTAAAAAAAGCGGCCTTGGGCCCGAATAAAACTGTGATGGTGGTGGCCCGGAGAGAGGAGTCCAAGACGAAACTTTAAACTTATGCATTGAGAAGGTGACACAATTAGAGAGGTAAAGATTGCATGGCTCACAAAAGTTCAAGGAGCCACGAAGTATTTCAAAAACTTCGCCCCTGACTCAAGGGGCCCAGGGGGCAGGGATTTTGAGGCCCAGGGGGCACGGGCCTCAAAATTTAAAAATCTGATACTTAGGTGCGTCAGGACAAAATAAACCTTGGACTATACGCACACAAATTTTCAGACCTCTACGTGCGGTAGATTTCGGTAGCCATCGCTCACAGACAAACAACTTTATTTTATTAGTACAGGTAATTGCTGATAGAGAACTGATGTAATTAAAGTGAAATGTATGTCATTCTTTAAAATAAACTTATATGCTAATTATATTTTAGAAAATATATAATACCTCATTTGTGTATGAATTCAAGGAAATTTTACACAAAATTATACTTAAGCATAAACAATTTCTTCAAATAAGAACTTCCCTGGGGAAATATTGCATTGCTTTAGTATATTTTCTGCTACAAGAAATGAAAAAACACTTGAAATAATTTATCATTTAGAGAGAAAGAAGGATATTTTCAATTACATTTCACCCTTTCTGCGCATTCTCTAGCGCGTCTTTGGCGATCAAGAAAAGTGATATCCGTTGTGGTACCAAATCAAAAATGGAATAATTCAATTACTTTCTTTTGTTTTAGTTTTGTGATTCTCTAAGCTAGAAATTAAAAGAAAATACCATTACTTTTGTATACAAAATTCTATAAAAATAATGTCCTTAGGGAAATATTTCTCAATATTTTCCTGTACCAGAAATGAAATCAAAACACCTGTAAAACATGTTTCATTCAGGCTAAAAAAGTGATATTCAGAAAGACAATTGAAAATTTTTACCAAAAAAGCATTCTTGAATTTCTTTAGCAATCTAAAAAATATATATATTCTCAGTAGTACGAATATACAATGGTACATCTTCAAACATTTGATTTGTTTTTCAATTTTCCAAATAGAAATTCAAAATAAGTAGCATATACACTCTATATTTTTTTCATTCTGTATAATAAGACTGCTTATATAGGATTGATTTGCAGATCGCCCACAGAAGTCCACTGAAGTCCTCTCCGCCACTATTAACTTCAGAACTACGACAGCTATATTCATGAACGTGGTGCTTAGGTACAGTAAAGTAGTTATGCGCCGAGGCTAACGAAAAAGAAAGGCTACCGCGGTGCTTTACGCGTGTCTTTTTTTACAGACCGCCGGCGTCACGTGATACTCGAATGCACCAATGAAGGTGTACGAAAAGAGCATCACGCCACTCTAGCGGTCTGCAAAAAAGATAAGTGGAATGCACCGCGGTAGCCTGTCTTTTTCGTTAGCCTCGGCTATGCGCTACGTGAAGAAACAGCTTGCAGCGTCCTCTAGCATCAAGCTTTTCCGTTACCTCTCCTATATCTCTAAAACGATACGAGGTACGAGACAAAAGTCATTTAAAGATGTAGAGCATATTTGATTTAATATGAAATGATGTTTTACATGTAAATACAACTTTCTTAAAAGTATTTAAATTAAAATTTTGTATATTCTATTATCAGCATTAATACACCAATACTTGCGTTCAGAAGTCTGGCATAATAAGGCAGATGAACATTTACTAATAAAAATAACACATATAAGCAAAGTACAGTTTATTTTAATAATAAAATCAAGTTATGTATGCTCAATGTGTCCATCATCGGAACACATCACGAATGCATAAGGCATGTCGATGGTGGTCACATTAAGCAAAATTATATTGATATTTTTTAATTAAAGAAACCATGCCTTGCTGCATGTATTAGTTTTATTAGTAAACATGTGTCTTCCTTCTAATACCACATTTTGCACGCAATTATTTGCTGTGATTTTTAAGCTGGCGATTTGATAAAAAAATGACATATAATGGCTTTTAAATAGAGATATTCTTTTATGTAATACATCGTTTCATATTAAATCAAGGACGTTCTATAACTTAGTAATTGCATTTTTACTCATTTCTCGTACCGTTTTCGAGATCGAAACGCTAACTCAGGAATTTGACGCTAGGTGGCTTTCCAAGCACTCTCTTCGGATATCGCATAGCCACTTCACTATACGTGGAAACTACGCTTATGTCTGTAGCTCTCGCCGTTATAAGGTTAATGGACGTGCATAGGGCTTTTGTCGTCACTCTGTATTAAAACGTTTGAAAATTTATTTATGTAAAATTTATGTAAAAATAACGTGTAATTTATGCATTTTCCAGAACTATTTTTTGTAAAGGGATGTACTCTAGCAATCGCGTTATAAAAAAATATATAAAGGCACTTTTTCAAATATCTCTTAGTTCTGGTACATTTTCTGCTGTATAAATGAAGTCAAAACACCTAAAAAGAATTTCCCATCGAAATAAAGTATGTCTTGTCAAGGGTAATTCACGATTTTCGCAAATAAAAACGTTCTTTAGCTATTGTTTGGAGAACAATAAAATGTATGTTTGTTGTGGTACGAAACGTACATATTATACACTATTTTTTTGTATCTTTTTACAATTTGTCAAGTTAAAAATTCAAAATAAGTACAACAAAGTCCTTTTTTAATCAATAATACTTTTGTATAACATGGCTGATTTTACAGAATTGAATCATACACACACGCACACACACACACACACACACAGATACACACACACATATATATATATGTAAAACAAACGGGGTATACCGAGTTATGCTCGGTTAAAATGAGCTTTCTGTTCAACTCAATATACCGATAAATCATCTGTACAACATATAACAATCAGTTCTATGTATCCTGATTGGTTGAATTCTTTTTTCGAGAACATTCTATGGGCGCTCATTGGTTGACTCATGCATCTCTGCTCCTATTGAGAATATCTATAAAGTTCCTTCAGATTCTAAAAGTCAATTTTTTCGCCAAATGTGGACAAAAATTTGGCGACATTCTTTCATTTGGCGCCAAGCATGTGTTTTGGCATTGGTAATCTTGAAAGTCAAATTTCTTGCCGAATCTCACCAATGTCGCCATTATGTCGCCAAATGTTGCGATATTTGGCAAATGTTGCCAACTTTGGGACTTCGTTTACTTCTAACTGTTCAACAACGTAAAAACTGTTTCAACCTTCATTCATATTGAAATACATTGACCCGTCGTGACCCGAAAATGACCCACTAATCGAATTTTCTTGAACATGTGACCTATGGTCTTCTCGTGCTCGAAAACGGTAGGAAACAAAATTTCTTTAAAATCGTGTCAGCAGTTTTTACCATAAAATTAGCTTGACCATGACTTATAGATTCCAATAATGGCCCACTAATCAAATTTTCTCGATCATGAGACATAGCTCAATGGTCTTCTTGTGCCCGAAAACGGTAGGATACAAAATTTAGTCAACATCGTTAGAGCCGTTTTAGATCAAAATAGCTTGACCCGTAATGGCCCAAAAATAACCCACTAATCAAATTTTCTCGAACGTGTGACTCAGCCCAATAGTCTTCTCGTAATCCAAAACAAGTATGATACAAAATTTAGTCAAAATCGTTAGAGACGTTTTTTAGATAAAATTAGTTTGACCCGCAATTACCCAAAAATTATCCACTAATAAAATGTTCTTAAACATGTGACTCATCCCATTGATCTTCTTGTGCCAGAAAATGGTAGGATACAAAATTTAGTTAAAATTGTTTGTGCCCTTTTTTATATATAATTAACTTGACCCTGACCCATACTCACCCAAAATGACCCACTAATCGAATTCTTTCGAACATCTGACCTAACCCAATCGTCTTCTCGTGCTCGAAAACGGTAAAATACAAAATTTCGTTAAAATCGTTAGTGCCGTTTTTAAGATAAAATTTGCATATACACACAGAGAGAGACAGACAAGATTTTATATATATCTACCCTATATATATAAAATCCTAATGAAACGAATTTGTGAAACGATTTTATGAAACGAATTTATGAAACGATTTTATGAAACGACTGATTAAACGACTGATTATGTTTCAGGGCTATTTTTAATAAAATATTAAACGCTTGATGGTGAAATTAATACCAACTGTCCATAAAAATCCGCAGATGTCAAAACTGGTAATAGATTTTTGAAATTGGAATTAGTTTTCGAGATGTTAATTTTTTTCTAATTTTAATGACATTTCTGTAATGATGGCAACTAATTACTCAGTTTTTTTTGTGACAAAAAAGGGAAAAAAATCGAAAAGGATCCCTTTAGGGATTATTGATTTCTATTTATTCGTCATTTTCAAATTGAAATTGAATTTATGTTTTATTTCAATCGATAATGAAGACAAGATTGTGATTAAATTATGTTTTTCATGAGAATTTGAAAAAAAATCACATTTCTATCGTCAGGATTCAATCGTCTCTGTCAGCATTTAATTTAATTTATAAACGGAAAATATTTTGAATAAATTCGTCCAAATGACGTCATTTATGTTTATACAATTTATTTATTATAAAGAAGCCATTTATCTATTTTTATGTACAAAAAGAGGAAAATTGAAAGACAATTATAAATAAATTGTATACATACATATAAATACATGTATAAACAAGCATAAAAATTCGGTGCTTTTCCAGTATATGGGGCCTTGACGAAACAGAGAAAATAGCCTTGGCGGAAAAGGAAAATTTAGCAACATACTATCTGTCAACCTATTTACTTTGTCATTTCGTATACAGAAGCATTTTTTAAATATTTATACAATTTGTTTAGCGTAAAATGTCATTTATCCTATTTTATATGTAATCAGAAGTAATTTGTATAGAAAAAACAATAATATTATACGTATAATTAAAATACGCATATAAACAAAAAAAAATCGTTGAGTTTGTTTCCATGGCTGTTTATGTCATTTGGCACCAAATCTCACTTTCTAATGCCCGAATTGCGCCAAGCTTTTTAAAAAGCGTCAAGCGTATAATAGAAATCAGATAGCTCAAAAAGCGTATAATAGAAAAGCACCAAAAGTTCACTGGGTTTGTTTTCATAACTTTTGGTAACAAATATATGTAAATTAACGAATCTATTCGTTTTTTAATCTCGAATTACGCCAAACATAAAAGCAAAGGATCATATACTGGAAAAGTACCCGATTTTCTTATGGACAATATTCAAGTGACATAACATGGTGTAAAATTATCGCGGATAGCAAATCTGTTTAAATATCTCATCAATCGATGCCGAATAAATGCAGGTATGCATGCACAAAATATTTAATTAATATTGTATGATAAATAATTATTAGAAAATTCGTATATACATATTAATTAAAATAAATAATTTACATATTTAAAATAACATGAAAATATGCAGGATGGTGCACTAAAATGGAGATACAATTAAAACCTGTTACTGAAAATGTCTATAACATAGTACTTTTCAATACCGTGGTTCTTAATGTTATTCACAAGCTGATGGAATTTTTCTCATCCTTAAACGCAAAGGAAGAATAGAATACAGATCGTTTTTATAAAAGTCCGAGAGGTAGCCACAATTTAAACCTAACCATTTTATACAAGCTGGTTTTTCAAGGTGTAATTGATTTTACTTATCAATCCCGAAAACAGTCGTCAGTTGTCGCAACAGCTGTGTATGAGGCCATGATAATAAAAAAAAAATGCCCCATTAAAACGTTAAAAGCATGGCAACCCAATTACAGTTTTACCAATATTTTTAAAACAAAGCACGCTGTCATGTTTTTAGAGGCCTCGAAGTCTGAGCGGGGGTTGGCGAGCGTAGCTCGCAGGGGGTAGGCCCCCTAGTATATATATAATTTTTAATAAAATATATATTTTAAGTTTTTAACGTATAAATTTTGTGTTTATTCAAGACGATATCTTACAAAAATGTTCTCTAGGGTACCATATTCTATGAAATATAAAGATTTCCTAAGAAATATCTCTTTGTTTTGGTATGTTTTCTGCTACAAGAAATGAAATCAAAACACCTGAAAACAATTTCTCATTGAGACAGATAGAATGATGTTGTCAAGGACAATTCACCTTTTTTGCCAAGAAAAGCATTCTTTAGTTGTTCTTTAGAGATCGATAAAATTGATATTCGCTGTGGTACGAAATGTACACTGTTACATCTTCAATATCTTTGATTTGTTTTTGTCTTTTTTCAATTCTCCCAGCTAGAATTTTGAAATAAGCAAAATACATTCTTTTTTATTATTATTAAAAATATTTGTTATCAAAAATATTTTGTTTAGATGTTTGATATAAGTGTATTTCTCTGGAAAATACTTTTGGATTTTCTGTAAAATGCAATTGCTCACTCAAGAAAACTAAAAATGTATACTTATGAAAAAATATAATGAGGAATGTTTCCGTAAGAAATACTTTGTATTAATAACTAGCTTTTGCCCGCGGTTCCGCTCACATGGGATGTAAGTTTTGTAATTCGGAATGTAAATGTTACATATAATGTTAACTTTTCCCCCATAATTTATTTACTCGCATCAAAATATGAATATTATACCGACATCAAAATCCGTTGAATAGAACTTTTCTATAAAAAAACTAATCGTTCATACTCGGGTTGACCTAATTATAGAACTCCTCCCCCCCCCCCCATAATTATATAGCTAATTAACATAGAACGATATGTTATATACTAAAACTTTACCTGAAAAATTATCAAACTAACAGTGCAAGTTCAATCGCAAAGCATTCAGCATAATGGCTAGTCTTTCGTAATCGTGTGAATGTGATTATAGACCTTTTCTTATGATTATATAACTAAGAAACGTAGAATGATATGTTATATACTAAAACCTTCCCTGAAAAATTATCTAACTAACAGTGTAGGTACCATCGAAATGAGCCATTATTACCATTAGCATGATCTTTTTTAAAGGCTAATCTTTCGTAATCTTGTGAATCTGATTATAGACCTTTTCCCCATGATTATATAACTAAGAAACATAGAATGATATGTTATATACTAAAACTTTTTCTGACAAATTATTTAACTAACAGTGCAGGTTCCATCAAAATCAATTCCGCAGAACTCAAGTTATACACGTCTAGAACAAAATTTCTATTTGCATTATATATATATTTTAGATGTATTCAATTATCATTATTACAAAAAGTCTGACTGTGTGGTTATATTTCACAGCGACTTCTTTTAAAATCTTAAATTTCGATTATTAACCAAATTATTGATTAATTTAATTTATATTCTCTTTAAAAACAAGAACAAAAAAATCATACGCCAAGCATATATTATTAAACAGTTTCCAACACATTTTGAATACTATAAAAAAATGTTCCCGTTTAATTAGGTGAAAGATGATGACAAAGTAAACAATTTCGAAACTACATGACACATTTGAAAACACAATTTTATAAATTACCGTCAATAGTCGAAAAAGCATCCGAAATTTTTTATGCAGTCTTGTACAGGATTTATATATTTGTATATATACTACATATTATTCTACAATTTACTTCAGTTGGGAAACGCGACGTACATTTTAATTTTACCCCACAGCAAATTCCACCAATAAACGGAAATGTACTCGAGATCTTTTGTGAAGCCCTGTATATGATCTGTGGAATTTATACACACCCAGTAATATGGAAAATTTTAGTTAAATTCAAAAATGCCTACTACAACAAAAAGCGTATGTCGAGCAATTATTATTGACCAGAAGGACCCGTGCGAAGCTTTCGCACTGCAATCTTTGAGATTATTTCCTGGTACGTTTTAGCGCTAATTTTTAATTAACTGATTTTTTTATTTATTATTATTCAATCACCGCGTTTTAACGAAATGCAGTTGTACTTTCTCAGAAATTGTTCAAAAACTTTTCGAATACCTCATTCCTCGTTGTATGTTTTGTATATGCATAGAAAAAAGGATGTTGACAAATGAAATAATATATATAATGATTGCTTGTGCGAATAAATTGCCAGAAAATTTTTTGCCAAATTTTCTTATCTCGCCAAGGTTATTTCTCTAGGTTGCCAAGATCCCTATACTGAAAAAAAAAACGAATTATAAAAATATTTAAACACTGAATCAGATGTTTGGGGAATTTATATTCCAGCATGGCACAGATGTCATATACTCACCACATTGGCACGATTTTTCCCCCCGCCAATTTGGCGAAAATTTTGTTTTTGAATATTAGTTACAAATAGCATACAATAATAGCATGTGATATTTTATTTCAATATAAAAGTAAAATAACGTAATAAATGAAATAGCTTCTATTATTTAAAAAAAAGAAATACAAATAAATAAATGATAGTTTGATATAAATAAGTGTGGATATACATAATAACAATAATTTATAGAATTAAAATACGAAATAAAGTAAATAAACAACGTTTAAAAAGTAAATAAACAAAGTTTTCGCCAAATTAGGGGAAAATTGCGCCAATGTGGTGCGTATATGACATCTGTGCCGAAAGCATTTCCTCAGATTTTGCAAAACTGTTAAAGAAATTTCTTAAATACGTAAATCAATATTTGGTACACCACTTTTTTGAAAGCCTATGGGAACTTAAACATGGGGCTTTCAAACTTTGTGGTCCAGCAGTCATTTAAGTGACATCAGACTTCGCTGGTATATTAACAGCTTAATGAAATATTACAAAATAAACATTTACAATTTTTGTAAATCCTAATGAAATGTATATTTGGAAGTTAATCCTTAAATTACGTAATCTACTGGTGCTCCGATTCCGATACAGTACGCATATAAACAGCCATGATTAAACAAAAAAAACAAACAATAGGTGACGCACGCGTAAAAATTAAATTAAAAACCCGATTAAAAGCTCTATATTTTTTCAAAAAGCACGCGCAAGAAATAAATTGACAATCATATTTTAATTGCATTAGAGGATGACGTCATACGATAATGCGGTATAATTTTTTTTTGGCAACACAGATTTCAGGAAAACCTTTCATTTCATGTATGAAATCAATGTCGATTTAATTTTTCATTAACAGCAATTTTTAATCGAAAAACATGTTTTAAAAAAATTTAAGTGTGCTATGTCAGAAGCCGGTTCAAAAACCTTTCATATGTTATCTCATTCGTTGTTCTGCGTTGCATATTTTATGAGTAAAAGGGATGTTGACAGGAGAAATAATATATAAGGATAGAAAATATTGTTTTCGAATTCTTTTGTATGTACCCTGTAACGAAAATGTAAATGCTATGTATAAATTATTCTGTAGTAAACATCTTTTAGTGCACCTCCGTGATATATATCAATTTCAATACGTTTGAGATAGTGTAACATTATTACAGTACACCGCAAACGATTTTTCCATATACACCGCAATGTAACGGTATTGCTTTAAGTGTCCCCGTAAATGCGTATCATATTCTACATCATGTAGTGCGTCTAAATATTATATATCGCTTTAAATATGTTTTAAACAGTCTAACATCATAAAAATACACCGCAAACGATTTTTCCCCATAGAACGTAATGTAACGGAAGTCTTTTGAGTATCCCTGTAAATGAACTATTAATGCTACACACTTTATATTCAATACCGAACACGTCATAGTAAACATTAATATCATATATGAATAACATGGCAATCGGAGTAAATTTACTCGAGTTAGAGCACGGATAGACGGCGGACGGCAGACAAACAGAATTCATAAACAGTTTTCAGCTATGTTGGAAAGTGTTAAAAAGTATTGTAAAAAATATTTATATGGTTTCCTTCAACATTTAATATGTGATTTTTACCAAAGAGCTGAAAGATTTCGACATTATTCATTTTTCTGAATATTTTTAAAATGTACATGAATTGGCTGTAACGACACAAGAAATATGCTAATATTTTCATAATTTTGTCCTATCCATAGCCACCCACACGTGGCCATACTTGCCTGGATCAGACCCCTTTAGCGAGTTATTCAAGTAAATAAATATTAGCCTGTCTTTTAAATCAAACCCGAGGGAAGTTTGCCTAATATCCTCTCGACTAATTAAATTATTTCACCCGTATGTCGCCATTACCTTACAACAGCATTTTTACTAATTGCAAAGGGAAATGTAACATATATATACATGATACGAACAAATTACAGACATTGTGTAAAACTAAAATTTAATACTCTATTGTCAAAATTCTTTACTTAAAATGATATTAATAATATACAGGTCTGACATGAAATAACTAGCAGAGATTTTTATTTACAAATGAATCACTTAATCTTTGAACAAGCGGTTAACGTTAAGTTCAGCCTATTCATAAATAAAGTTTTCAGAGCGAAGTATTTCTGTAATTTTAATCATCGAAAAGCAATTTAAAAAATAAATGAAGTTTATGTGCTATAGAGAATAATAGAAAACTATATTTTATTTTTCGTAGCTAAGCATAGGTAATATAAATCATATATTAAATTGCGTAATCCTTTAAGATAGCTATAATTTCTTAAAGAAATCTGTACAACATTCTGGTCGAAAAACAAAACTAATGCATAACTTTTTGTATTTCTATTTGGGTGTTAAATGAGAGATTTGAATCTGTAGAAAGTTTAGTTTTTATTATCTTAATTCAGAATAATTAGCGATAACTTGGAGACTTGGAATTGAAAATTGTTTTCCGGGCGTGCGCAGGGCTATTCGAACGGTGCTTTAGATACATGCTCAGGGAGTATGCACATTAAAAATAAGAAGAGTGTTAAGTCTTAGACATTGTTAAGGGACGGGATTCTGTTGCTTTTTGGTTTGCCTTTATTCATGAGTTAGACAGTAATGGTAAACCTATTTAAATTAAAGGAGACAAATTTGGCTCGAAGATCTCACGCTGCTTCATATTATATTTATAATACCAAAAACATCCATTACGAACACATTTACTAAAATTGTGAATGAGTGGGAGATTTTGATGGATTTCTCGTGTATGTATGTTACTAAACCAGTAATTGGCAGCGCTATAGATTATAAAAATTCATAACAGGTACTGCATCGTTAGCATTCAGCTATGATCTTTGCATAGTTTCTACTTTATGATATAAGAATAATTATTCATCTATTATTTAATATAGCGGTATTTTCAATTATCATCAAGCCGTCAAGTTTTGTCTGGTAATGACTCGTTAATTATTAATACATGATATATTAATATGTAATCGCTACTGAAAGGAGATTTTCACTGATAAAGAAGCCTTTCGTTTAATGTTAATGCAGCAATAATTGTCGTTTTTTTGTATAAATTATGACTGAATTAGCACATTTTGTTGCAATGGAAGATGTTTCGTTAATTCGTTGCGGAACTTTTCTTTCTATCATAATTTCGTCAAAAAAGAACGATGTTAGAAACGATAATAATGAAAGTGATGACAATATAAAAATGCTACAGAGGTTTATTCTAATACTAGCAAAACCCGCGGCTTTGCTCGCGTAATTCTTGAAAAATGCCAAGTGGTATTCGTTGGCCTATTTTCATTAGAGGAAATTTTACTGTCACAGATAATTCAGAAATTAGTAATTAAGCACACTAATGTCGAAAAAAATCATTGATTATGTAGTTCCAATGATTCCATAGAAATTGTAATTTAGAATGTTTTTAGACCGCTTTTCGCTCATCTCACCCTTTTAAATTTCGATTTTTTTTTTTAGATTTTGTTCTTAGAGAGCATTTACATTTTATAAAATATCTACAATGCCAAATTTCAAGTTTCTAGTCCCTCCAGTATAAAAAAAATCGAAATATTAGAACGTTTTTCGCTCCTACACCCCCCTATGGGATAGTAGCACCGACATAAAATATAGCCTATGTTGGGGCAGGGACTGTTACCATCAATTTGCCACCATCACTTTTGAAAAATTTTCTGTAGTTCCAGAGATTCCATAGAAATTGTAATTTAGAATGTTTTTAGACCGCTTTTTGTTCATCTCACCATTTTAAATTTCGAATTTTTTTAGAATTTGTTCTTAGAGAGCAATTACATCTTATAAATAACTACAATGCCAAATTTCAAGTTTCTAACTCCTTCAGTATAAAAAAAATCGAAATATTAGAACGTTTTTCGCTCCTACACCCCCCTATGGGATAGTAGCACCGACATAAAATATAGCCTATGTTGGGGCAGGGACTGTCACCCTCAATTTGCCACCATCATTTTTGAAAACTTTTCTGTTGTTCCAAAGATTCCATATAAATTGTAATTTAGAATGTTTTTAGAACGCTTTTCGTTCATCTCACCCTTTTAAATTTCGATTTTTTTTAGAATTTGTTCTTAGAGAGCATTTACATCTTGTAAGTAACTACCATGCCAAATTTCATGTTTCTAGTCCCTTCAGTAAAAAAAAATCGAAATTTTAGAACGTTTTACGCTCCTGCACCCTCCTGGGGTAGTGGCACCGACATAAAATATAGCCTATGTTGGAGCAGGGATTGTCACCATGAATTTGCCACCATGACTTTTGAAATCACTTCAGTAGTTCCAGAGATTACCCCCGACAAACAAACAAACAAAAAAACAATCTTTACTTCTTTATAATATTAGTATAGATGAAGATAACTAAATTGTAATTTATGGTGTTTAAAAATCTATTACGATAATGAAGATGAAATTCCATATTTATTTCACATTCGAGGTTTGGTCCAGCATTGCAAAATTAAATCTTGTTTCTTTTCTTTTCAGACGAAGTTTTAGCATTACAGACACAACTATTACCGTTTGCGAGGAGATTCTTAGGAAATTTATTATAAATCGGGCTGAAATCAATCTGAGAATGTTCATCATCCTTTTCCATGTGTCGTGATAATCTTAATTTAATATGCAGCTTAAAGTTTTAGAATTTTTACAATCGAATTCCCTTATTCGTTAATGTTTTACAATTTATATTTTTTAAGATCATCAATGAATTTGAGAATTTGACACGATGACCTACTGCAAATTTAATGAGTAATATAGGCTATTTTTCACCAGAGATGTTTATCATAAGAGACGGTAGTTTCTTGAGTGACGCAGCGAAAAACCGAAAACCGTAAGCTCAAAACCGAAGATTCCGTCACTCTCATATATACAGCTAGCAGGACATCAAAGGAAAATCGAAACGCCGACATTTAATATCTCAGTAAATATGAGGCATGCCGTTTCGATTTTTTCACATTAGTCTTATATCTATGGCCTAACTCTATCCTGAAATTTATAGATTTCTACATGCAGTAGATTTTGAGATCTGGAAACCAATTTTTAAGCGAAAATGGAAAATGTAATGGTGTAATGGGCACATAGTTGTTATCTCGAAAATGGATCGAACGATTTTTTTAAAATTAATATATTATATTAATCGGTTTTAGATGAAGCGAAAAAAATTTTGAGCTAACATAGGAAAACTCTTGTTTTTTATATAATCCAGTTTAAAAATCGGACTCTTTTCTTATACTTTTTCTGGTAGACTAACATTACAGATCTTCAGCCTTTTCACTGCTTTTTATTACTGCGCAATAAGGAAGCTCTTGCCTATTACGGTTACAGTTAAACGTTAAAGCATATCCATATCGCTGAAAAACTATTTAGATTCTTTTTTTTTTTAATACGAAAACAGTTTTTAATGCAATTTTTAATATGTAATATATATGTATTAAATTATTGTTTGTATATTTTTCTTTTTTGTTATAATAAAGAATTTCTTATTTCAAAATCTTCATTAAGTCGAAAAATATTTAGATTCCTTGATTAAAATATTGAAATATTTTATGATTATATATATACAATTTAAATGTTATTTATATATTTAATTTGTTATTTTTTAAAGGAAAAAAAAAGATTCAGATTTTTTTTAATCAGTTAATTTGAAACAGCCTCTAATCAACAAATCAATCATCTGTTTGTTTTCAACGAATCTCGAATGTTATTTTTGTAAGAATAATACTCATATGAGGTATTTTATTATTTATTTATTGTTTGTTTACTTATTTTGATTAGATTGTCCTTTTAGAAATTGTCTTTTGATTTAGTGGCGTAAATGGTGAGATAATTGTCAATAGTATTACCTGTTTTATCGTTAAAAATAATATAAGGAAGGTACTTGTTAGCTATATTTTCCAACTCTCCAAATCAAACTTTCCCATCATTCACCTCACACAAATTTAATAACTAAAACTTTTTATTTCAGTGTGATTGAAATACGTTTAATTGTGATGAAACTTTGGTATATTATATAGGGAATTTATATAACGTAAGTTTTCACTTTTATGTATATAAAATTAGATACAATGTTTTCATTATGAAATACAATGTTTCTAATTTATGTTATGGCTTACTTTAACATTTTTGTTATTGACTAAGCCTATCATTAATATAGGGGAGACCAGTACACAGTGAACCTATGGACACAGTGGACCACCCCCTAATATTTTATTTATTAAAAAATTTTTTAAGCTTCTCTTCTATCCTAATAGACAACAGCACTGCAATGATTATTTATAGCCTTCAGAAAGTATGTTTAGCTCAGATTGAACTATTTTATCCTGCTTTGTTGTTTTGAGCTTCTAAAAGTAAAATTTTTCATCATCATATTTTTATTTTTTTAGTAATTAAAGGTTGTAGATAAATAAAATAAAACAGCTTTTTTGAAAAGCTAAGATACTTGTTTTTATTTTACTTTAAAGTTAATATGTTTAAAAGAAAGCTATAAACAATATTAATATGATTATTTATTGAACTTCAACATGGGGTACAGTGGACCACCCACTCCTGGGGCACAGTGGTCCACAATCCACTCTGCTCCTCTAATGCAGAATGTTCAAAATATGTAATAATTGCTTGTTTTCTATAAAGAAAGATTGTTTTAAAGTAGAATTAACTGTAAAATAAAGTAAACAAATAAAAATAACAATTTTTTTAACATAGTAAGAAATATTTTGTTTTGTATTTACTGCCTTTGATAAATATAACTGTAGTCTAATTGTTGATGATTCTATTCAAGTAAGATTCATGAGATGCAAATTGAATGGAAATCAGTTTATTTCTCCCGAAACTGTAGATGAATCTGCTCTTGATGTCAATGATTTCATAATGTTGCTCGCAGACCCAAAATTATTTCTTGAAAATTCCAGGCTCAATCTTACTGATAAGTATTTTGAAATTTCATTTGCAAATTTTAATGTGAGCTCATTTTTTTTGTACTTAAGTAATAACTTCAACTAAATTGCAATTGTTCCTGTATTAATCTGTTATTATTTTCAAAATATAATTAATTTTTTGTTTTTGTTTCAAAATTTATATTACTATGTTATTTTGCGAATGAAGGGGCAACAAAAAAGAATTAGATTAATGAAAAATAGATTTATATTATATTTTAGATAATACCTAATAGTGGTCCACTGTACCCTGGTGGGTGGACCAGTGTATATATATATTTTTTTTTAATGTATTGAAAACTATGTTGTGAGAAAATTATGATGGATGTAAGAAGGTTTAAGGAATATTCAAAAATATTTTCATACAGATTGGTCAGTCTGTTAAATAGAAAAAAAATTTTAACTGAAAAAGTGGTCCACTGTGTACCGGTCTCCCCTACCCGATTACATGAGATTTTGTTATTTGTATTGATATGTTTGTGTTTACGTATTTTATCAAGATTATATTTCAGCTATTTTTAAGTAAGTTTTTTAAGATACTATATAGCAATGTTAAAATGTTGGCTATACTTTATTAGCTTATGTTAAATATTGGTCAGAAAAAAAAGGTTGGCGAGATTAAGAAATTTTGTCGATCAGCTAGTGCTCGACTAACATAACAACAGGGCCGCTGGGATGGAATTTAATTTTTAAAAATGACACATTTTGAACCGGTTTGTTTACAGTCCCATTTTATTAGTAGAATTTTGTGATAATTTCCCGAATGACTGGCGAATTTTGCATTTTTTGTAAAAAAAAAAATCTTGAGATGTAATTTTAAACAAAATCTCTTCATTCATTTCTTTAATTTGCAAATATTTTAAGTTTTCTTATTTAAAATACTGTGATTAAATGTCCAATGTAAGATTTCCCTTAGTTGAAAATTGTTATGACAGAATTTACACAACTGCAAAAATAATTGATTACTACAACAATGCATTTTCAGGGTTTTTTTCCAATAAAATTAGCTATACAACAGAGGAAAGTTTAGTATAGTATAAAACTTCATACTATATTTACATTGCAGTAATTTGGAGAGTTGCAAAATATAGCTAACAAGTAAAACACAAATCTTCTTTAGTCTGCGGTTTTTAAAATACTTCCTAAATATTCACTTGACTCGATGCAATTTCCTTACCTTGTATCATTTTTATCGATAAAACAGGTAATTGACAATCATCTCACCATTTAAGTAACAATCTAAAGTCAATTTCTAAAAGGACAAGAAAATCAAATCAAAATAAGTAAACAAACAATAAATAAATAATAAAATACCTAATATGAGTCTTATTCTTGTAAACAAGAATTTGCATTGCAATCACTGCTCATGAATACATGACACAAGCGATAGGTTAATTTATTGTTAATTGATAGTAGAGCAGGGGCGCCATTTCAGAACTTTCTTGGGGGGGGGGCAAAGTTTTTTTTAAGGTAGTGGCATAGACAAGGGTGAAGTTCAGGGGTCATTTAGTAGTAGCCCCCCCCCTCCGCAACATCTCCGAACAAGAAACATTTACTAAATCATATATACAGCAACACTTCTAATACGGAATCTCAAGTGACCTCTGAAAAATTCCGTTTTAGACAGGTTTTTGTCTTAGCAAGTAGAATTTTAAAATATTAGGAAAGTTTTCAGTTATAGACAGGTACCCTTTTTTTTCAGGTATTGTTTAAGACTGTTAAAACCTCTTTTCTATAAAGCACTTCTGAAAAGCATAGGTGTATTACAGTGAAACCTGTCTATAACATAATTCTGTCTCAAACGTGCAAAAAAAAATCAAATTTCGACGAAAGAAACGCAATACTTGCTAAGATGGAGACCTGTCTAAAATGAAGCTTTTTTACAGTCCTTTTCAACTCCTTCTTTGCAGGTTTTACTGCAGGAACACCCTTTCATGAGTTTCTTCGGGAAGGGGGCAAGCACAACGTTTTTGTTTAGAGTCAGGGGTTGAAATATCGTGAAGGATTGCCCAAATCGTGCACAAAATAGAAATAGGCCCCCACAATAAAAAATGCAGTGCGAGATTTTGCCTTCTTTATCTTAACTTCTTTCACAAACATGTGATTCTTCAGCGAATATATTCTTCATTTTAGTAGTAGTTCGCGAATTTTTTTTCTTTTTTTTACGCAAAAACAATTCGTCAACCGATCGAGGTAAACATCGCGAATTTTACGAATTGGTATTAGAAAAAATGGTTAATTTGGCAAAATTGATCGCGGAAAAAGTCGTTAATTTTATCAAACGACCGTGGAAAAATATCGCGAATTTCACCAGAGATCACTGAAACAAATAGAGATTTTCCTCAATCGGTCGCGGAAAAAAATCGCGAATTTAGTATAGCTATTGTGGAAAAAAATCGCGAATTTCGCCAAAGATCACTGAAATAAATAGAGATTTTCCTCAATTGGTCGCGGAAAAAAATCGCGAATTTAGTAAAACTATTGTGGAAAAATATCGCAAAATTCGTCAAAAGATTGAACAACAAAAAAAAATCACAAATTTAGTCATACAATCGCGCAAAAAAGGGGAAGTTCGTCAAAGATCGCGCAAAAAATATCTACTTTTGTTAATCGGTTGAGGAAATTGACTTCAGAATTTCAACAAACGATTGTAGAAAAAACTCGCGAATTGCGTCAAAAGATTGCGAAAACAAATAGCGAATTTCGTTGATCAGTTTCCAAAAAAAAATGTCATGAATTTCGACAAATGGTGGAAAAAAATTCTTTAATGATCGGAATTCCGCCAAAGATTGCGCAAAAAAATAGCAATTTTTGTCAGTCGGTTGCGGAAAAAAATTCCCGAATTTCAACAAAAGAGCGTAGAAAAGAGTCGCGAATTTCGTCAAAAGATGGCGAAAACAAATAGTGAATTTCGTCGATCGGTTAAAAAAAATGTCGCGAATTTAGACAAATGGTCGAAAAAATCAATTTCGTCGATGATTCACAGAAAACAGCAAATTTTGGAAAATTATCACAAAAAAAGAAACAATTAGGAAAAAAAGTCGTGAAATTCAATCGGTCACGAGATAATCAGCACACGAACACCATCAAGAAGTTACGAAATTTGCAAATGTTGTAATCCATACCATAGGTATATGAAAATTTTCATTAATGATTTTCTGTCAGTAAAAAATTTTCGCAATCATTTTCTGCATTCCTCTTTAGACTATGATCCATACAATTCAGAAATCTGCAAAACCCTTGGTCTCAGGTCCCTAGCTCCTGCATTGGGTGGGGCAACACAACCCAATCTGCAGTACGGATCGAGCCGGATTGACGCGGCTTATTTTCGTTGCGGGTCAGGAGTTGAGTTGGAACATTTGACTACGATGGGACATATATGTCCCAGTGGACTATTTTTTATTATATTAGTACGACTTTTGGAAATCTGTCATACACTTATATTAGGATATTTTCAAGAGAAATCTGTCACAAGGAATTTTTGTGGAAATTGTAGAACGATTGAATGCAAAATTAGTAGTCAATCCTAGCCCGTTATGAAAGGGTTAATTGTTTCTGGTTCTAGTTGGGTTTTCACTATTTTGAGTCGAGTTCGTGTTGCCCAGATGAAAAAAAATAATTTTTCTACATAAAAGATAAAATTGTTATTAGAGATATAATTGTAGTCTACTTTTCCAAATCATATTGAAATATGGATTAATTTTCTTTGATTTCGGGTGGGATTGCGGCCAATGAAAATTTCTTGGACATTTCCGGGTTTACTGGAAATTACAGTGCTGCATCGGCTACCCAAAATGCATTTCGTTTTGGGTTTGGTTGATTCAATTTTTTCTTTTGTTGCGGGTAGAGTAAATTTTATACACTTCGGGTTATGCTTTGACTCTTTCGAATCGGGTTCGAGATGAACAGATTATACAAAAGGAGATTCTGGATAATTTTCAAATGAAAAAACTATAGTATATTTAAATATTAATGGGTGTATATATGTGTTATTTTTTGTACATAAGCGGTAAACTTGTAGGTTACTTTTCCATAAATGTATTATCGGGTTCAGGTATGAATATTTCGGATTCGGCTTGAAGTCTGTCGGGTTAAAGTCAGGATTCGGGTCGGTTACAATCAAATCTGGACAGGACTCTAGTGTCAGGCTGTGGATATTTTTAAGAGCATACTGTATATATAATATCATTTAATAAACAAATGATTTAATAGCATTATAACGATTGGAGACACTAATAAAACAAAATTAACAAATCACATAATTAGGAAATTGAATACGCCTCCCCCCTCCTACCCAAGAAAAAAAAATATCCCCCTTAAATTTTTGGCTAAAGAGAGAATTCATCACTAAAATTCTAGCCTTGGGGGTGACGAGTTTTTTTTTAATCATGCTGTACACAGCTCAGAAGCAATTCGTAGAGTTTTTTATCACATATATTTCTAAAACTAGTCAAAATACTCATTAATGATAAATGTCTCACTTATAGAATGCTGCAAGAGCAAGGCTTTAGAAAACATTTCAATGTTTAAAGTGTTTATTACTTTCTTCTATCTTTACAAGAAAAAGTTATTGGATTTATGAAAATTTACCACTTCCTGTTTTCGACGGATTTATACGTTTTAGAAAGATCCTGAACACAATTCGGCTATTTTTAGAAAATGTCTGTCTGCGAATTTTTGTTTCTCAGTGTCTGTATGTGACAAACATTTTGTGGGCGCTGTATCTTAAGAACTAATGCACGGAATTTGATAAAACTTTATATTCAGTTAGACATTGATATAAATGTGTGGTGATTAGTTTTTGGTGTAAATCGCCCAACAGATGGCGATGCTATGATACATTTTTCATGATTTTTACGATAGCTATATCTCAAGAACTAATGCACAGAATTTCACGAAAATTCAGATTCGGTTAGACATTGACAAAAATAGACGTTGATTACGATTTGGTATAAATAGCCAACAGGTGGCGCTGCTATGCTACATTCTGCACGATTTTCGCGATAGCTATATCTCTAAAACTAATGCACATAATTTGATAAAGCTTTAGATTCAGTTACACATTAATATAAATTGATGCTGATTTGTTTTTGGTGTATGTGAAACCTGTATGAGATAGAAGAAAGTTGGCACATCAGACTAGTTTTTTTTTTTATTGTAATCAAATCTGTGAAATCTGACGTTATTTTAGCTTTTGATCATATATATATATCTATACTAATAAAAGAAAGTTTCGCTCTGTGTGTCTGTGTGTGTGTGTCTGTTGGCGATGGCTAGCAAAATCTAGACCACCTAGAAGTCTGGAAATTTAGGTGTGGATAGTCCAAGGTCGGACCATGTGCACCTGAGTCTCAGAATTTTAATATTTTGATAATTACTCTAGATATTAATTAGAATATCATTAAACATCGCTTCTAAAATGCCATCTTTTAAATCAAAATGGCTAAAGAAAAGAACTGTTGTTGTGGATTTCCAAGCCGAAATGAACGAATTCGAAATTATTTTACTAATTACCAAATTTTAAGAAAACTAATTGAGATATCAATTTGAAAATTTCTGAGCATATGTAAAAAAATATTTTGCATCCGTCTATGAAATTTTTGAAAAATTCGGCCGGTAATTTTTCTTAATTTATGCAAAAAACTGCTGGCGCCAGTGAAAACGATCCCAGAAATTTTCAGACAGGAATCGGCTTTCATTAAAAACTGAATTACAAAGAGATCTGTTTCTCTGGCCGATCCCTCTCATTTAGTTTGCGAAAATGAAAGGAAATAATTGCCAAATTTTACTAATGAACAAATATTTAGGTAACTAATTAAGATATAAATTTGAAATTGAGGTCGGGAAGGGGGTGTCATCTGCAGGCTATTTTAGCGTAGCGTCTTTGTTATGTTCTAATTATCAGAAAAATGTAATTATTTTTTTAATGATCGTGTTAATGTACGTGACGGTGGTTCTCTTGAACAAATTATTCATTATATTTGCGGGTATGGGGAGGGAGGGGGTTAGCGCCTTTCTCTGAGATTGTAATTATCTCGGGCCCGGGCAACGCCGGGCGGGTTAGCTAGTATATATATATATTTGGCCTAACCAGTGATAACTGATAAATTTTGTAAAATTTCGAATTTCTTGGGGGGGGGCGGTTGCCCCCCCAGCCCAAAAAGAAATGGCCCCCCTGTAGTAGAGGTGCCCAATCTTTTTAGGTGAAGGGCCACTTAAAAAATTGTTGGGTTGTCGAGGACCACCATCAGTAGCACAGAGAGAATTTTGTTTCGAGAAGATGTTGGGTAGGGGGGGGGGGGATAATTAGCATTATCCATATATACAGCACTGTTTGGTTGCAAATTTGGAAGAATGCACCCACTAGATGGATTTGTGATTTTTATGCGGCTACTTGACAAAATTGTGATTTTTATGTTCCCGTTCTAAAAAATTCATGATTTTTATGTATAGGTTCAACTTTTATGTATAGGTTTCAACTTTTTTACTCAGTGGCCACTGGCCAGTACATGGATTTTTTACTCCTGTTTTTCAGCAATGACCAATAACAAATTTACAAATACTTGATAAAAAATTTAATAAATTTGTCAAACGATTGTCGAATAAACGGCGAAATTTGTCAAATAGTGTTGGGAAAGAAATCGCGACATTCGTCAAATGGTCTCGGGAAATCAGGCATTGCAGGAAAAAAATTAATTATGTCTAACTGTCATGAAAAAATTAGAGAAATTCGTCAAATAGGTTCGGGGGAAAAAATCACAAAATTCATCAAATGATCTCGGGAGAAAAATAGTGAAATTTGTCTAACAATCGCGGAACAGAATTGCAAAATTCGTCGAATAGCAGTGGAAAAAAAGTGCACAATTTGTTCGTTCATGGAAAAAGTAGTGAAATTCATTAATCGATAGTCGATAAATCACGAAATTCATCAATCGATAGCAGGAAAATCACAAAATTCAATGATAGTGGAAAAATCACAAAATTCATCAACTGGTTTCAGGGGAAATTTTTTTCGAATATCGTCGAGTGGCTTCGAGAAGAAAAAAAGTCACAATCCGTCAAATAATTTCGGGGAAAAAATCGTGAAATTCGCCAAATGGTTTCGAAATCTGTCGAGCGACAGCGGGGAAAAAATCTTTTTCCATTCAATCATCACAATTGGGACTATTAAGTTTGACCAGTGGTGGCAGTAAAGTCAGTCGCCAAATTTTCAGTATTACTCGCCGATTGGCGAATGGCAATTTTGTCCTATATTTTTACACGCCTGATCGATGAAATTCAAGATTTTTACGCACCCGATTGATGACTTTCTTGATTTTTATGGATCCGTTTGACGAAATTAATGATTTTTATATGCCCGATAAACAAAATTCATGATTTTTATGCATGCGTTCAACAAAATTTATGATTTTCCTTCTCCCGATCCACAAAATTCATGTTTTTACTGTGCCTGATTGACAAAATTCGTGATTTTCAACTGATATGCTTTCCGTCGGCCATTTAATGAAATTCACAATTTTTCTTCTCTAGACAATGGCAAAATTTTCATTTTTTTTTTTTTTTACCGTTTGTTGAAATTTACAATTTTTTCACACACATTCGATGGAATTCTTGATTTTTCAACGCCCAATATACGAAATTTGCGATTTTCCATGCCTATCGACAAAATTCATAATGTTTTCCCACAATCTATGGACAATTTGCAAATTTTTTCCGAGACTGTTCGTTGAAATTCGCGATCTTTCCATGCCATTCGATGAAATTCGTTGCTCGATCCATGAAATTTGCGATTTTAAGTGCCTTATCGACAAAATTTGCAGGTTTTTTCAACTGATTTACAAAATTCAAGATTTTGAGTGATTGACGAAATTTACAACTCCGGAATTACCGATTTTGACATCTCTGGTTTCTGTTGACCGATTATTGAAATTTGCGTTTTTTTTCTAGCGACAAAATGGCGAAATTTGTGATTTTTCCATGCCTATTCGACAAAATTTCAATCCAGTCGATGCAATTCATAATTTTATGCTCCTGATCGATGAAATTCATATTTTCCTACGATCTATGGACAAAATTTGCACATTTTTCTCATGAATTATTAAGGAAATTCGAAATTTTTGGATAGGTTGGCATGTATGGTCTCTGCGGGCCACCAGTTACCCATCACGGGCCACAGGTTGTGCATTCCTAATCGTGATGCAGTTTGGCTCATTCGACTCGACTTCGATAGAACTTACTGATTTTAGTTTCACCACCAGGGACAGTTATGTTCATATAGAACAGAGTGCGCCCCTGGCAGTGGAAGGGGAAATTAATGGATTTTGGAACTAACTCGAGTTCTATGGGTCCCATCACAACATGGTTTGATTCATTCAATTTGACATTGACAGGATATATCAATTTTAGTTTCAAGTTTGACCACCAGGGGAGCATTCCTATCTCAGGTTCTATGGTCCCGATCATGACAAGGTATGGCTCACTCAACTCGAAATCGACAGCCTCAACAATTTCAGCTGTTTGTATAGAACAGAGTGCGCCCCCTGGTGGTGGAACATGGAACTAACAGATTTTGCAGCTAACTTGAGTTCTATGGGTCCCATCACAATGCAGTTTGATTCATTTAACTCGATATCGACAGGATATATCCATTTTAGTTCCAAGTTTCACCACCAGGGGACGCTATCCTATCTCTTGTTCTATCGCCCCGATCACGATGAGGTCTGGCTCATTCGACTCGAAATCGACAGCCTGAAAGATTTCAGCTATGTTTGTATAGAACAGAGTGCGTTCCCTGGTGGTGGAAGATGGAACTAACGGATTTTGCAGCTAACTCGAGTTCTATGGGTCCCATCACAATGCAGTTTGATTAATTCAACTGGAGATCGACAGGATATATAGATTTTAGTTACAAGTTTCACCACCAGGGGGCGCTTTCCTATCTTGTGTTCTATGGGCCTGATCACGACGAGGTATGGCTCATTCGACTTGAAATCGACAGCCTCAAAGATTTCAGCTATGTTTGCATGGAACAGAGTCCGCCCCCTGGTGGTGGAAGATGGAACTAACGGATTTTGCAGCTATCTCAAGTCCTATGGGTCCCATCACAATGCAGTTTGATTCATTCGACTCGACATCGACAGGATATATTGATTTTAGTTCCAAGTTTCACCACCAGGGGCACTTCCTTATCGGGTTCTATGGGACCGATCACGACGATGTATGGCTCATTTGACTCGGAATCGACAGCCTGAAAATTTTCAGCTATGTTTGTATAGAAGAGATTGCGCCCTTTGGCGGAGGAAGATGGAACAAACGGGTTTTGCCATGCATTTTCATCCTTCTAATTGTGTTACTCTCTCGCTGTATAATTTAAAAGTTGAGTCTTGGATTCCTCTCCCTGGGCCACCACCCTCATATTTTATTGGGGCCCAAGGGGTCTTTTTTAGCATTTCTTTAAAATTTTATTCTAATGATTAATTTATACCCTATACTTAATTTCGACTAATTGACATTTTCATCAATAACCTTAAAAAAGTAATGATATCAGTACAAAAACCCTTAACGGATTAAAAGTTGTGACGCAGCACTTTCTTTTGGCTCTATGAATTTTAAATATGGGTCTTAAAAGCAATGATATCAAATTTAAGTGACGCTATGTTAATAATTTTTTTAAAATCATAATTTACTTTTTAGTTTTATTTATGTTCACAGGTGCAATTATTATCTTAATATGAAAAAAATATATAAAATTTATTCGCTGATGCTTTTTCATTCACATCTCTCATGAATTCAAAATATGGTTTTAAAAGAAATTATATCAAAATTTGAGTGACACCTTGACGTTAATTTAATAGGACTCTTTTAAAATTCAATTTAAATTATTTTTGGTTTGTCTTCTAAAGTATATTTACACATGCAGACAATACTTTTAAGTTTTCAATACACTTTTAAATATATTACTTTCACTGAGCCTATATTATGTATTGAAATGTATTTATTTCAATAAATTGATTTATCTTCTGTGCCACGCTATCCAAAATCATAAGTAAAATTTATTTAAATGATTATTTTGCGTCATAGTATCCAAACAAAGGGAAATGTATGCAAGTGGATAATATGACGCAAAATAATCATTTACATAAATTTTACTTATGATTTTGGATAGCGTGGCACAGAAGATAAATCAATTTATTGAAATAAATACATTTCAATACATAATATAGGCTCAGTGAAAGTAATATATTTAAAAGTGTATTGAAAAATTAAAAGTATTGTTTGTATGTGTAAATATACTTTAGAAGACAAACCAAAAATAATTTAAATTGAATTTTAAAAGAGTCCTATTAAATTAACGTCAAGATGTCACTCAAATTTTGATATCATTTCTTTTAAAACCCATATTTTGAATTCATGAGAGATGTGAATGAAAAAGCATCAGCGAATAAATTTTATATATTTTTTCATATTAAGATAATAATTGCACCTGTGAACATAAATAAAACTAAAAAGCAAATTATGATCTAAAAAAAATTATTAACATAGCGTCACTTAAATTTGATATCATTGCTTTTAAGACCCATATTTAAAATTCATAGAGCCAAAAGAAAGTGCTGCGTCACAACTTTTAATCCGTTAAGGGTTTTTGTACTGATTGTGTATACGCCACAATTCAGAAAAAAATGATTTCATATGTCATGGGCAAATAACATAAAAATAAAATGTCATTATGTAAGGTGAATAGAAAATTTTTTTTCACGAATAATACATTATACGACATACGTCGTGATGGTTGTCAACATGAAAAATTGACTCAATGGCGTAATAAAACCCTCACGAAATGTTTAGAGACAATTAAGGTAAAAAGAAATTTAGCAGTTGTGAAATTTAATCGTAGTGGCGTCTCAAATGATTGCAAGTGCCAAACCCACAGCGTAACCAAAATGTGACTTTTTTATATTACCCACTTTGTGACAATCATTCGGTGACTCCAAAAGGAAATTACCGTGGACTTTCCTTCATCAGAAAGTATCAGGTGGTGTCACATCACACAGTGACGAATTTTCTCGAAATCTAAAACTCATATCTTTCTCTGCTTTTCTGAAAAAAACTAATACTTTTAATACGAAAATTGCGTTAGTAAATAAATGAAGATCTGTATTTTCTTTTAACTTAGAGCTCACGGTACAAGTTTGTTTAATTTTATGAATCTCACTTCAAAAGTCAAGTCATTTTGTGCATTTATTGAGTAAAATAATTAGATATTAAAACATAATTTTACCTCCAAGCAACAAAAAGTAGTATGGTAAAGATACCATATATATTCCTTTCAAAAAATTAAAGCAATCTATATTTTATGTATTTTATCAAATATATTTTCCCCTTTCTGCATAATCGTAATTCATATACATTCCCGGCTGTTAAAAAGCGCACCCTTTTTATCTTTCTCTTTCAACGAAAGACTTTTAGTCAAAATCATGCATATTGTTTTTAAATTATCATTAACGTACTTATTCGGTCTCCCACATATCAAAAGAAATGAAATTATACAAGGCATAAAATGTTTTCATTTTCATGGTCAGCTTTGTCTCGCATATTGTTCCAGATGTCTATAGCATTTAAACGGCGCCTTTGCTGCATTCCTCGAAAGCCCTATTCCCAAAACAATAATTAACGGTAAAATTCTTAATCTCTCTTTTTAGCCAAAGTGCAATCTTCGCCAAAAGATTTTTCCCTTCCAATGACGTCAATTATGAAGTTGATATGCTGTATAAGTAACGGTTACATTTCCCACGCAAAAAAATGCGATTCTCTTGGCTTGAAATGTATCTCGCTTGGCGTGTTTTTCCTTGCGCCCACTTTCATATCGGATAGTAACACTTGCCCTCTGATCTTCATCTCATAAACATCTAAAAATGTCTTGGCCCCTTTGGCCACCCTTTGGTTTTATAACGAAAAATCCTCTTGATGGCTTAAAAACTCTTTGGATTACGTGAACTTGATCGGACCTGTTCAACAGCATTTCTGGATTATTCTTTGGATCGCGTTTGTGTTCTTCACCTCTGGCTTTAAATTTAAAATGTCACCTCACCAATATTCATCAGATTCATTAAAAAAAATCTGAAACTTTGATTGATCAAAATATCACTATTGTGGAAGATTGTGAAGTGTGACATCATTCTCCAATTAAAGAACATTAACTCTAGTGATGTGATTTTCGTCTTCCTTGCTTCACCATACAAAATAAAAGGGAAAACTACACTCCAGTTTAGTACTTCAGTACCCAGGAAACGCACTCTGCGGATTGCCAAAACAACCAAGTGCCACTATACCTTCTTGTTTTAACAAATTGTTTCACTCCGTAAAAGTAAATCCTTTAGGTCTTTTCAAAGGATTCGCCAACTTTGACATCTTCTCAATAATCACCCCCTGAACTTACTTCCCACGATAACTCTTCTATATGCATGAAGGAACACGACAACTTCCCCATAAGTAGCAACTAATATATTGTAAAGATAAGACTACAAACTGTTGCTCTTATTTATGAATTTGACTAGATTCGGTTAGTAGTAAAATATTTTTCATAAATATATGTCAGAAAATATCGAATTTCTCCTTCTGTGTTGGCTCTTTCGAAAAGGTCTAACATCAGACGCTGATCAGACGTTGAAAACCTACTGATACATCTTTTCTGCACCGCAGTCCATCAAACAACACTGAAACGTAGTGCCAGAAAAACTGAATTTTCAGTGAAGAATGATATTATTATTGAATGATGGTATTTTATATATAATAAAATATTTATAAAGAATGATTATATTTTAATATATTCAATATGTAGACGGTATGAGCTAAAATAAACTGAAATGGCTTTAATATATGAAATAAAGATGAGCTAAACATATTTTAAGGTCATGAATCTAAAAACGAATATTTAATGTAATCTGTCAAAATAATAAATTTTTCTCTATCAAAAACAAACTTTACATTTATTCGAAATAATATTACGCTTACCGTTAAATAAATATATATAACTATTAATTAAAATGTACAACTACAGACATTTAATGATAAAATACACTAAAAACATTTAAAAATACAAGGTCACATAAACAGGTTCATTTTTCGTACTCCTCGTCAGTATACGTACAGAATTAGAAAACGCCGGAGAACCAAACCAGTGAAAACTGTTAAAACTACAATTTATGTAGAAAATCATATTCAGCCGGGACCTGGGCAGCCTAATTAATTCGTCATTCAGGCAGAACAATCAGCCAAAACTCTTAGAAAACACAGCTACTTTATACGCAGCAGTAAACTTAGCAACTTGCGCATTATCAAACTAGATGGTCGCATTTAACCAATCTTGAGAGTTCAATGTACCTTTACTAAAATACTTTTTATGCTCTTTAAGTCTTGCATTTAGAGAGCTTCCGGTTTAAAGAATGTAGATCGATTTGCAACTTTTGCAAGGAATTCTATACACGACAAATTTAAGGTCAAACTTTGGATATTTATGTTTATAGTTAGTGAGAAAATTACCAATAGGATTCAGAGGCACAAAAACATTCCTAATATCAACATTCTTGAAAATGGCCGAAACTTTTTTTGAGAAATATTACCATAGTAAGGTAAAGATATAGCCACTTTAGGATAGACACGTTGCTAAAGAATGGGATATTGATCGGATTTCTCCAAGTGTTCCGAAATAATTCTACCAATGTCGGATAGTCGTTAAGACGTAAATAAGTAATTATTTTGTTTATTTCATTATTAAAACTGACTTCTTTATTGCAAAATTCCAATGCTCTGATATTATTATGACCTAATTACTGCAATTTTATGTGATATTGGGCTATTAAATTTAAAACTTAGATACTGCCCAGAATAAGTTATTTTCAGTAAACTGAAGTCTGCAAAATATGAATGTTATTACTAACTGCTCTCTCGAACAATATATCAAGGCAAGCGAGTGTTTGATTATTCTCAAACCCAATAGTGAATTAAATTGGATTGACGACGACATCGAATTAGCTTTGCTTAAAAATTGGATAAGAGGAATAATTTTTCTTATCATCTAGACTCAGAATAATATCATACACAAAATATTACATAACAATTTCCGCTATTCTTACGGACAGGGGGAAGCCCATTGCAGTTCCTTTTAACTGTTTTAAAATTCATTCCCCAAAACAAAAGTTTGATAACAAACAAAATTCAATGCGTTTAATAGCAACATCCAAATCCAGATCAGTAGCTGCAGAGAAATCATCCCACATGAATAGCAACGCTGTCGAGATATGTGGGAATGCTTGCAAACAAGAATAGCACATACAAAGAAGCCATCACACATTTACAGGATTAAGTAATTTTCCAAATCATCAAGAAATTTATACTATAAGGAGAAGAAACCGTCATAGGTTTGAACAACAAATCGACAGAATCAAACCGATGACGGTTTCTTCTTAGCTACAGAGCTCACCTGGACCAACAGCACTTCAAGGGAATACAGAAGTTAAAAAATAGCTTAGTGAAAATTTCATGCTCTCAAAGTTTTTTCTCCAAAATCGTCTGAACAAATCAAATTTTTATTGCCAGTCTGCAGTCATTTTCTTAGAAAGCCATTCTATTATAATTGCCTCAAAATCACTAAATATGCAAAATATAATTTTCGTGATTTTCAGTTAATTTTTAATGAAGATATGACTTTTTTTCTCACAATAAGAAATTTAACCAAATTAAGTCTATATAATATTTCTAAATGCATAATTAATTAAGGTTTTTTTCCTATAAAAAATAAATAAATATGCAAATGCAACACACCGTATTTCTACGCCAACAATTACATTCCCACAACTTTAAAAAAATAAGTTTAAGCAAATTAATGAATATAACGATTATTTTTAATACACTCTTCATTTAGAATTGGGAAATAGGACTACAGTAATGGACGTTTTCTAAAATTAACGCCTGTAATTAAACTTGTGGGTCTTCATGTTCAGGCATTGGTGATACCGTGATAAAATCGGATCACAAGCTAGCATTTCTTCATTTATGGGATTTGTGAATGACAGCTATTCCAATATGCTACTCTATATTGCCAAAGGTGATTGGTCACTTGCGATTTTAGACGTTTTGTTAACTATCTAGAAAAATACATGAGGAATTAACCTGAAACTGCAGGTGTGTAAACAGTATAGTATAGGTTATATATTTCCGCGAAGATTTTTTCACGAAATCCCATATGGGACTGTCAACAAATTGAAAAAGAACGAATATCTTTTGGATAACCCTGTAAAAACTAATGTAGAAAAGGCGTTCAAACTCGAGATTATTAAAAAGTAGCTTATTGTAATATACTATGTTCATTTGTGTGAGGATAGCATATATACTGGTAAAGCAATTAAGGTTTTTATAAAAACAGTCCCAAATTTCGCCTAGTTTTTTGCTTATAATTTGCAGAGTTCTTAACATTAAAAAAAGTTATTTTCAGAAAATATGACAAATAACATTGTACATATCACTCTGCAATCAGAATTAAAATAATAATAAAAATTAGACGAAAAATGAGCAGGTTTACTAAAAAATGTTTCACTGCGCATGCGCGAACGCAATCAAAATGTAATATGCATAATGTATTAGCTAAGTATATAGAGCCACTTTTGTGCAAGTCTCACAATCATAGCTTGAAAATTCTGAAAATTATCGTCGATAGAATAAGCTCGAAATCCGTTGTTCCCAAAAAGAAGCAAAAAAATTAGGGGTTGTATCAAATATCTGTTGATTAGTGCCAAGATAGCGTACACAATATTTCACGTACTACTATATTTGGATACAACCCCTCATATTTTTGCTTCATTTTGGGAACAACGGATTTCGAGCTTATTCTATCGACGATAATTTTCTGAATTTTCAAGCTATGATTGTGAGACTTGCACAAAAGTGGCTCTATATACTTAGCTAATACATTATGCATATTACATTTTGATTGCATTCGCGCATGCGCAGTGAAACATTTTTTAGTAAACCTGCTCAGTTTTTATCCAATTTGTATTATTTTTTAATTCCGATTGCAGAGTATTATGTACAATGTTGTTTGTCATATTTTCTGAAAATAACTTTTTTATATATTAAGAACTCTGCAAATTATGAGCAAAAAACTATGCGAAATTTGGGAATGTTTTTATAAAAACTTTAATTTGTCTACGAGTTTCCATGCTATCCTAATAAAAATGAACACAGTATATTACAATAAGCCATTTATTAATAATTTCGAGTTTGAACGCCTTTGCTACATTAGTTTTTACAGGGTTATCCAAAAGATATTCGTTCTTTTTCAATTTGTTGACAGTCCCCTATGGGGTTTCGTGAAAAAATCTTCGCGGAAATATATAACCTATACTATACTGTTTACACACCTTCAGTTTCAGGTTAATTCCTCATGTATTTTTCTAGATAGTTAACAAAACGTCTAAAATCGCAAGTGACCAATCACCTTTGGCAATATAGTGTATTTCAGAGAAACTTCAACAGCGTCATGAATCCACGAGCTATTCTTATAAAAAAAGCACACATTTATTGTAATAGGCCTATATAATAATTTATTACAGCTACAAGATTATTTTGAGCTTTTTGTGATACTGTGTGTTGGAAATTATTATTTATATTTCTTAATTCGTTATGGACCACCCAATTGCCCACTTGAATAAATATTCAGTGAAATATGTGCGTTAAAACGTGTTCTTTCCATCTCCGAAATGCAAGAACAAATCGTAAAATATATCTTTAGATCTAGAAATTCGTCAAAATATCCAAAATAAAAAATGTTCAGTGCAGTATTCTTTTTGCCTTTTATTTATTTTATTATTTAATACAAAGCGGCCTTTTTTATAATGTAAATCGTTTTATAGACATTATAGATAACAGAATAAAGAAGGTTTTATAAAATATTACTCAAAGTAACTGTGTTCCGATGTTAAATCGCCCAGTTAAATCTGTAACTCTATTAAAATTCGAAATGTCTAGATTACATGCCGGGTAAACAGCTAAGGAAAATTAAAAATTCAATAGCATCAATTTATGTACAGTTTAGAACATGAACCAAACGTACGATGCTGATTCTGCTGTTGCTTCACAAGTATCGCACAAATCGAGGTATAGTGCATAGAATACAGGAGCTAATCAAGGTTCATCCTGTAAATCAATGCACTCCATATCAAGAAAACGGAAAAGTCGGATGCAGTTTTTCTGACATTTGTTTCTAAAGGTATCAGAGGAGGATTGTTCTTAGAAGAGGCTTAAACATTGTATTTACTAAATTATTGTCGATTTATGGCCACACACTGTACAACATTTTCCCCTTGAAGTTAGTTAACAATCGATTACTTTTGACACAATTATTCAAATTGGTAAAGAAATCATATCAGATCTAATCTTCCAAACTGAGCAAAAATGTCCGGGTCAGGATTCGAATCCGGGATCCCTTGGCTGAAGCTGTCAATGCTCTACCAACTGAGCCATCCCGGACGAATATGACTGAACTAATCCACCTAGTTAATCTTAATGATCATAGCATGTGATTTGATATCTGAATTAGCACAACAAAATAAATCACAGATAATGGGACCTCCAATAAACGTTGGAAACGTGATTACACCATATTAATTTTGACACAATTATTCAAATTGTTAAAGAAATAATATCAGATGTAATCTTCCCAACTGAGTGAATTTCCAGGGTTGACTGGAGGTCACATTACCTGTGATTTATTCTGTTGTGCTAATTCAGATATGAGACCAGTTGCTATGATCGTTAACGTTAACTGGGTGAATTAGTTCAGCCATATTTGTCCGAGATGGCTCAGTTTGTAGAACATTGGCAGCCTCATCCAAGGGATCACGGGATCGAACCCTGGCACGGACTCTTTTGCTCTTTTGGGAAGATTGCATCTCAATCAATTACTTGTAATGAAATTTTAACACTCCAATAACTGTTAAATTCTATTTTAATTTTGCTCTTTTTTTATGAAAAGCCAATTATTTGACAGCTATTCCTCTTTGTGTAACTAAGTAAAACTTTAGATTTATTTTTTAGCGAAAAAAGAGTAATACCTAAAGCTTAAATATTCTAAAAGAATTTTTCTCCTGTTCAATCTCCCATCTGTCTCTTTAGAATCGATTTTTATTTCACGTGGAAAAGTCGGACCAATTTTACTCTCCAGGGAAATTTTGTTATATAAAATGTGCCTTTAATTCTCCTACTGATAAATGCTTATTTATATCAATCGAATAATAAATATATAACTTTTCTTTCGTAATTTTTTTTTATTAATGTGTCAGCACTATGCAGTACGGTTGACATATAAGCGATAATTTAAATGGAAGGTCAGATTAACTTTTGTACCATCGCGTTGCATATCTGTCGTGTTACTTATACAGTGAGTTTTAAAAGACGATTTTATTTATTTATGCTATCTTCGAACAGATCAGTTAATATAAATTGTTCATAGGCGATATTGAATTAATTGAACATGACAAAGTTCTATTTATCCTCTGAGCAGTTTTGTTACTAATAAAATGAACTTCGAAAATTTCGTCAAATTCAAAAGTTTGGAGATGATCCAAAAATTGATTTTTCACTATGGTAAGTTCTTATTCTTTATTAGAATTTTTTATTAGAAAATTGACAATATTTATCAGAAGTCTGTAATATTCTGTTTATTGAAGATGTGAAAAATGTACTTTTTTGTCGATATACCATAATTGGGTGTCCATAATTAAACGACACTATTTTAAAGCGGTCTACAGACGAAACTATTGTTCAGAAAGTTGGGAAATTTTGAGGAAGACATAATGAAGAGATGCGAATTTATTTGTGTGAAAAAAAGTTCAAAATGTGACCGCCAGAGGAGGTGTTTAATGAGTTACACATTTAGCATGCATTTACGATAGTTTACAATTTTTTTCAAATAAACAGAAATTAGAAACCAAGATTTTTCTGATATCTAAATATATATGTTACGGTCAGTATGATTAATCCGGCCATTATTAATAATAACCGGTTTTTATTAATAATGACCGGATTAATCATATTGACCGTAACATATATATTTCTTAATTAAAAACGCGCCTTTGATGTTTGCAATTTATAAAAACATTCCGTTTGCAAAAATGTCTTATTTCCGAGAATTAAAAAAGGCTTTTCTAAAACAAAAGTTTCTTTTGCTGTTTTTAACTTTTGGAAGCGCTACGAAATCGTTTTCACAGTATATTAATGGATTTTAACTACCCGTTATCACAAAATATCGGTTTTAGGATGCTATAAATTTTCAAGTAAACAGTTTAATCTACGTACAGAATATATACATACATAACAAACCAATGTTCATTTCACTCTGTTCATTTTAGCATATTTGTCTACTGAATATGCTAATTGAGCAAGAAAACGTTTATTTTTTGACGTACCCGGGAAGGCCGTTACTTTGAAAATAAGTCATCTCTAGATTTTATATCAATTAATCAATTTATTTATAACTAATAGGTCATGATATTCGGTGGATCTTCTTATCAAAATTGCCTACAATATGCTGCGATTAACAATAGTTTGTCTGTAAATCAATATTCAGTACTACGAGCAATACAAAATTACTAATTCATGATATTTCACTTACTTAAAGAATTCTTACGGCTCACAAGCATTCGCTAATAACTAACTGCAGGCTATATCCACGATTCTTTGTATAAATCAAACATTAGTTTCACAAAATGTTCCAAGCCTAACAACCACAACTTTTTTTAAGCGATAAACAAAGTTCAATCTTACAAAACTGCAGCTGATTTCTAGCCACACGCTACATCTCTTCGATGTCTGGAACAGGTGCAAGATCTTAGCTTCCAATAATTGCCGCTTGTCTTACTATCCGTAAACGGAAGAACCCAAATCCGCTGATACGAACTTTTGATTTTGCTTTTATAATCCCCAGATTGACCATCGTAGCCCAATTTGCATAAATTCATCGCGAAAACTTATAACCACAGCTTTCTAGAGCCACACACACACTTCGGAAAATTAAAGTAAAATAAAGTACAGATGTTGCGTACAGATGTTGCTCACAGAACTGTTGCGCACACATGTTAATGTTGATAGAATTTTCAAATCTAGGAACTAGAATAACCTTTCTAATAAAGTTGGTAGTCCACTACAACTTGAGTATTAATGGCACACGAAGAACTGATATTTGAGTGCTGATACCGGGTTGAAAACTTATTAATAAACTTTAAATGATTTTGTAACGTTTCCAAATTTACAGACGACAAAGAATCTTTTATTTAAAAAATACCGCTTTAAATCTTGGAAAGCTTTTTGTGTCTGAGATTTCTGAAGATAAAGAACGCTTTTTTGAATCGTTAGTAACTCGGAAGAAGTTACGTTATATTTTCGTTAACCTTCTTGCTAGATCAAAAACTGTTTCTCTTTTTCTAAGGTATGAAAAACTTTTAGTGTTTTTTATTGTGTAAACCATCTCAATTATACTATAAAATATATTCTGAATCAATATAACGTAAAAAAAACTGTTAATTGTAATATGCAGCTTATCTACATACAGTAGAAGATATCACCGTTTTTTTAATCACATTTTGCTCCTTTTTATGCATTCAAATATTTTAATGATTTTATGTTTCCTTCTTAAATGTTAAAATAAAACCTGAAAACTCCACTTCAATGAAATCAACCCCAACTTTATTTAAGCGATGAACAAAGTTCAATCTTATCAAACTGCAGGTCGTTTCTAGCCACATGCCAAACTCTTCGATGTCTGGAACAGGTGCAAGATCTTAGCTTCCAATACTTGCTGTTTGTCTTACCATCCGCAAATAGAAGGATTCGACCCAAATCCGCTGATACGAACTTTTAATTCTGTTTTTATACTCCCCAGATTGACCATCGAAGCCTAATTTGCATAAAGTCACCGCGAAAACCAATAACCGCAGATTCCTAGAGCCATAAACACACTTCAGAAATTAATGTTAAATAACGTACAGATGTTGCGTACAGATGTTGCGTACAGATGTTGCGCACACATGTCACTGTTGATAGAATGTTCACATCCAGAAACTAGAATATTTTTCTAAGAGAGTTGCTAGTCCACTACAACTTGAGTATTAATGGCACACGAAGAACTGATATTTCGTGTTGATACCGGATTGGAAAACTTATTAATAAACTTTAAATGATTTCGTAACGTTAACAAATTACGTAACGTAATTGAAAACACATCTCACCACGTACACGGCAAAACTCTTTTTTAATCAACGGGATATTATTTTTACAATTATTCAAGTAAACCAGAGCTTGAAATTTAGTAATTCTTCTAATTCTATCGTACTGCATCAAAATAAATAATAATTTAGAATCGAAAGGCCTCGAAGCATTGGCTGAAAAATATTCATCTCTCACGTGGTTTCTCTTTCAGTTTCCATATTTCATAACTAGAATTTAATTTTCTTGCAATTTATAATATTCATATACTAGATATCTACTGAGACTTTCTCAATTTAGGGAAAATTCTGTCATTACATATGAAATAAAATTTAAATTACATTAAAGATACTTATCACGTAAAAGGTATTTAAAAATAAATCCACTGCTCTTTATTTCAATGCATCTAATTAAAGTTTTAGAACTAATAGGGAATTTAAGTAATTAATGAAAAAGAAAGGTCTCGTTGAATGTGTATCCTTTCAACTAGAATTTAAAGTTTAGGAAATTAAGGTATTCATATATTGGACAGTTATTGAGAATTCATAAGTTTAAAGAAAATACTGTCGTTACATATGAAATAAATATTAAAATTCTATTATCTAAAAGAGCAGTATCACTTAAATGCTATTTAATTATCATTTCCCTGATCTGCATCTCACTGCATATAATTATTAAAATTTAGAACTAAAAGGTCTTGAATTAATTGCTGAAATAATATGTATCTCTCATGTGGTTTCTCGTTCAATTGAAATATTTAATGTCTTATTAACTAGAATTCAAATTTCTTGAAGATTAAAATATTTGTATAATTGACATATATTGAGAATTTCTGAAATTAGAGAAAATGCTGTCATCATTCTGAAATAAATATTTAAATTCCATTATCCCTAAAAGAGTACTATCACTTAAAATGTATTTAATAATCATTTCGTTGTTTTCCATCGCACTACATTTGATTAAATTATTTTTAAGATTTATAACCGAAAGATTTTAAACTAACTGCTGAAAGAAGACTTATCTATGAGGTGATTTCATGTTACGTGGTTTCATCAATTTAAATCTCTAATGTTTTCGCATTTGGAATTAAATTTTCTTGCATATTAAAATATTCATATATTGGACATTATATAGCGTATTTAAGAAGTTACATAAAATACTGTCGTCAAAAACGAACTAGTTAATAATTTTTCATTATCTAAAATAAACCAATGACTAATGTCGTTTTCTAAGAGCTGGTGGAATAAAAATGACGCCATTTTGGCGAACTAATACAAAAATGACGTAATTTTGTCGAATTTATTAAAAAGCATTTTATATTTATGAATTAAAATAAATGATTACAAGAATGTGATTTTTCTCATTAAAACCTTTTGTTTTTAACGCCATTGTGAAAAGTCTTATTTGCCATCACGGAAATACATAACGTGCATGTAATGTCTCGCACCCAATTAAAGGCGTATTTCTCATCTAATTGTAGACAAAAAGTAAAAACTCTTGCAAAGCTAATAATTCATAATGTATTATTTCCTACACATAATATTTTCTAATATGATTACATGAAAATTACGAAAGAGTTAGCAAAAGTTCCAGGAATTTAGCTCAGTTTTGCCTACGTTAAGTTGGTTAAATACGCAGCAAGCCAGTTTGTTGACAAACATGCACATTATCTATAATTGAAAATCATATATGTTTTCTCTGAAATGCAGTGCCTAGTTACCAACGGGGCAAACTTTCACCAGTAAAAAGGCATAGAATATTTTTCCTTATTCATAGCAGTAACTTTGTACGAATTTAGCATTTAAGTAAGGCGAAAATTTCTGTTAAACTTTACTGGTGGAAGTTTGCCTCGTTATTAATCAAGCCCCGCTTTAATGTAATGATTTTAACAATCTGACCGTCGAGCATTGTTGCAAAATTGTAATGATGATTTCTCTGAAGTTTTTGTAAATGATTTAAAAAGCATGATATAAAAATCTTAGTTACGTATATGAATATAATTCTTGAGACTATTAATCATTACTTACTGCTTTAAATCTACATTAAATTTATAGAATTATATTAATTTAAATAATGCTAATATTGAAGTGAAACCTATAGCATAGTGAACGAATATATCTAGCAAGAATTCTCTATTGAAATACTAAGAATAAAATTCAGAAAAATTACAGTGAATAATCTCTTTGTGTAAATTTGCCGACAGACGATTGTTTTTTTTTTTACTTTTTAGGATAAATTGATTCCTGAAGTTCAAATATGTGAAAATCAGTTTTTATTTTTTCAAATAATTTTTTTTGATAAATGTAACATAATCACGATATTGTGGTCATCATCTACTAAAATAAAAGTATTTATTCTTATCAATTTTAATCACAAAATGATATCAATAATGAAACAATAATCTCTGTCATTTTCTTTCTTGACGTCATTTGGACGAACTTATGCACGATTATTTTAAAGTTTATAAAATAAAATAAATGTCATTTATCGCTAAACCATTTCGCGCCTTTATGCAATCCTTTAATCGCCATCTATGAGAAATAATTACTTGAAAAACAATGTTTCTTCTAAATTCATTTCTTGTAAAATATTCTCTACTTAAATTTAAGAAGCTCATATTTGTTTCTAATTGACCTACTTGGTTGTGTGTAAAACGGAAGAAAGCTGCGACGGAATGATTTTTTTATGTCAATGTTCCAGATTACAAACAATTTTTTGCTTTCTAAAATAAATTGTATCCTGAAGCTTCCATATGGGATAATAAGTTTTTATTTCTTCAAATTTTAAAAATGCAATTTAATCACGATATTGTTTTTACCATGTATTCAAACAAAAGATAGTTCCGCAAATTCTTGATAAAATGATGTCAAAGAAAAAAGCAGTTGAAAAATCCCTATCACTTCCCTTTATCTGTATTTTATCCACAAAAATGGAGTAATTTACTTTCCACCATAAAAATGTCATTAAAATTTAATTTACACACACAAAAAAAAAGAAAAAAGAAAGAAATTCGGAAACTAATTCAAATTTTAAAGTTCTGAGACCTTATGTGACATCTTCAGATCCATGCAGGAAACTTGTGTTAATTATGATGGGCTGCTATCCGTATTCTAGGAAGAGTAGTGGTGAAATACAAACAGATACACAAAGTATAATATTAATTGGTGAAATACAAACAGAAAAGCATATTTTTAATGTAATACATTCTATGATTACATTACAGGATTAGGAAAATAATAATTTATGTAAATCAAAGCGCTGTGGTGTGCATTCTGCTGTATCAAATAAAGCGAAATTTAAACTAGAGATATGTCTAAGAATGCGCTTGTCATTTTTGTAAATAAAAATTTCCATTACGAAAATCCGTTGAATATTTCTCTGCAATATTAAAATAGAAGTTGAACAGGCTTGTGACTGCAAATGGGTAATTTCATTTCGTGCTTTCATGTAAGTATAGAATATTCTTATAAAGTTGTTTTACGTTGTTAGAAATTAAAGTTGCTTTACGTTGTTTAAGGGGCGAAGGGGGGAAGGGGGGCATTTTAACTCAGAGGGTATAATTCAACCTTTTTAAATAGGTGAATTAGGATACCGTTTACTATGTATTAATTAATTCTGAATCGAACGACAGCACCCGCAAGTTGAGACAATGATTCGTTACAAAGCTACTTAAGGTTTTATAAATACAAAGTCGACGATTTTATTTCAATGAAGTTAATACAGGTTTTTACAGAAACAACTAGTAGGCTTTCACGAAAATTTTGAAAAAAATTTGTTTTGGCACTAGAAATGAAGATCCGATGAGTTCCCAAAAATTAAAGTTTCAAAAATTAAAGCTGTTTGGGGTGTAAAAGCGGGCATTTTAATTAAGGTGGGTTTAAATAAAATCGTCGACTTTATAACTTATAAAAACTGAAGTAACTTTGTAATAAATGATCATATCGACTTGCGGATGGTTTCATTCGATTCAGAATTAAAACATACATAAAAAGCAATACACCACTTGACCTATTTAAAAAAATTGAATTTTTCCCTTCTGATTTAATATGCCACCCTTTGCCCCCCCCCCTCCCCCTAAACAACGTAAAACAACTTTATTTTTTGGGAACTCATCGGATCTTCTTTTGTAGTGCCAAAACAAAGATGTTATTCCCAAATATTTGCAAATGGCCATCAGTTGTTTCGGTAAAAACCTATATTAACTGCACTGAGGTAAATTTTGTATTTGTAACACCTGGCGTAACTTTGTAAGGAATCATCGTATTGACTTGCGGATGGTTTCATTCGATTCAGAATTAAAACATACATAATAAGCAATACACCACTTGACCTATTTTAAAAAATTGAATTTTTCCCTCCTGATTTAAAATGCCACCCTTTGCCCCCCCCCTTCCCCTAAACAACGTAAAACAACTTTATTTTTGGGAACGCATCGGATCTTCTTTTGTAGTGCCAAAACAAAGATGTTATTACCACATATTTGCAAATGACCATCAGTTGTTTCTGTAAAAACCTATATTAACTGCATTGCGGTAAATCGTCTGCTTTGTATTTGTAAAGCCTGGCGTAACTTTGTAAGGAATCATCGTATCGACTTGCGGATGATGTCGTTCAATTCAGAATTAATAAATGCCTAACTAACGATAACCTACTTGACCTACTTAAAAAATTGACTTTCCCCTCCTCCCAGAGTTAAATCCCCCCCCCCCCTTTTCCCGAAAAAAGAAGATAACCCAACTTTATTTTTTCGGACTCATCGGATCTTTATTTCTAGTACCAAAACATAGCTCTTCCGAAACGTTTGTGAATGGCCATCAGTCGTTGCATTTTATTAAATTTTTTATCTATTTTACCGGAAATAACATGTCTGAATACCTTTTTGTTCGGAAACTCATAAAATTGGCAGGTGTTCTTATTCATAAATTACGCAGTCGAATGTCTTTTTCCCTTTTTTTGGTAAAGCCGGAAGATCTCCTAGTATATATTGTCAAAGTGGGCCTTTTGAATCAAATTCTCGATGCAACAGTGCGAGAAAGGCGAAAAACTTGTCATCGCGTTGGGACTAGAATTGCTTATAACTCTATCACTAATTTATTTATGAAAACATGAAAAACGCGATTCGATTCCAAACCGCGTGAATAGTCAGGTCTACTAATTTTATGCCTTTACGTTTAAAAAAGTGTCAGAAAATGTGTAAGAAAGTTTCGCGTTGTTAATTAGGGAAGTTGAGAACCACATTTTATATTTTTGTAACGAAAATGTTAAGTAAATACTCATATTTTACTGCATTTTTACTTTCTTCTGTCTTTAAAAGAAGAAAGAATTGGATTCATGAAAAAATTCATCTTCTGGTTTACGGCGGATTTATACGTTTTAGAGGATCCTGAACACGATTTTACTGCTTTTAGAAAATGTCTGTCTGTGAGTCTGTCTGAGTGTCTGTCTGTTTGTATGTGGCAAAAATTTTGTGGGCGCTCTATCTCAAAAATATTGCACGTAATTATATAAAACTTTAGGTTCAGTTAGTCCCTGATAAAAATTAGTGCTGAAATTTTTTTGGTGTAAATCGCATAAAAGTTGGGGCTTCTATGCTACATGTTTTACGATTTTTATGATAGCTATATCTCAAGAACTAAAGCACAGAATTTCATCGAAGTTCAGAATCTGTTAGACGTTGACATAAATATACGCCGATTACATTTTGGTGTAAATAGCCCAACAGGTGGCACTGCTATACTGTTTTTTCATGATTATCACGGTAGCTATATTTCAAGAACTGATATACATAGGTTCATGGAACTTCAGATTATGTTATACCTGGACATAAATAGATGCTAGTTACGTTTTGATGTAAACAGACCAACTGGGGGCGCAGCTATTCTGAAATTTTCAGGATTTACACGATAGCTATTGCTCAAGAACTAATGCACAGAATTTCTTCAAACTTCAGATTCAGTTAGACTTTGACATAAATAGATGCTGGTTATGTTTTGGTGTAAACAGAGCAAGAGGTGGCACTGCTATGCTGCAGTCTTCATAATTTCCGCAATAGCTATATCTCAAGAACTAATTCGAGGAATTTCACCAAACTTCATATTGTGTTAAACCTTGACATAAATAGATCTTTATCAGGTTTGGATGTATACCATCCAATAGGTGGCATTGCTATGCTCTGCTTTTTTACGATTCCTGCGATAGCTATACTTCAAGAACGAATACATTGTCATTTAATTTTTGTTGCAGACGATTTGATTGATATAGAAGAAATTATTGTGATAACCACAACATGTTAGTTTTTATTTAATTAATTAATTTTGGGGAATTTCGGTCTATAGAGCATACTAGTAAGACGTGTATGGAAGGAATGTCCTTTCGAAAAGTTCAAAATTGTAAGAAATGTATCTTTTTAGAATTTTCTTAAAATTTTAAGTAATTTAATAATAATAACGTTTTTAAATTTTACGTTAAAAAAAGCGTTTGTTCTTCATTAAATCACTTTTCTACAGAAAAACATTTAATAATATGTCAAAAAGACATTATATACTCGGATTAAAAATAAAATTCTAAAGTTTCCGAGTTTTCTTAAATGTTATCTTATCCAAAGCAGTACGGAACGCAATCCAGACCCCCCACTGAAGTGGATAAATTAGATGCCGCTGACACTGCATATTATACCTAGATCCAAAATAATCGGTTAGTGACGTAAACTTATTGAATAACTTGAAATATTTCTGAAAGTAAAGAGTATAAATCCCCATGTCCTATATAAAAGTATAAATCATAGTCTAAAAATGGTAATATCTACCAAAAAAAAAAAAAAAATTAAACTACTCTACAGTTAAATTTTTATCTACAAAACATATAAGATTTTCTTGTAATCGGTTTATTATAATCAACTAACATTACTAGATGCATTCAAAGACTTTTTTACATACCCACGTCAAAATAATCAGTTAGTAACAATAACTTATTGGATAATTTATAATGTTTCTTAACGTAAAGAGTATAAATCATCATATCCTATCAATTGGTATTAATCCCTCCCCCCCAAGAAAAAAAAATATATATAGGTAAATTTTTACTATAGAAAATGTATAATGTTGATATCTGCAGTAAGATGTATCTTCGGCAAACTTTTATTAGGTTTATTATAATCAAATTTTCGTTACACTAACAGTATTAGATGCATTTAAACACTTGTAATGAATCTTTGTCCAAAATAACGAGTTAGTGACGTAAAGCTATTGTATAACTTATATAGTTTCTAAAAGGAAACAGTTTAAATCGTAACCAAAAACTTGGCAATCCCGAATATACATATATATATATTCTACAGCTAAATTTTATAATAGAAGACATATATATTTTGCTTTTCACAAGTTTATTATAATCAACGTTTGGTTACACAAACATTATTAGATGCATTTAAATCCTGTCTAATATACTCAGGTCAAAAATAATCAGTTTGTTCTGAAGTAATTGGATAACTTAAAGTTTCGAAAAGGAAAAATTATATGTCATAGCCTATATATTGGTATTCTCCCCTCCCTCCCCCCCCAAAGAAAAATAATTATTCTATAGCTAATGTTTTTCCATAGAAAACATGTAAATTTCAATTTCAATAGGTTTATTATAATAAAATTTTAACTTTATTATATGCATTTAAAATAGCATAAATTTTAATTTAAAGATATTCATTAGGGTTTATTAGTGAAACGCTTTTAAACAGCATTCCAAATGAAGTAATCAGAAATGACAAATTCTGAACTTGTACATACTCTAATTGTTATATATATTAACAGGAATGTTACAGGAATGTTTCAAAATGTTACAAAATATTTGAAATGGGCATGTTTCATTAGAGAATTGCTGGTAAACAGAACATGTAGACTAAAACCCTCATTGATTTGAACAATTAATTACTGTCACTCGTCAAACTAACGTACTTGTTTCTCAAACAACAAATTTGTTTGGCAAAATAAGTCCTTTACTGTAATATTTCGAATATAATAAATTAATTATATAAAACTGAAATATTTAAAATATTTACGCAGATTAAGGAAATGAAGATATGAATGGTGGAAATGACATTTAAAAAGTAACAGGCAAACGCACTAAACTCTATATCTGCATTTGTATTTCGGATGGAAAAGTAAACATCCATCTATCTAAATATAATAAAATCCATTGCAAGGATTCCGGTCCGAACCCATCCAAACAGTGAATGGGAAACAATGGACTACTACTCATTGTTGGAGAGAAAAGAGAAATAATGAAACATATTCAGATACGTACATTTTTTGGACACATATTTTTTAATTTGCAGTTTAAAATTTAGTAAAAATATTTCTACACGTGTACTTTGTTTTTATAGAAAAATTCATATTTACTGTGACGTCACGAGAATAGCGCATATTGGGTTTATTTTTTCTATATGCATTATAACTTTATTGATGCCAGTTTTTTCATTATAATTAAATATGAATATATTTGGATTTGGACTAAATATAAAATACGTGTGGAGAGTTTGTGTCGGTGAAAATGATGTTATGCTTAAATTAAACTGTATTTTTACAGTGATAAAACTAAAAAGCAAATTATATGATTTTACTAACATGACGTATTTTCCACTAATTTTTCAATTGTTAATTATAAAAATTAGAATTAGAGCCTTTATTGATTACTTCATCTTGATTGTATACATTTATTAAATGTTAGCGATTGGGTCTTTTTAAATAAAATTTTACATAAGTTGATTTAATTTTTTTATAAAGAATTCAGAAAAAAGAGTATATCTGGAAAAATAAAATTATTAAAATCAGTGTTATGGTAAAAAAAAAAAAAATCTTCAAACAATAACGGAACATTACCACGTTCACCCTTAAAACATTATAAATTGTTCAGTGTTTGTTTCCGGATAATATACCATAACAAAATTAAAATTTCATAATAATAACATATTATAATTATATTAATATCTGTTTCTTCTGAAGAAAGATCTGTAATTCCTCATCTGTTCTGTCATCTTATTTACATACAATTAAAAAATTCTTGTTAGAACTCCAAAGGACCTGTGCAAACTCCAGACGCTGCAATTACAAGGAGGTACCGATTTATAAAAAAATCAAATTACTTAATTCATATTTTTATTAATATATTTTTAAGTTTTGATTCGATTTTCATAAAATTTGAAATGACTCGACAAATTTCTGCGTCGATTATATATATATTAAGTTTCAAACCTTTTTATTGGGTTTTTTTTGCGCTGTTATATGCGGACAGATGGACAGACAAATGGACATACGGACTGACCAGAAGACGACTATAAGCGCTACGTATTTATATCATTACGAAGGCTCTTACACTATTTAAAAATTATAAACACTTTAACATTGAACACGTCAATACCCAATTCTTAGCGCATAAAAATGGCAGCAGTGCCTTTAAATGTTTGCAAGTATTTAAATATTGTCAATTAGCACGTGTTCACAAAAGAAGAGCAAATATCTTCAAACTTTAGATTGCGTATGTAGATGCTAAAACAAGTATCACTTTCTAAAAAGAAAAAGAAAAATGTTTTTCTGTGATACGTTCCAGAAAATTTATTTACATTTACATATTCTTATATTTAATTTATCCAAAACTCTCGAAATAGTATTCTTTCTATTTTTTTATGAAATTTGTAACTTTAGAACTGAATTTTTACTAGTTTCTTAAACAAATATAATAATATTACGTTTAATATAATATTCCTTTTATACAATGATAAATTTGTTGGTATCATTTTTACAATAGAATGGATTTCGCGACGTGTATCTCACATATGCTTAGCGACCATCTGTGTGACTTTAAAATGCAGCTACTTTCGGAGTTGTCAACTGAATACTATTACTTTTTCAGTTTCCTTCACCAGATAGATTACCTATAAACTTTCTTGTTCAAAAAAGCGTTATGTTATTTCTGTATGATTAAATCCATTAGCAGATAAAATAGCAGAGCAGATTAAAATAGACATGACTAAAAATCATAAAAGAAACCCTACATAAAACAAATTGCTGCTAAAGCAATCCTTGAACATCTATTACTTTTTATTTCATTATAATAAAATGTGCCATTTCATTTCGATGTGAAAATAATGCTGTATGATATACTTAAATAAACATTTAACATCCGTCCATTTTATTTATGTCACGATAGATTTTATCGAAACAGGCGAAAACGGATATGGAAAGTTTTAAAATAACGTGTTTAAGGCAGCGTTCTAGATAACATAAGGCTATCTAAATATTCTAGAACACATATATTGCATTTAAACTAGCTTTGAAATGGGTGTAATAAATGTAAAAATAATATCCTGTGATTATAATCTTTCGTTATTTTCAAAGCTAAAAATGTTGCAAACAAGTATTTAAAAATTGTATCTTTCTATTTGGTAACAGAAACCCAGAATGATTTTTTCAATATGAGTTGCGTTTCTTATGTATGTTTATACAATTTTAACGTTTGTCTATTATAATTTGAAACTTCCACGCTGTAAACTAGTCGTTGGGGGCCACCGTAATCACTCCTATCATGGATATGTATAATATAAAATATGAAAATAAAATATGTGTAAACTATTTATAAAATGCATTGCAATTCGAATAAAATCGTGGCTTGATGACGTCATAAACTTTAACTGCTCTATTACTGAATTGCGTAAAAGAAACACCCTTATAACTCCAAAATTGATAATCATATTAACTAACGGTTTACTGCGTTAGATTAAGCGTCTCATTTCCAATTAAAATATATCTTTGAATTAAAATTTGAATGAAATACGGGGTCATGAAATATCGAAGAGTGTGGTAAATTTTATTACAAATACATCGGCAACTAATTATCCGATCGACTTCATTCTTTATGCAAAATTTATGTTTTTGTATTGTCTTTTATGTTTGCTCCTTAAAATAAACAATTTCGAAAATTTGTTTATACTTTTTATCAGAACGTATTTTTCGAGAGTCCGAAAAAAATAGTTCCAGATAATCGAGGTTACTGCAATTCAATAAGTTTTTTCCCATTATTACATACTAAGTACATAATCCCATTATTACATACTAAGTACATACCAAATTTCAAGTTTTTGTCTCAATTTGTTCGGGAGATACAGCGTTTACAGACATACACAGACACACAAGACGGACGGCAATTTGTTTTTCTAAAAAATATTTTTTCGGAATCTCCACTGTCTGAAACGTGTAAATCCGTCAAAAAAAAAAAAAAAAAAAAAAAAAAAAAATATATATATATATATATATATATATATATATATAATAATTATAACTTTTTCAAATCAAATCTTTAATAAAATTAATATTAATTCTATAATTAATGATAAAAACTGTTATTTTCCTATAAAAAATCTTCAACTTTCAAAGACATTTAAATATCCTAATACAATTGGAAGAAAGATTTTTAACTATAATGCATTTTCAAAAAATACATCTGATGCTAGTACTTTTCAGTGTAATTGCAATGACCCCACTCTAAAAAAATTCATTAATAATGATCATGGACATATAATCACTGGTAATCTTAATATTGTGAATGATTATAAACTGCAAAAACTCATGGGTTATGGTACTAAATATAGACTTCCTTCTAAATTTAATGTAAATTCTATTATAAAACAGTTTATATATGATATAGACATTTTTATTTATAAAATTTCAATTTCATATAGTAAACCTATTGAATATTTTAATCAATGGAAAATACTGGTTATTGAAAAATTAAGTTCGTCATTAAAACAAAATTTATCGAATTTGGTTAAAATTAACACAAAACATTTGTTCCAGCAAATTACTAAATTACAAAAAAACTATGTAATAACATATATTGACAAATCTCCTAATAATTATGCAATCATATGTGAAGCTTATTATCACCAACTACTTACATCCTGTATTTCTACTAACAATTCTTTTAAAAAAACTAATGAAAATGTAATTGTAAACAATCGTAAAATTCACAGTTATTATAAATTATTAAATATTAATTCTACTAACTTTAATTCTCCTTATTTAGTTCTTATACCCAAATTTCATAAAAATCCAATTAAATTTAGGACTGTAACTATAGGATGCAATACATATAATAATATAGCCAATAAACATCTATTAAAAATTCTCAATCAAATTTATACACTGACAACATCCAATGATAACACACATTGTATAAAAAATAGCTATCAACTCGTCAATATTTTGAAAAATCTTAAATGTGTTAATAATATAATGACATATGATTTCAAAGATCTATTTAATAATATAGATTTATTAGATCTACATAATATTATAAATGCATTATTTTATAAGTATCAACATTCACTTAATTTACCAATTCATATAGATACAGCTTATTTTAAAACTTTAACAAATTTCATTATATATAATAATTATATAATGCATGATAACACGTTATATTTACAGAAAGTCGGTATACCACAAGGGGAATGTACATCTAGTATACTTTCAGACTTATACTTGTATCATTATGAACGTACATTTATTAATAGTAATATACATTTATATCGTTATATTGATGACATTATTTTAATTGCCACTGATCACACTAATATTTCTATATTTCCAGTTGATTATCCTACTAATTTAGAATTAACGGAAAACCTCCTTTCTAACAATACTATTAACTTTTTAGATCTTAAAATTACACTTAAAGAAAACAAAACAATAATAGATCTATTTGATAAACGTAAAGAATTTAAATTTAAAGTTAATTCATTTACTAATTTTAAATCATGTCTTCATAATTCTGTATATCGTAATATACTCCTTAATCATATTTATAGAATAAAAAGTTTATGTTCCTCTCAACTTATTAACAAAAATATTAAAAAACTTATCTATGAAGCATTACAACATGGTTCTCCAAAAAAATTCATTTATTCCTTAATATATAGTTAGTTCCTATTTGATCTTTACAACCAAATTAACACATGCGTTTAAAAAAATGTATAAAAAAATCATATAATTTTATAAATATTTACAATAATAATAATAATAATAATAATAATAGGACGGTTGGGTGGGTAGACGTTGGATTGAGGAGGTGTGTGGCGGCGTTGTATGGAAAAATACGCATGGTTAATTTATATTATTTAAAAAAAAATGGGGGCATTTTGATTTACACAATTGTTTGATCATACACATTTTATATGGACTGCGATGTGTTATTTTTATATGTATATTCATTTAGTTAGATTTACTTATTCATTATTTAATTATTTTAAATGAATTTATATTCATTAATGTTAAGAATGTATTTGATCTAATGATTTGGATTAATACCTTTGGTGGACAATATCATATTTACTTCTAAGATAATGTTTACTTTTATACAGTGTTAATATAATATGTTTTAATTTTATTAAGTGTTTTTATTTAATTTAACTTCGTTTGAAGCCACATTATTTGTGACTAATTCATTTCAATATTTAATCAATATTAATTTTAAATTCTTTGATTCTTAATTCAAATCTTTAGTATTTTAATTTAATTTATTTTAATTGATGTTGCATTTTTAGTACAGTTATTTAATCGTTGTTGTCATTTAATGGTACATTTTTAATGTTGCATTAATTATTAATTTTTCCATATTACTACTTAATTATAACATAGTATTATTAATTTATACATCCATTACTTAGATATTATTCAACATTCTATTTATTAATTAATTTCATTTATTTATTATTTAACTAATGGCTATCATTAAGATAGTAATTTGGTTTAATTATTAAACACTAATTTTTATCCATTACTTTATATTTACTTTTACCACTAGAGGGCAGCACTATTTTAAGTTGCTTTTTATTATTAATTTTTCCATCTTAATACTTATTTATAACATAGTATTATTCATTAATACATCCTTTAATGTAATTCGATTTTCTATTTATTAATTAATTTCATTTATTAATTATTTAACTAATTGGTATCAATTAAGATAGTAATTTGGTTGAATTATGAAACATTTATTTCCATCCAATTCCTTCGATTCAGATTATATTCACTTTTACTAATAGATGGCAGCACTAATGTTCCTGTTTATTTTATAATCCATTATATTTTTACATTATTTCTGGCATCACTGCAAAGCAATTTTTATTTCTAAACAATTTATATTTCTAAAATTGGCAACATGTTATGATTTTTTATGCAATTCATTCCCCAGTCATGTTGGTTTTCATGATGGTTCATGAACTGCAAGGTATCTTATTTATATCTCTTTTCATCTTTATGGATTTTATACTTAATGTCTCTATTAAATGTTCTCTCTGTAATTTATAAGTATGGCTTCTTTCCTTTTTAATATTGTATTTTATTTTTTATTTTATCACTTTGATTCATTGTATTTGAGATGTAGTCCCAATATCATATTTTTTAGCAATGTATGGCTAATATGATGATGAAACATCTCATTTCATTTTATTTGTGGTATTTAGGCAATTGGGACTTGATAATTATGTCTAAATTCCACAAATTTCATTTCAATTAATTCATTTAATTCCATTTATTCAATTTTTATTTAATTTCTTATTCCTTCAATGTTTTTGATTCCATATTAAGTGTGTTGGGGAATCTTTCATTGTCAACTAATTATTTCATACTTAATTATTTCATTGTTTAAGTTGGTGTTATGATAATGTTTCATTTATGGTTATATATATATATATATATCCATTTTCAAAACGATTACAAGACTTACCCTATACTAAGTATGATGGATAAGTAAAAAAGACAAATGTTTTTTAATCTGCAAAAATAATGTATAACCATGAAAGAAAATATACAATAACCTCTACCGAGTTACCCACCATTCCGAGAAGCGTTCTTTATCACAGAAACCCGAGAAAACAATATATTTTCGAGATTTAAAGGATTATTTATAGAAAAAATGTTTATTTTGCTGCCACTGATGTTCAGAAATGTTTCAGAGTCGTTTTTATATTGTAGTTTCTACCTGCAAGAGTAAACACACATTATTTTTAATGTTTCTGGTAATGCTGTTTAATTATCATGTTTGTCGATAAAACATATTTGTTGAATATGAAAAGGTTTACTTGATAAAATCCTATATTCTGTGATTAGAAAGCGGAAATGCACTGCAAAAGATTATCAGAAATCTTTCTGAAAATCAGTGGTAGCAAAAGAAACTTTGCTTTTATAAATAATTCTTTAAATCTAGAAAATATATGAATGTCTGAGATTTCTAACAATACAGAACACTTTTCGGAATAGAGGATAACTTAGAAGAGGTTATTCTATATTTTCGTTCATGGTTATATTATATTTTCCAACATTAGAAAAAAACTTATCTTTTTTTACAGTGTATGCTAATTTCGGGCAAAATACTCTAATAAATCTATCTCGTACAGGACCAGTACATATAGAGAATTATGTATAGTTTTTAAATTATAAAATTTGTGATAAATACATCAGCACATGTAACTGGTCAATTGTAAATCTATTCATAGAAACAAGAGACATCAATCAATAGTATACAACTGTAGTTGTCACAAAAAGACTTACTGCAAACAGTGACCAATATATATTATTTTAAACAGAGCTTTATGGGGAAAAAGGACTTACTAAATTTTCTGAAATTGTAGAATGAGAGACAAATACAACAAATCAATAAAATGCACAATAGAGTTCAATTTTAATTTTCTTTCTATGGAAAAAAATTCTTGGTTCTCTTATTGTTTTATTTTTTTTTAATTGTTTTTTTTTTGCATAAAAACTTTATTCCATAGACTGTAAAACTCACCATTTCTGAACTTAAAGATATCGAGAATCATTAACATCTTTTAAAACGATCCATACGAAATATAAAGTCATATTTTCCCATACTTGTGTAATTAAAGTAAAGATGTGTTTTGTGTCCTATTATAAAAATTCTATTCAGCAAAAGGAAAAAAATATTAAAACTTTCATAATCATAGGAGGACTTAGGGCGTCAAAATATCTCCATTTCTGAACAAAGGATTCCAAATGGTTGAACTCCACCTGTGTAATATTACACACTGTAAGAAATTTTGGTCAACAATTACGGTACATATACTGGCAACTTTGTGACCAGTATATATACCGAAATTTAACTCGGCGGTATATGTACCGTAAAATATTTAAAGTATATGTACCGGCTGCACTCCCCCCCTCTCCTCAGGCCTGCACGCATTATGTAACAAGAGCAAGAGCATCATTTCAGAGGTTGCCGTACACCAAGGCGGGGCTACCAGCTTTTTCCTTACTGAAAAATAATTATTTTACGGTATAAATGTCGATTTTTTATTGAAAAACAATCATTTGACGGTATAAATACCGTTTATAATCGAAATGGCACATATACGGTTTTTTTATGCTTAATATACCTTAGAAGTACTGTACTCATACCGTAAAATGTGAAAACGGTACAAGTATCGTTAATTTACGGTACATCTACTGAAATTTTACGAAATTTTTTTACAGTGTACAGAAGAATACCATTATGAATTTAGGAACGGAAGAAAAATTTACATCTGCGTTTCACACTTAGCTTTTCATTGCGATTTATAGAAGTAAAAAATAATGCGATAACATTTAACAATATGATGTTTCAGCTCTATTTTCAAAGAAAAATAAGCAGGACATATCATAACACTAAAATAATATATTTTATATGACACAAGCATTTACTTTTAAATGTTACATTTAGATATTATTCTAGCTTCGTTTCAGATGAATAGTCTATGCTTCCAGAATTTTAAAAATGTAAAATCCATTTTTCTTAAATTTGTCATGATCGTTCTCTTGTAGAGTCATTCATCAGGTGACAGCTTTGAATTTAAACAGAGTCAGTTCCCCTCTTTTAGTCGTGAAAATTGACTAGCAAAGAATGATTGAAAAATGTTAGTATAGAAAGCTGTTATCAGAAAGTAACTGCATAGTTTTGCTGTTGTAAGAAATGTGATATAAATTAACTATACTTGAAAATGTCGGCTATATTAGTAAAAAAAACGAAATGTGAATAAGTATAATACAGTAACTTTGCATTGCAACCTCATTTTCTCATTGCACCGATTTTGCTTAAAGCGCAATGCAAAACGAAAATGTAAAATTTTGTGGCAAGTTAAAAATTCACGATGATTATTTTCTACATTAGGCAAGCTTATTTTACTCTGAAAATAGACTTAAAAATACTAATTTGTCGCATTATGTTTAAGTTTTTTTTCTAAATATATCGTTTTCAATCGTCCAAATAGTATCCTTGTGCTTGGATAAAGTATTATAAAAACGAGATGCCATAATAAAAAGTGCCTACTTTTATTATGACATGCCTGTATGTTGCGAAGTAAAAGTCACAGATATTATTAAAAATTACCATCATATGTCTGTTTAACATATTTTTTGGCTTATATTAATTATTTTTCTATAACGAACATAAATTACTCATATTTGTTCTCTCTTGCCACTTCTCATGACTACGGAAACCGATTTCAACTGTTTTCGCTGAAAGGAAAAACGATTTTTCTAATTATATGTTTAGCATTTTTACTGTTTAAATTGTAAATAAAAAATATAGGCACTCTAGGTGCATAAGGTGGATAATATACATGTTTCAAAAACTGAAATATATATACCATATTTGATTTTTTTCAGAAAATAGTAAAAATTATCTTTTTTAAAATATATGAACTATAAATTTCATACTTTACTTAATGTCGTTACTGTGTCATATTTTATCGAAAAATACGTACTAATGGTAAACAAAGGTAACAAAAAGAAGTTCCAATAAAGGAAATGAATTGGTCGTTAATGCTCTATTCTGCAAAATGTTTCATTTCTTTTCTCCAGGAAAACGAAAAGAGCGGAAGATCCAAGCCCTGTTAAATAAATACAAAACGCAATTTTAAATCCCAAAAGAGCATTCATTTTAATTTACTGAAAATAAAGGTTAAATTTACTCACTATATTTTCATTTAAAATTCTAAATTTTATCACTTTAAAAGGAAAAGGAATATTTATTTTTTTAAAGCTTCTTGGTGTGAAGATATTGACAGGGTGTGCGCTAAATTTGTCATTGAACAATTCGTTCATTACATTTGCGTTCATAATAGAATGAATGTTTCATTTTTTTTGCATTTTAAGAACTGATATCTATTTATATTTTACTAATTTAACATATGGACTCCACACTTCTGTACAATACTCGTGCACTTCGCAGTAGCGCGATTTGGGATTATATAACTTCAAATGCGAATAATTTTGTTAACTTTATATTGATAATGAAATGTAACGCATGATTCCTATACAAACTTTAATGACAAATCGAACTGTGATATTTATTTTTATCAAACATTTAATTTTGTTAATAAAAAATGCAAAGTAATGAAAGCATATATTTTTTAAACGCTTATATTTGAATTTTTGGTCAGTGCGAATTTGCACTCGTATAGACTTAACATATTATATGTATTTGTCTCGTATAGACGTGTTAAATATTGACCGTTTGGCTATTAAATTAATTTTATGAAACAAAGTAAACGAATTACAAAAAGTAATATAACGAGTCTCACACTCTATACACAGATTAATTTCGCTGACAAGAAAACAGGCGTTGCCTTAATAAGGCGTCACTTTAACCAATTCATAAAATCGACATCAGAATAACCTCATCAATAAATGATTATTTCAGTTTCGTGCTAAACTGTTATGCAGTGATTTCACTTAATTCATAAAATGGCATTTTAATGTGATTAATTTTGCAGTCTTTAATAACTGTATTATCAAAATGTCCTTTTTACTATTTATGGAATACCATACTCAGAAGATAAACAAATTATTTTTGCCAGCATCTAAACTGATTTCGAAAGTATATTAACATATATATATTCACTTCTGATGATTATATTGTCTACATCTTAATATTTTACTTGAAGAATAGAGTTGTCTTATTCAGTGGAAAAATCAGCTAACCATTAAGTTAATTATAAAGTGAATTTGTTATCGCACCTTAAGGTCATAGTCTTAGTAGACGTTTTAGAATATAATTGAATGTCAGTTGTAGTTTTTCTCTGCTTTATTGAATGTCAAACGAAAATTTTGAACGATACCAGCAACTTCAGTTCAAATTAATGCGAGATTTAAAGAAAAAAATATCGTTTTAATTAGGTTTTTTATAAGTTCATATGATTCATTTTTTCATATAGAATTGTATATATATTAAATATTTCGCAGTTTTGCATTTTTCTAATGGTAGCGTACATATCGACCTCATTTACGATCCTTTGATCAAAATATTTCGAAAAATGCATTGTTTATGCACTTAAAAAAAACCTTAATATGTTTATAAAAGAAAATGTGATATGGCTACAGGAATTATAAATGTAAAATAAATGATGTTACAGATGCAATAGTTAAATTTTACTTCGGTAGATGGCTGCATCACTGATTGAAAACTCAATCTTCTTGTGTACGTGCGCGAACAGCTTTTCCCATCATCCTTTGCGATGTATTCTAGGTTAGAGACGTGAGATGCATTGCTTGAAAAATAGGCTGCTAAAAATCCGGCGTTTATTTTTATTTCGCGCGCAAAAAAAAATAAGATTCTGGATTTCATCTAACAATAAGTGACTTGTAAATAACTTTGTACATAATCAATGTGAATAATCATGCGTGGTGTTCATGGTGTAATGACGTTGAAAATAAATTATTTTTAACGGGAATTCCCGAGTGCTCTCTGAAACATCAAAATGTGTTTTTGATTTATTTTAAAATAGTCGAAGTATTAAATAACATCTATTCTATTATAATACGCTTTATATAGAATAAAGTCTACAAATGTTTTCTTCTTGATATTCAAGATTTTATTTTCCGTGGAGCCTTTGAAAGCAGAAGGCGGTCTTCTTAGACAGTGAAAAGTAAAATTTCATTATATCTTGAAAACTAATGATTGGAAAAAGCTATCAAAGTACACAAGTCATGTAGTCGAAACTCATTTTTTATGCATATCTTGTAAGCCCTAATTCAAAATTTTTCAATATAAATTTATTTTTAATTTTCATAATGTGTTTTGAAATCGACAAAATCCATGGAATATGTTTAGATTTGTATCTCATTAAAAAGACACATTTCAATCGAATAAGTTTTTCGTAAGATGCCTCGTTGATCCTCGGAACATCCACTAAACATTACTATTTTCGAACTTTGACACGTTGTAACTTTATGACGATGTAAGTCAAAGTATAAAAGCTATACCTTTTCTCTGCCTGATTTGATACAAGGAACTCAAAATATAAGTATCAAAAGTGGATCTTGCGAATACAAAAATCAAGTGTGTCATAATTATTAATATGTATTTCGAAAACTCCATTCGTATACAGAAAGAAGGCATAATCCCCTTTTGCGATAATTTGGAGATAAAATAGTATTGCGGGATTTTTAATTTTGTTGCATTGATATAAGAAAAAGACATGAATTATAAGAAATAAATTGAATTTTTTTGTAATTTAAAACAATTTGTACAATTTGTTTTGTTAAAAGTTTCACATATTTAAATGCAAACCTCCTTTATTTTATAGTGAACAGAAGATTTATTTAGTTTTTGTTTCTCTTACAAGGTTAAAAAAAAAAAGAAATTTTTCTTTTAATACTTGCTAAAATGGAATTGTAAATTTAATATTTATTATTTCCATGTTCGTATATTTAAATTGGATATTTTACATTTTTTATGAAAATGGTTTTAAGAATTATTATTTTGTTTTCGATTGATATCTTATTAAATATTTAATGAGGTTGAATGTGAAAGGCTCTTTTGTATAAATACAATTTTGCATAATGAAAATGTAATTTGAAAAGTACAAGGGAAGCCGTAACTAAGCCATACAATGATTTGGTTGCTATTTGTTTATTAGACTATGTTTCAGAAATTTTCTCTAGTGGTTCATTAATATTTAATACATGTTTCTATTTAGTTAAAACCTTGTAATATGTTTCAGCATAGTAAATTTGTATTCTATCTTTGAAAATTTTTCTTTTTCTTTTTTATGGATTTCTTTATGGAAATATTTCTTTTTGTACGCGTGACTTATTGGATTACATAATATAGTTTCAAAACAATAAATAAACTAGTGAAACAATGTAAAACAGAAAATAACAAACGAAAGTTATTCTGTGCTATAAACAAACTCTAAGCATTCCTATAAAAATTATATATGTATTTTTTTAAATGTGAAATACTTGCAGATAAATAAAGTAAGGGTGTAAAATCAAACTAAGTTATGAATCCAATAACTATATTAAAATTTTCTAAATGGTACAATAATTTTAATGTACGAAATATACAGAAGTTTGCCCCTCGTCAATAACAAGAAAACACAACATAATTATAAAAGGACCAGTTTTAAGAGGGAAAACCAGAGATTTCGGAGAAAAGGCAGATCCATTCTCTGTCTGGCAGTTGTTATTTACAAATGATATGTTACTGAATATAGTGAAATGACAATCCATAAATTTACTCAAATGCGAATGAAATATGATACTCTGACCAGTAATATAAAAGATACAGATTTGATTGAAATGAAAGCATTTTTTGGTCTTCTAATATTCACATCGGTATTCAAATCAAATCATGAAAACATTGAAACACATTTGCGACAGATGGAACAGGGGAAGACATATTTAGGGCCGTAATGAGAATAAAAAAAATTTCATTACTTCTTTCAGCATTGAGGTTTGACAATTCGGAAGATAGATCAGAACGAAACAAGGTCCGACATCAGCTATTTCCTTTATATTCAACAGTGTTACAGAAAACTGCCAATCTGTGTATGAAATAGGTCATTAGACAACAGTAGACGAGATGCTCGTTAGTTTCAGAATAAAAGTTCGCTTCAAAATCGTGTAAAAAGTCTGACGAAATTGGGCTGGACTCAGAATTCAGAAAATTTTCCAACCCAACGCAATTTGTTTTGCTCCTTGCTCAACCTATTTTCGGAAGTAATCGCAATGTCACAGCAGATAACTGGTTCTCATCCATAGAACTTTTAGAAATCCTTTAAAAAAAGTGTAACATACGTTGGTACAATAAAAAGAAACAAATAAGAAATTCCATCCCAAATTTTACCTAATAAAACAAGAGAAGTTGAATCAACATTACAGGGGTTTCGAGAGGTATGTACGATAAATTCTCATGTAAGCAAGAAGCGTAAAGCAACTGTTCTCATTTCTTCAATGCATGGCCGAGTTTGTACTGATATTGAAACATAGAAACCAGACATTATAGCTTATTATAATTCAAACAAAGGTGGAGTTGATAATCTTAATAAAAAATGTGCAAAACATTCCTCAAGTCGTCGCAATTTCAGATGGCCTTTAGCTGTTTTTTTTTTTCGTATTTTAGACGTCTCAGGAGTTAATTCATAATTTGTAAACCAATACTTCAAGGAAAATGAGGAAATAAAGGAAAAATCTGTTTATGCGAAGTCTTTAGCTTCCACACTAGTCCAGGAGCTTAATGAGAGACTACTGAAAATCCCCAGTCTACTTCCGGGAATTGCACTTTATAATAGCTCACATTTTGCAAAAACCTGTTGAAAATGTGGCCCAGGTAGGTGATGACTTAATACTTCTCAAACGCAAAGCATGTCTTTAGTGTCATAGAACGAACTATAGAATGACAAAATACCTCTGTGTACAGTGCCGGAAGCCTGTATGCCTGCAAAGCTCCAAACCTAAATGCAATGATTGCATGAAAAAATGCTGATATTTAGAACATGCTGCAATGTTTACTATTAAGTGTTTTGTTAATTTTGATGTCTAATATGTTTTATAAATTCATATTCTATTAATATACATAAAAATATTTGCATTTATTTATATATTTTGTCGAAAATGTAATATTTTGAATAATAGTGTGTAATTTTGAAATATTTCCTGTCTCCGACATTCAAAACTTACTTTTATGCTGTTATATTAACAATTTGTTCCTGTTAATGCATTACTGTTAAAGATTAAACGTTTAAGTTCACTATTTGGTAAATTATTAAGAGTCGTTTTCTTTTTTAAAGTTTATAGCAATTTTTAAAATTTAGCAGTCTTACAAACAGCTCGTTTCTGTTTGTGTTCTGAATTTTCACGTTTCCGGTTAAGGGTTAAAAACTTAACAAACAATTTGTTGAGGATTTGTAGATTAACTTACTTAAAACTCTTAAATTTTTTATTGTGTAAATTTATGTTATTGATTCTTAAATTGATATTTCTGGAGCCTAGTAATTTTAGTTTTATCTTTGTGAATCTAATTTACCTCTCCCTGAAGTATCAATTTTAGGAAAATTCCTTTTTCTGATATCTATGCGTAATTCTGTGTGTGCAAATGCATTGAATGAATATTTGTAGCATTATTTTGACTTCGGATCTTAAGAGGTTAAAGAAGCCAGAAATATTCAATGGCATCTGTAAATTTACTCGTAGTGACACGACACATCAGTAAGCATGATTAATGTTTGCAAGCAGAGCACGAGGTAAAATGTTCTAAATGGAGCAGGTCGGAGACATTTGTTTACTGTAAAAATGAGTCATTATAATTCGTTGTGACTTCGTAAAAACTATAAAAATAATTTTTTGAAAACCTTACAACTAAAAAATATGTAATATGTGGGATTTTATTTCAGTAATGTTTTTTTTTAATCTGCCCGATCTGCAATATCATGTTCACATATCTCTATGGTCACATTGTATGAAAACGTTACGTGTCATATGAAAAATATGTGCTTTTTTAAAACTCAGTGTATTTAAATACATTGGAATCTTTTCAAAGGAAGCAGACAGAAACATAAAAATATTATTTTCCAAGTCTGTCTAATTATTTCACTAGCAAAAAGCATTCTGTGATATTATAATTATTTACGGCATATTCGTATTGAATAAAACTGCATTTCCACATACTAATTAAAATGGTATTACAGGCAACAGTATATATATACATATATATATATTGCAATAATAAGAAAACTGTATGATAAAGATTTGGTTACAAACTGTAAATAATTAATGAAATAAAAATTAATAATAGCGTTTCTGAGTTTCAAATGTGTAGTTCAATATTTTAAGTTGAAATACTTTAAAAATTTTTAGTACTAGCAATATCTAATAACTATGAATAATTTCTATTTCCCATTTATTAAAGTATTCTGCAAAATTTTAAATAACGAGCTAATTAAAGTAGGTGTAATCGAAAGCTTCATAACTATCGGGAAATATCATTAGTATAATTTCGTTCCACCTTTGTTTCAAAGTATTTGTGCTTTATTATATTGGCCATACGCATTGTAACAACTTCTGAGTATAACGAGGAAATAATTACAATTTCTGAGATTACAGATCAAGTGACCTTTTCGGAAGTGCATTCATATGCTAACGATGGGCTCTAAACAAATAATATTTAATATTATGTAATAAAGTTAATTATTTAATTGTTAGATAACTGCTTTATTGCTTGAATTCTGGAAAGAGTGCAATATTTTTGAAATATTAATTGTTTGACACATAAAAACTTTTAGTTAATACGTATATAAAGAACATTTGTGCGAAAATATATTTATATAGAAATATACAGTTGTGGGAGAAAAAAACCACTTTATGTTATTTTGACCACCGTTTGTTGTAGAATAAAATGTAATTTGCCATTTAATTCAAAATAACATGTAATTTAATTTTTTATTTGTAACTTGGTCTTAGGTTATTTACACATTAAAGTAACCTAAAATTGAAAATGTTTCAACAGTAAATCACGAATTTGATACGACAAAAAATAAACTTAACAGATTAGACAAAACTACGTCCAATTCAGTGAAGGATCTACCAAGTACTAGTCTTCTGTACCAAGTTTTTTAGCACGTCAGCCGCATATAGATCATTACACAATTTTAATCTTAGTACCATACACAGAATTTTATTTTACAGAGGATTTTTCCAAAAATCTCCCATGACTTGCTAAGGATCTTTTTAAAGAGACAAAATCTAACACCACACAAACTCACATAAAAATATTAATCAACCTCTGTTTGATGATGTCACATTTACGATATTTTAAGACACATATAATCTAAATTAATATTTTTCTTAAACTCCCATATAAATGGTGTAAAACCAAGCAAATTAATAGGCCGGGATTTTAGTTGCGGGACTAAATGCACTATCCCATGTTAATTTCAGCACCTTTTGTCGTAGATCAAAAAGACTGGTGCCAATCGATTCAAAATAACGTGTACTTTTATTTTTTTTTGTAGCTCGTTCATAGGGGACTATCTACATATTAAAAAAGCCCAAATACTAAATGTTTGAATAGTAGATCCCGAATTTTCCACGACAAAAAAATACTCATGTATTTTTTTCCATGATGTTTATATGGAATTAGGAAGGGTGTTAACTTTTATGTAATGTTTGTAAATTTTTACACAAAGTTCATATTTGTCTGTCGTAACTACATATTTTTATAATACGAAAAAAACTTATACCTTTCAATTAGACTATGCTTACAAGTTTGGATGGCGTAGGTACGAATAGTTTCATAGTTATTAATTATTTTACAAAAAGCCGTGTTAAGGGGTCCTTTCCAGTTTCAAACCTGGTACTTTATCGTGTGTACATGTACATGAAGTTAATTTTTTTCAGTGGAATTCAATATTCTATTTGGAATGTATTTTGCAATGTACCGATGCAGACCGATGCAAGACCGATGAAATCAATGGTAAAGTTACAATTTTCATATTACCCCCAAGAAAAAATTCTCGTGAGGAGGCTACTAATGCTAAAATGTAGTACTGTTATATATAGTATATATATATATATATATATATATATAGGGTTGTTGAAAGAAATGTAAATTTATTTACAACATTCAAAATTAAGATTACATATTTCTCAAAACTTAACATGAAAGGTTTTTGTGGTTCTTCTCCCTGAAGAATATATATTATATCTTATCACGGCGGACAGTTTTGTTTTTTAAATCACTTCGGACCATCTTGCTTCATTCCATTTTGTTTTTATACTTCAGGGGCATATTTATTTAAAGTTTTCTTTGACTTTTCAGCGCACTATTCATCAAATTTTCCATTCAACTGTTTCATAACAACAAACCTTCTAAAATATCGGCATAAAAGGTTTATTCGTGTGATATAGAATCACATTATTTTCATTATTTATTTTTACTAACGATTTAAAAAAGAACTATAAATATTATAAACAAAATTTAATAGTAAAAGTTGTTTTTTCTGTTGTATTGTTTCAGTAAATGTAACAAAACCAGGTACAAAAAATGTTAAAATTAAATGGACAGAAAAAATCATTTATACTAACATCTGCCTTAAAAGCAATTGCACTACATTTGTGTTTAACGTATCCATAGCCGCAAACAAATATTTTAGTATATTGGTCACATTCGATCCATTAGTTTTGAAATATAGCATTTATATTAAACATATCCAATTAAATAGCAATATTTGATAAAAATTGTGCTTATATGAACAAATTTGCAATTTACATTGGTTTTGCATTAGAAATACAGCGAAATGCCAATATTTCAAAAATATTGGTTATACATTGGAAAAATACATAATGAAATAATAAAATATTCCATTGCCGATATTGCACCAATATTGCCACAATGTAAACACCCTAGTGTCCGAGTTGTATTTTAAGCAAATAGTACCCGAAATATACAGTAAAGATATTTAAAATGAATTTGCAAGAACCCGAAATAAAATAGGTATCTACAGTAATAATAGCTGCAACATTTCCGCAACTTATGGAACAATTTTATGCACTCCCTGTTTAAATTATTACAGAAAAATAATGAAAACTGTTTACTGCTGTTAATCAAGCATATTTTATTATACATGTACTATATTTCCAAAAATATTAAGAAAAAAATTATAACTTTGGTTTTTAATAAGACAATAAGTTAGATAAAATTAAATGAATATATTTAAGTCCCTTCCTTATAATTAAAACATTGTTAAATTTTCTATATTTATTTATAAAAACCTGACATAAGTATGCAAATTTTACCATGTATATATTAATTTACTTTATAATTTAAGTTAGAAAATCGTCTGTAGCTCAATATAATTAAATTTTCATTAAAAACTCTCGAAAATTCGTTTCATGATTTTATACAAGGGTGAGGTTTCTGAAGTACCATTAGATAACAAGGATAAACGAGCATGAAAGACCGAGCTATGCTCGATCAAAACTAGCTTTGAGCGATTTTTTTTTCATTTGGCGCCAAGGAAGTGTTTTGGCATTGGTGATCATAAAAGTTAATTTTCCCAATCATATGTACCCTGATTGGATGAATTCTGTTTTCGAGAACGTTCTACAGACTCTGAATAGTCCAATCATGTATCTCGGCTCCTATTGTGAATTTCTTGAAAATTCCTTCAGATTCTGAAAGCCAACTTTTTAGCCAAATTTTGCGTATTTCTTCATTTGGCGTCAAGCGTTTTGGAATTATTAATCTTAAAAGTCAATTTCCCCGACAAATCTCGCCAACAATTTGTAAGGTAAAAATAGCTTGACCCATAATGATCCATGACTAAAATGACCCACTAATCGAATTTCCTAGAGCATGTGACCTAGCCCAAACACTTTCTCATGCCCAAAAACCTTAGGATCCAAAATTTAGTTCAAATCGTGTGAGACTTTTTAAGATAAAAATAGCCTGACCCATAATGACCCATGACCAAAATGACCCACTAATCGAAATTTCTCGAACATGTGAGGTCAGCTCAATAGTCTTCCCGTTCCCTTAAACTGTAGTATACTAAATTTAGTTCAAATCCTCTGAGCCGTTATTAAAATAAAATTAGCTTGACCCATTATGACCCATGACCAAAATGACCCACTAATCGAATTTTCTCGAACATGTGACCTAGCCCAATGATTTTCTCTTGCTCGAAAACCGTAGGATATAAAATTTAGTTCAAATCGTCTGAGCCGTTTTTAAGATAAAATTAGCTTGCCCCATAATGACATACTAATTGAAATTTCTCGAACATGTGTCCTAGCCCAATAGTCTTCTCGTTCCCTAAAACTGCAGGATACTAAATTTTGTTCAAATCCTCTGAGCCGTTTTTAAGATTAAAATAGCTTGACCCATAATGACCCATGACCAAAACGTTTTTCTAATGGAAAATGAATTAAAAATTAAAAGCTCTTAGCAAATAATGATTATTTTACTATATAATGCTACATTCCGTATTATGCATAAAAATTCTATTTTCAATTGTGAAAGAAATTACTAATTCCGTAGAAATTATTATTTATGATAAATAAATGCTGAAGTTGAATCGATAGTATTTCTTACCACGCATACTGTCTTCAGTTACACATAACTATAATCCAATAACGAGAGCTATTCTGAAATGAAATTGGACAACATTCGCTCTAAAAGAAAAACATGAAGTACTAGAACTAAAATGTATAGCCTTTTAATTATTTATGCAAAATGAAGTAAATTTTGATTTATGTAAGAAAATGTTTAAGTGTTGTAATGTTTTGCGGTATGTCGAATGAGAAAGTAAGCATTATTTATCCACAAATACTATTCACGCAAAAAGCTACAACAATTTTATCAGTTGTTTTTGCTTTTATTTCGATAATTGTTTATGCTTCCTCTTTTACTCTATCAAATGGATTCTACAGTAATTTATTTCTGTAGATTATTGATTAAAATATTTTTATTTATAAATTATATACAAGCTTAATTTTATACATAATTATTTATTTTTATTTAAAAAATATTACAACTCTAAAATATATTTTACGAAGAAAGGAAAATTTAAATTTAAAAAGTATTTAAGAATTTTACTTAATAATCCAATGGTTATTCGGAAAGTAAGTTGCATAACCTTATAACTTCTGTATCCAAAAGACTACTCTGCCTACGCAGTAATAGTGTTCTCAATGACTAAATAATTTATCGTAGCAGAACAATTTGTATGGTGTAACTATGAAACGTGCAATCGTACGTTAATGATGTTTTGGACGATAGACGTTTACACCGATAGGGAGACTTGTTTTGTAGTTACCTATTTGAATGAAAGGAATAATATGTAACGAATAAGGATCCACAGGCAAATTTGTGACTATTTATGAATGAAACAAAGGTTAGAACATGAGTTTAAATGTTCAAATCAAGCAGTGATAATGTGTACGATGAAGCTTATAACAGATATAATTGGTCAAATGTGATGAAAGATAAACTAATTTGTGTAATACTCGTACGTTTGTTTCTTGTACGTGAAAAAAATCCTCAATGGCTAATATTTTTAAGACGATGACACGGATTGCCGAGCATTCTATAATTGAAATTACTTTAGTTAATAGCTGCCTCCTTATTTTCTTCACCAATCATGATCCATTTCAGAAATACCTTTACGGCATGGGAAGATTTTATTCATCTGTTTGTGTTTGTGGACTTCCATCACCACACTAGGCTAGGTTATGGATTACCCTCTGATATTAAAGTATATATTATGACATTAAATACATTTATGAACTTCCTCTGTTCATGAACAGAATATAAGTGAAAGGGAAACATTAAGTCATTTTTTAGAAAAAAACATCTTTACTTCGCAGGTACATCTTTAGGCGAAGATCTGTGATCCAATTAATCAAATATATGTGAATACATTGCAAATAGTTTAACTTTTTAACTTTTTTTATTTTTCATTCTTCTTATCCCTTTTAAGATTATATTTTTCGTATTTCTATGTTAGTATATATATTAATTTCAACTATTGTATTGGTGAGTAGTATATATTGTTAATTAACATATTTTAAAACAGGCAGCTGCTAATGACAATCTTACGGTGTTTTCAAAGCCACTAAAAGGACTTAAATATATTAAATCATTGTAGTAAGCAAAACAGTATAACGTTCCATCCCTAAAACGGACGTTACAAGAAGAGTAACTATGCACATTAGAACAATCTACACATAACATAATCATTGGCAAAATATCACATTTTGGTTAGAAAATGACTGGAAATTAAGACACATGTATAAGGAATATGTCTTATATTATAGTGAACTCCAAAACTGTTAAATTATTACAAACAGTGTAAAATTTTAAAGTTGTCAATCAAGGAAGATCTTTTTTATGTTGTTTTTTTGGAACCCGGACTTTTCAGGGCCATGGTGACACAGTCAACAGATGGGATTTGGACGACCGTGAGAAATACGTCCTAACATGCTCAATGCTTGGTATAATTGTTCGTAAGCTCCTGTACCTTATTTTCTTTTGATTAAGATGTTATATGTTATTATGTTATTTCTATAGCAAAGGTTTATAATAGTCTTTTTTTTATCTGAACAATTAGAAATAATTTCTTACAAGGATTCATAAACATAAAGGAATGAAGTATTTTATACAAAAAAATCGTTTAATTTAAATTTCAACATTTATTTAAATAGTTCTGAAATACTGGGAATACGGTATTTACTTGCGCTGCTGAGAATTAGATGGGAGAAATATTATGACAATGTTCATATTTTACATAGATGTCACAAATTCAAATAAAGGTGGCATGCACAGTGTTAATTTATGGAGCATGAAATCCGAATTGTATTGTTTTCAATAAAACTTAAATTACAAAAATGTTATGTGTTTGTTTTCGTAAGAATTATTTCCATTTATTTATAGAATCTTTTATTTCTTTGCATAAAATGATATTTTACTGACAAAATAGTGCTAATTTACAAGAATCTTTTAATAAATTTAATCAACTTTATGATAGATTATTAAAAAGACGATTATTAAAAATTTAGACACAATATTATATAATCCATTATAGAAGATAATTAAAAGAGCGCCTTGCTTATACAAATTCGAAACAGCGTTCCAATTAATAATCAACAACAAAAATGAGCCAATTTAGACTAATGATTCTTTTATCTATAAGTAGCTGAAAAGTTTGTCAGTAATTTGGTTTAGTATTCATGAGACATACTGCTGGTTTCAATAGTGCAGTGTTACGGCAATTATATGTACCGTATGCCTTATTATGTAGAGGAATGTGTTAAAACTTTATCCACATAAACTCTGCCACAATCAGAAGTTTGTAGCTGATGACAGGAATATACGTACAAGATAAAGCTTATTATCTAATACATGATTTACAATCATAAATGTAAAAATAGATGTATAGATCATACATGTATAGATCCCAATATGATCATAGTATATAATTTTATGAAACAAGATTTAAAAAATATTTTAATAAATAAAAATATTTTATCCGGTATGTATAAATCAATATCCTTTTTAATAGGAATTTGGATACCAAAAACATGATTTTTTCCCCACATTGAACGTGCATTGTATGTTTCATAATTGTTTCCGAATAATATTTTTTCTGCGTGCTATACAGCAATTTAAAGATAAGTGTTTGTCATACTAAAGTCTTTAATATGTAATTACTTCCCCAGTATTTCTAAAACACGCAAGTAATTAACTACAATACTGACTTAACAAGAGAAATACATATTTTATTTAACTTTACAATAATATATATTATATAATATTGATTTTCTGATGAAAATGATAAAATTCACACATTATAAATTGAATTTATATAAACTCAGAACAAATATGCAAACTTCTAGTTTTCCAGCATCATGGCGGTGAAAATAATCAGAGATAAAGTCTAATCGGAAAAGTAATTTCATTGACTCAAAAATCGAAATTACAATTTCAAAGAAAGAAAATTAAATATTCCAAGACATTTTTTTTCTAAATAAGTTTTTTTTCAAATAAATTAGTTTATTATTGTTGTCTATACATTTCTTTTTCTTTTTCTGTTTATATTAATGAACTGGACTTGTTATGAATTGAAAATAAATGATTTTCGAAGAGAAAAAATTCTTGTCGTCTATTCCAGACAAAATAAATTGAATTATATTCATTTATATAATGAGATTTTTAATGTAATTTAGTTGAAATATCAAATGATGTGATGCTGATTTATAATTAAATTATTAAAACGTTTGCAGAATAGTTTAGTAATTTAATGAACTTGTCAAGTTTATTAGTAAATATTTCGGACCTCTTGTTAATCCGTTGATTTTGATTAATAATGTTTAACATTTATAAACCAATATAAAAAATAAATAAGCTATTACAGGTAAAGGATGGTGTATACATTTGCTTATTTCATAATGTGTTACTTGACAGAAGATTTAATACACTGGTTGAGAAAATTTAAGGTGCAACCAGTTTTTGTAATTAATTTGGAAAATAAATTATTATAAATGTATGAATGTTGGTAAAATTGTGTATTAAACATTTCTGTGATATCTTATATAAAGTTAAAAACAAACATGATTTAAACTAAAAAAGTTACTAGATTTTACAGAAATCTTTCATTTTTAAAAGTCAATCCATTGTTTGGAACAAAAATGGATGAAAGAATTTAACGAAAACTCTTAAATAAATACGTTTTATTAAGAAATGTTTCCGCCCTTGGCTACGATGCATTAGTCAAATCAAATTTGAATTATTCCAATGAATTTATCGTACACCGGAATGGTAATAAACGATTATACATGGATAAAACAAAGTGGAAGTATATTTCCCTACTTCGGTGGAGAGCTTAAAATTGACCCTTGTCAGCCAAAGCAGTCCCAAAGAGGATTTATGAGATAAAGTCTAGAAATGATTGATGACTAAAGATAAATGAGATTAAAGTCTAGAGCCTGCAAACCCAGACTCTCAAATCTCTAATCTTGAAGATATTCATTTATACGCCTAGATCGATGAGATTGATAAATATTATCTATTAGGATGAATGAATCATCCATACCAGTAGCATGTGGTTTGGCATATTGAACAAGGCTCTCGTGCTGATATCTCACAGGAGGTCCATGGCTCCACAAGTTCTTGCATGTAATAGATTAGAATTAGTATCATCAACCAAATATATTCCAGCATAAACAATCATCTAACCTCAGAAATAACTGTGTCTAGAACAATGTTAGTTTGTTATTATGCGATGCCTTGTTCATTCCAAATCAGTAAATAAACTGAGTTACTCCTTAAATAACATGGAATCTTTTGTAAGTAATACAGATGTCCATTGCAGTTGATTTCAGTTAACAGGCTCTATTATCCAACGTAAACGAGCATTTTCCAATCGTCCGTCAAGAGAAAGAAATGCGAGTGAATTCTTCATAAATCTTGACTGTGACGACTTTATCCATCGGTAATAGCAGAGGTTCCCGTCCCTGTTGCGACACAATGATCTGAAGCGAGCTATGAGAAGAGATACGGTAGTTTTCCTTTACTTTTTCCGATCATCAGCTTGGGTTGCCCTATATCGTGGTTTTTATGCCGATTTTTTAAATCCAAACTGATCCTTGAGTGTTTTGACCACATGGAAACATATATTAAGTCTTCATGAAGCAGAAGCTCATATTACGGTTAGACGCATTTTTAAGCATCCATCCGTCAGTCATCTTCACGAACCGGTAAATAATTACTTCCAAGCATTACAATAAATATCTTTGTAGCAACAAGCAGTGATAAAATGAACACAAATATTACAAGAGTAGGATATTCCGAGCTGCTGCTAGTATGAAAGTGTTAAATTATTAAAAGAAAAGTAATGCGTAAAAAATGTTTTATTCAAATAGTGCTTTTTAACATCATTCATATAAACCATATTTATTTTCTTTATTTATATAAGTTTAATGCTGAGAATCGAAACACAAATTATACCTTGCCTTTGTAGCTAATGTATGTTATACGGAAATAAATCTTTTTTCGTCCCCGTGTAATGATTAAAGAATAGATATATAATTCCGGGAGCATATAATTATCAATTCGCATCCTCAAGTGATTGTAACATAGAGTAGTTATCTCTGCGAAGAAAAAGAAGATATATGGAAGGTATTCGCATTATACTTGAATAACCATTCTTTATTAAAGATTCGAAGCTGAATTGACAAGAAAACAATCAAACATCGATTATGTGAAAATAGGTGGCTAAAGTTATTACAGTTAGCACAGCTTTTTTTTTTTTTGGTTGTTTTTTCTTTGTTTGTTCTGATATGTTTTCTATTTTCTCTTGTTTCTCTACATTTCTGTGTTTATTTTATTAAAAGAGCAATTTCACAAGAAGATGAGTAGTACTTATGTTTCATGAAATATTACAAGACATACAGAATGCATCATAGTTAAAATATAATAAAGTTCCATACATATGAAAACGTTTTTACAAAATTATTTGCGTACTAGCCCTTTGTTTAAATATCTCGGTTTTGCAGTTTGTAGAATACCATCCTTCACAATGTATCAGTTACACCATATTTTTCAAGTATTTTCATGAAAACGAGAATTTTTTGGCCAATTTCAATAGCGCTCTTTACTTTACTTTAACAATACCTTTTACATGAATAAATACAAAATCAAGAATTAACAGAAATGTAACTGCAATATTTGTGTGATGCTGTTTCTAGTTATAGGGAATAACATGTAAAATATTCATTATGAAACTATTCAAACTAATCAGTATGAATTCAGAATCATAATGCATGTTATAGAGTCTTTAAAAAAATATTCTTTAATAATAGCACTATTCCTTTAATTAAATTACTTTTTCTTATTGGTGATTATAAATCAAATTTACTTTACTATTTTAATACATATTAAAAATTATTAATGAAAAATTCATAAATAATTAAAAATGCATGAATTAAAATTATCTTTTTGTAATTAAATACACACAGAAATCGAAAAGCAAAGCAAAGCAAAATTATTATTTCCGGGATTCAGTATTTTGAAACGTTTTTGTAGGGTAAAATCTGTAACATATTCCTTAGTAAACTACATGTATTATTCTTTGTAGAGTTCACAAATTTATGCAAGTTTGTGTGCTTTCTGAAAATAATTTCTGAATTGTACATATACCCTTTCAATTAAATAAATTTAGTTTTATTTGTTATCCTAATACACTAAATTTTTATACTTTGATATGTGCTAAAATTATTAGCAATTACAAAAAGTAATATTAAAGAGTTGTGAACCGAACATTATCTGCTAGTGATTAAAAACACAAACAAGCAAAAAAATGTATATCATATAAACAACGTATAAAATATTTCTTAGAAAACTATTCACTATTTAGGATAATATTTCCTGAAAAAAATGATATATATAGGGCCATGATTCAAAAGTCATCATTTTAGTTAAATTTATCAACAGAAGAGTAAAATTAAATATTGTATTGAAAAATGTTTACGAAAATATCGAGTCAAACATAACAAATTGTTGCTGAAATTGCTCTTCAATAGCATTTATTTATTGTTAATAATAAAGAATTTTGTCATTGCACATTCATGGCAAAATACAGGAGTTACATAGACTCATAAACAGAACTTTTACATTACCATTTTTATTTATCTCATCGTAGATTTATCGTAACAGAAGGATACGGAAATTAAAAGTTCCATAAAATATTTCTAGTTTTATAATGTTTTAGAATACATTTGCTACATTGTTAATACCTATGAAATAGATTTTTCAAATACAAAGTTAGATATATGGGTCATTTTGTTTTGCGTCAGAAAAGAAAAGAATACATTCAAAAGATTTTCATGCATTGGAAATCGATTATATATGTTGTAAAGAAAAATATAAATATAATCCATAATCTACATCTCTACATTTAGCGAAACAGAATGCACTTGTTTGTATGCCCGACTGTCCATGGACAAGCGATTCTGCGCAAAGCTACCAAATTTGAGATGTATACAGACCAACACATGAGTTTAAGCACCTCGAAACGATATCTTTTCAAAATTTGGTCTGAAATTGCAGTGTTTGTTTGTTTATTAAAGATTTTTTTTCTCTAGTGCGCTTGAAGGTTTTCAGGAAGTAAAATTTTTGAAATGTTAGATAGTGCATAATATTTTCAAACTAATGTATATAAAGCACGTTTTGGTATTTTAGATTAATTTAAAAGTCATCTGTTGTCGTAAATATCCGATTTTTTTTATTATTATGGAATTTTTAGTACTTTTAATTGGTTTCTTTAAAAAGTTTCAGACAACTAAAATTTTCGCTCTCTTATAGAAAAAAGGGGTTTTTCTATAGAACTAAAGAGAAAAAGATCTTTCTAATGAAAATGCGAAGTAGGTAAATTAGGATTAATTTTTGGAGTTATCGTCAGTAAGAAAACTATGCGTTGAAATAAAGATTGTTCGAAAACTGCAACTAATGTATCGATTTTTTCAAGCATGTAACTTTTTAATGTATTACTGAACACATGACCTGATGATAAATAACGTTTTTGCTATAACAATACAAAAAGAAATTTTCCGTGACGTTAATAGTATGTAAAACTTACCAAATTTCCCAAAATGACCTTATTTGCTTGCTTCCCACTTTGGGAAAAATGGAATTTGATTTATCGTATTACTTAAGACTTTAGTGACGGCAATATGATTTGAACGAGTATGGAAACTTTTGTAAATGGATTTGTTTTTTCGTGAGTTTGATGAAATCTAAATTTCAGATACAGTTTTTAAATAAGACAGAAAAACAGAAAGTACAAGATGCAAGAGTATGATTCTGTTTCATTATATTTTTGGTCGAGGAATAATTCTTTGAAATGCTGAGGCCAACTGGCCACTGATATACAATTGAACAGTGTCAGACATTATGTTCAGCTATAAGCAGTGCATTTCTGTCTTTGTTATTATGACATGGAACAGTTGATGTTTATTTACCTTGGCGTCAGTGCATATTAGTATAACGGAGCATATCAAACAGGGTGAGTTAGAGATGAAAAATACGTAGTAAATCCAGGAGACAGAATAATCACATAGTTAGATGCAATGTCTATTTATTTTATGAAGCGGCAATATTGATAGTTAAAGAAGCAAAGGGGAGGTACCTACACAAACAATGACAAGTTTTTTTACAACCTTTCTGGTCACGTCTAACGGCCGAAGTGCTTATGTTCTAAAAATTACATGTACGGGTGTTGGCGCGGAAAGCATGATAAAATCGCCAGTACTTGGCGAGGGAGTCTTTGGAGACTGCGGACGGACGCGTATGGGAAAAAACGATAACTGCTAGAATCTGTCTATGATAGTGCATTCATTTGAGAATGGGGGGAAGGGTTGTAAGGATTCTTTCATGGAGACAGAAAAGGAAAAAGAAAAGAAAGTAATTTTGGGATTGGCGTTTGATTTTGCTAAAAGACAGCTGCAATTAACGGTTACTTATGACTCGAATCTAATAACAGGGTGTGAAAGATGTGAGCTTGCATATTACAGTTTACATGTGGGCGAGAGATATTTTAATTAATTCTTTTGAGAGCGGGTGAGAAGTGCAAATGCTTGCATAAAGAATAACGGTTATACGTTACATTATTTTAATAAGTAGAGCACAGCTGCTTATATATTTTGTCTAACTTTTAAGACAGATGCACTTTTGATTTCATGAGAAGGAAACGGTTGAATTAGAAATATGTGAACATTAGTAACTTATTTTAGCATAACCGCAAAGTTAAGGACAGAGAGTTTTCTGATATATATGCGAGTGACTTGCATTTTAGAATGAAGCAAGTAGATTTGTTATCTAAATTAAATCAGAAATAGGTTTTAGTTAGCATATTGAATTTTGGGGGGGGGGGGATTACAGACATTTAAAATCTATAAACTATAATTGTTTATTTTAATTATTTATAATTATTTATTTATTTGGGGGGGGGGAATAAATGAATCTTTATGATTTTTTTTTTTTTTTTTTTTTTTTTTTTAAATCTCTATTTTGGGGGGGGGGGAGGAGAAGCATGCAATCAATACATGTATGCTAGATGTTGGAAGAGGAATGGAAAAGCTTATGTTAACTTGTTACAATTTTGAGGGGGGGGGGGGTTGAACTGAAAGCAAGATATATGACAAACGTCTTTGTCATATATATCACCCCATTGACCAGAAAAGCTGTACTGTTTACAGTACAGTTTTTTAAAAAATATATATATAATACAATTATACTCTCCCCAAGCTTAAAAAAATACATACATAATATAACACAAAATACTTGTAAATTATATGAGTTGCAACAGTATAAAGGATTTTGTTACCTCAATAGTTTGTAACTTCAGGCCATAAAATATAAAACATAGTGCACTACCTTCGAAGATTTTTTTTTATATATCTTCGTCCTTTTTATTTTCTGTTTTGTTCTTTTTCTTTCTGTCTTTCTGTCTTTCTGTCTTTCTGTCTTTCTGGTACCAGCTTTAAAAAGTTACTATTTAACTAGACATGTCTAATGATAACTGAGCTCAAAACAGTACTCATTTTCTCAATTTTGTTGCACTTAAATACTATAGTTAATACTTAAGTATAATATGAAACACAAATGAAAACAATTAAAAAAAATAAACACAAATAACACATAACATAAACATATATCCTTAAAAATTAACTTGAATTATATGAAAAAGTGAAAATGGATTAACTCAAGTGTAGTGTACTGAAAAGTTGTTTGAAAAAGTTTTTAAAATTCGTGCAAGCACAGGACGGTAAAAAAAAGAGGTGCATGTGGCACGCCCATAAAAAGGGACCGCCCTTAATCTTGTCAATGCATGACAAGTGTGATGTCTCAGGCTTAGGGCCTTACGACCTAGGTGAGGAGGGCAGTGATGAGAGTCCACATCATTACAACATGAACTCCCTGCTCCCCAATGAAGATCACACTGATCTCCACACAGGAGCACGATTCGGGAACACATATGCTTTTGGGAAAAGGGAATATTGTGAATTAGTAAACTAAATCACAATTGTCTCTCTAAACACAATCTGGTGAGGGATGGTAACCTAAGGGCAAAAATTTAGAACGGTAACACTAGCCTGAAGGGGAAGAATTAGTCAAAAAATAAAAAAAAATAGATACAAGTGTATCTCATGTAAATCCTAATGTATTGACAGTCCTAGAGTGTTGAGAGACCTAAAATATGTCATAATCGGGTGTGATGAAGTGAAACTGTACAAGTCATGTAAGTAAATGCTTTAAGTTTGTTTAGGAGAACTTTTTTTTTTTTTTTTAATTTAAAAAACTCTTATTTATTTAAAATATTTGCAATGTTGTATTCAGTATGAATGAAAGTTTAAAGTGTGAGAGAAAAAAGAATGTGAAAAGATTATATTTATCTACTGTTTATAAAATTGAATGAAAAATTAAAAGAATGGTGTGACCCGATACAAAATATTGTGTAAAAGTGGTCTTCACAAGAAGACATGGACCAGCCGTGAAGTCAGGTGAAGACAAGTTATGCACAGTATTCGTAGAATCCTGGCCAGGGATAAAACACTTAGTATCAGATCATATTAAAAATTTAAAAGTTTTTTTTTTTTTTTTTTTTTTTTTTTTAATCTCTATTTTGGGGGGGGGGGGAGAAGCATGCAATCAATACATGTATGCTAGATGTTGGAAGAGGAATGGAAAAGCTTATGTTAACTTGTTACTATTTTGAGGGGGGGGGGGGGTTGAACTGAAAGCAAGATATATGACAAACGTCTTTGTCATAGTTATTATCATTGAGTGTTTGATTTATACATTTTTAGGTCATAGAATTGTAATGCCAGGTTTATAAAAAAAAAAGATTTTCGCTTTAAAAAAAATAACGTTTTTTATTTTGACCAAAACAAAATAACCAAGTTCACAATTAAGTTTTTCAGCCTTTTTATGACTTCTGTCCAAATTCCTAAAAGCGTTCGGATTCGCTGACGATAGTAAAAGACCAGATAATTTGTATGTTATTGGTTCTCAGGCAAAGTAATTGTTCAGTTAAGTTTCCAGCTTAACATAAGAATTGAACGAAATAGTATGTTTATTGTTGGGCTGCTTTCGAAAACGAAGAAGTTAACTTCGGAGATTATAGAGGTCAGCACATAGGATGTTCAATTATGTTATAGTGGCTATACGAATAATAGAGTTGTCGTATTGTAGGAGAAAACATAATGGCGATCAGATCGCTTTTCTCTGAATATCTGTGTTATGTAGATGATTTTGTTGAATATAGATATCCCTATAATGATACGCATGTTGTCGATTGAGAAATTTACAATTTTATCCCTCATCCCCACATAATATAGACGTCCGGGCATGAATTTCTTGTTTCACTCGCAATGAGGTTTGTTTTGTGATGCTGAGCATATATGTGCACTTCGGGGATTATGGACGTTTTGTTATTTATGTTTGAGGTAATATCCCACTCGATATTGTTTAAAAGACGAAAACCAAATAAAATCACAAAGTTCAACTATCTGTGATTACTATCTGTAGAAAAAATAATTTTACGAAATTCCATCAAATGCAAACTAATATTAATAATGAAAAAATTTTTTAGAGTGTATTATGAGATAGTCGGGAACTATAGAATAGGGAGTTAAAAATAAAAACAACGAACAGAGCATGATCAAAATACAGATTTGCACAAATCAAAATATAAAGATCATGCATAAATCAAAATATAAGGTCTTTGTTCCATCATAATCATGGAGTATCATGACATTTTTGTTTTCCCTATAACCCGACAGCGCCGGTTTGGGAAAAAAAATACTCTATATTTATTGGCGTGAATCGCGAGCTAAAAATGAGTATTACATAATAAACAGTTAGTATTTCGTTGTACATTATGCTTAATCTCAATGTAAACATATTTCTTCTAATAATGATTAAAAAGTATATCCCCAAACTTCCCAAAGACAAAAAACAAATATTTATTCACACAATGCGACCTGACGCCGATCAATGAAATGCGCGTTCAGGGAGGTATTCTAGAAATGTTCTTCCGTAGTGTATGATATTGGCGCTTGGTGGCAGTACTCTAACACACATAAATCTTGGTATTCCATATTACCGAAGTATTCCATAATACCCGAAATTCTTCTATTGCTCTGTTTCACATTGGCAAAAATAAACCCCATTTCGTATAAGCTAATAATTCTGTGTAAAATATTTCGCGTTTGGTCACGTGTAGACTTTTGTACACGTGTAAGACGTTGGACACGTGTAGTCGTATTCTGAATATAAACGAGTCGCAACAAATATGGAAATACTCATTTTTCCTAACTAGACATTCCTTTTCATTGATCTCAATGAAAGAATAAACATGCAATTAAAAATAGAAAAAGAAACAAAACGAAAACGACAACGACAGCGACAACAACTCAATGCTGAATTGAATATCTTAACTGATCTTAATATACTCAAAATAGAATTACAAAACTCTTAAAAATTCTGAATAATTTTTATTTTGTCCAAATGTCGCATTGCACATATACTACTATATAGTCCTGTATCTTGAACTTAATCGAATTTAATTCAGGATAATTTCCTTTATGAAATCTAATTATAAATGTAAATGTAAATTTACACATATTATTAATGTATCTCCCTTTACACTTAAATACAACAATTAAATATTCTACCAATACTTAGTGTATTATAAATCAAATATATTTGCTTCATATTTTATAAACGTTTATTGAAAAAAAAATCTTCCAGATACGAAGAAGCACACTGCTATGACATGTGACAATCATTGTTTGTATTTGTGTTAAAATTCACTATGTAAGAAAGAAAAAATATATATTTTTGAGTAAATACGAAATACATTTCTTTGAAATTTATTAATAAAATTTTATTTCTTATAATTAAAAATGAATCCAAAAGTCATTCCGGGGATCCATAAAATTTTTTCATAAATTAATAATATATTCAGAATAAGAAAAAGTACCCAGACAAATCATTCCATTTCAGAATTCTGTGTATAAAATTTTATGCTAGTTTACAGAAGTAGATATTAATTCTGTTAAAAGAGATGGCTTCTGAATAGCTGAAGTTTCGCTTAATGGCGTTTTGCTGTCGTTCTTTAGTGAAATGTGAGTTCTAATGGAAAATAAATTTAGTAAAAAAATACAGACAATATAGAAAATATATATCTGTCATTAACGTTCAATGCAACTAAATGTTTAAATGTTTATTTGATGTAAAACGGAACTGTGGTTAAATGTGCTGAATGATTGGAAAATAATTTGAAAAATCACACGGGAACATTACTTTTATATTACTGAGAAAAGAGTTTATTATTTTTTCGATCCATCTTAATTTATGATTTTAATTTACTCTTTTGAAAAGGGATTGCGATTTTAAGTTATCTGATTTTATTTCTAAATGTGAAAACGTCGATAAATTTTTTGATAAAATTGTTATTGAACAATATTTTTTTTGCATTCGCGTTTTACCTCCTAATCCGTTTGTTTGAAATGCAATTGTGAAAACTAAATATTATAATACTCATACACAATTGGGAGAATTGTAGATAAAATCTACAAAAACAACTTTTCAAAAGTAAAAAAAAAGCCAAGCGTAAAAAAAAAAAAAAAAAAAAAAAAAAAAAAAAAAAAAAAAAAAGTTGTGGCTAAAAAATGGTGTGATATCAAATTTCCAAGCTATTATATTACTTTTTAAACTTTTTTCCATTAAATAAGTTATCATATATATAAGTCGAGTGCCTACGTATATGTTAATAGAAATCGTTTTCTCCTGTACTAAATACATCCTAACGAGTTTCTGAAAATTCAATTTTTTTCAAATTATGCATGATGGGCTTGGCGGCCATCTTTGCATATTATTCACAAAATTCTAAGCATCCAAATCCGTAGTTAAAATCCGAAGTTCAAAATTGTTATTTAAGCAAATATTTTAAGCGTTTCATTTATAGATTTGTATGATCTGAAAATTGTGTCTTAAGATAATGATGACTTATCTTAAAGATTCATCTTATGATTTATTTTTTACAGTAATTAATAATTTCAAACTAGTAAAAATCAATTTCTCAAAATATCAGTCTTATCTAATTTATCTGTCCGTAGTTAAAATCTGAAGTTCGAAATTGTGATAAACATATTACATTGCAAACATATTACGCTTTTACTTTAGAAATTTGGGTGCTTAGAAATATGAAAAGATGGCCGCCAAGCCCATCATGCATAATTTGAAAAAAATTGAATTTTCAGAAACTCGTTAGGATGTATTTAGTACAGGAGAAAACGATTTCTATTAACATATACGTAGGCACTCGACTTATATATATGATAACTTATTTAATGGAAAAAAGTTAAAAAAGTAATATAATAGCTTGGAAATTTGATATCAAACCATTTTTTAGCCACAACTTTTTTTTTTTTTTTTTTTTTTTTTTTTTTTTTTACGCTTGGCTTTTTTTTTTACTTTTGAAAAGTTGTTTTTGTAGATATCATTTCTTTTTTTAAAAACAGAATAAACATAATTTAAATAATCTAAACATGAGAAATAATTTAAAATTACATTTCACTTTCAGTCATTGTTTAAAAGGTTAACTAGAAATACCAGTAGATTTTTAAATTAAACTAATAACAACATACTAAATGTGGCTTGTTATAATACTTGTTATCACTCGTTAAAAAATATCACTGACTTATCGATGAAATGAATAAAAATGCAATACGTACATAGCGTGCCAGCGCTGCATTTGAAATCAAACGTGATATCACGCTCTTTTATTATTAGCACTAGCTGGCTTCGCCCGCTAGCTGACCCCTAATTTATATCGGGGCCTCGAATCTTGTAAAACCTCGAATAAGATAAACCTCGAACCGAACGAACCTCCGACTTGGTTCTCCGCTGCCTTCGGCACCGGATAATCCCTTAATTTGCACATCGAATAGTATAAACCTCTAACCAAACTAACTTCCGACACGGGTCCCCGCCGCCTTCGGCACCGTATAGCAGTCGTGCTGCGCACGCTCAAGTTCCATCTTCCACCACCAGGTAGCGCAATCTGTTCTGTATGAACCTCGGGCACTGAAATCGTTAAGGCTATAGATGTCGAGTCGAATGAACTGTACCCCGTCGTGATCTAGCCCATAGAACCAGAGATAGAAAAGTGTCCCCTGGTGGTGAAAAAACGAACTAAAATCGGAAAGCTCTATTGATGTCGAGTCGAATGAGCCATACCCCGTCGTGATCCGACTCGTAGGAACAGATATAGGAAAGCGTCCCCTGGTGGTGAAAGCTAATCGCGCTTGGGGGGCAAAAGGGGGGATGAACACCGGAGATGCATAATAGGATTAAGCGGTCACAGACCTTTCCAACGATGTATCACATGAGGGGTATGTGCAAAATTTAGAAAATACCCCCCCCCCCTCCTGCATATTATGATTAAGCGTTCACAGACTTTTCCAACGATATATCACATGAGAGGTGTCGGCAAAATTTAGAAAAGTGCCCCCTTTGGGTGGGAGGGCTGAAAGTGGGAGGATGGACCCCGAACATACATAATATAAATAGCGGAACAATTTTTAGAATTTCTGAAAGCTGATTTTTATTTATTTATTTATTTATTTATCTATTTTTTATTTTTTGTTTATTATTATTATTTTTTATTTTTTGCGTTGCCCTGTGCATGTTTGGAATTTCTTAGCAATTTCTTAGATTTACCTTATTTTATTCAATTAAACATTGTACTGTTACAATAAATTTAAATGGAAACTTCACTTCTAAAACAAAAATAATTTAACAACTGGATTTCATTAATTTATAGGAAAACTAGCAAGCTACGCCCGCTGCGCTGGTCGGTTTCTACAAATGAACCCTGAATCAAACGAAATATATCGTTTAATTTGACCTTGTATTTGAAAGCAATTTGTATATTTACGTGGAATATCCTTCCACATTACTGAAAAATGACGCGATTGCGCTATTATATTTTCTAATGTGCAGTCAAAATTTTAGCTGTTAAGGACCAACTCTTTTATTTGGTCATTTACAGTTAGGGTTTGCTAAAGAATGATAAAACTATATGCAATATACTAAAACCATCACTAAAAATTATCGAAATAACAATGCAAACAAATTAACTAACAAAATCCATTCAGAAGAAGTTTTTATAAAGGCTAATCTTTGATAAACTGCTTATTGAACTTTTCCACATAATTCTAAAACAACAAAACGATATAAAATATACTAAAACAATCCTACTTAACAATGCAAGTCGCAAAAAATACGCCCAGTAAAAACTATCAAAAAGGCTAATATTTCGGAATCGGGTTCACTTGACTATATAACCTTCACACATAACTGTTGGACTAAGCAACGTAGGACAATATATAGTACATTAACACCATTTCTGAAATAGCATCAAACTAACAATACAATTCCCATCAAAATCCGTTCAGTAGAACTTTTTTAGAAGGCTAATCTTTCATAATCGGAATCAAATATTGAAAAGGCTAATATTTGATTAAAAAAATGGTCACCCGATTTTCGAATTTCCCCCTATAATTCTAGTACTAAGCAACGTTATATAATAAAACGTTCCCTAGAAAATTATTTAACAGTATAGGTTCCATCGAAATACATTCGGCAAAATCTTTTTAAAAGGCTAATCTTTCATAATCGGATTGATCTGATTATAGAACTTCCCAGAATAATTATATTACTAAGCTACGTAGAACGATATGTTATACATTAAAACCTTCCCTTAAAAATTATCTTAGTTTAAGTTCTACGAAAATGCATTCAGCAGAACTCGAGTTATAAGCAGCCGGAACGAAATTTCATATATGTAGAAGTAAATAGAAGTATATTGCCATTAATATAGTTTGCATTTGAATAAACAAAGGTACTTTTCGGTTAGCCGGACACCAGTGATATATGAAAACACACACACACACACACACACACACACACATATATATATATATATATATATATATGTATGTATATACATGTATTTGTGTAGATATATGTGTATATATGTGTATCACTGGCGCCCGGCTAACCAAAAAGTACCAAAAAAAAATACTGCGAAAATGCAGTCGTACACTTGAAAAAAAAAACACCTTTTGGCCTAAAATCTCTCATCAAAACTGTTTTTGTTTTTTTTCTTTTCTTTCTTTTAAAAAAAAATAAAATTAGTAACAGTTTTTTCTTTTATTTTTCCAGATGTATAGCCATTTCAATCCTTTCTGCAACAAAAAAAGACACTTTTTGGCTTAAAATCAAATTGTTTGGGGTCAAAAGTAAAATCAAAATCGCCAAAAACAAAAGATAAATCGCCAAATTTGTTTCAATAGAAATCTTGCCCCTTGAATAATGTTTTAAGCATTATGAACATTTCTAATCATGTTTAAATTAAATATTTTCGTTTTATAATATTCTCTCATCAAAACTCTTTTTTTTTCTTTCTTTCTTTCTTTTTTTTTTTTTTTTTTTTTTTTTTTTAAATAAAATTAGTAACAGTTTTTTTTTTATTTTTCGAGATGTATAGCCTTTTCATTTCTTTCTGCAACAGTAATGATCGTCAAAAAATTAGCAATGGTAACCTTTTCGGCCAAAATAACAGAACTTTCTATCATAATTCGATAGCTATTATACGTAGAACGTTGTGTTACATACTAAAACCTTCCCTGAAAAATTATCTCTCGAACAGTGCAAGTTCCATCAAATTCCATTCAGCAGATCTCGAGTTATAAAGGAACGGAACGAAATTTCCGTTTGTGTTTTATATATATAGCGAGGCTAACGAAAAAGACAGGCTACCGCGGTGCGTTCCACTTATCTTTTTTTACAGACCGCTAGAGTGACGTGATGCTCTTTTCGTACACCTGCATTGGTGGATTCGAGCCTCACGTGATTCCCGCGGTCTGTAAAAAAAGATACGCGTAAAGCACAGCGGTAGCCTTTCTTTTTCGCTAGCCTCGTATATATAGTAGATGACGTGAAAGGTATTCCTGCGAACGAAATGCCTGTACTTTACCGTGATTTTTTTATTTTTAGAAATAAATGAATCACATTTAATTCATTTCAAAATTTTTGTTTACGTTTGGAAAGAAATTTTAAATGGCGATAACTCTTAATGTATACATTTTAGAAGGTACATCTTCCCTCAAAAACTAATTTATTTTTAAAGATCTTTCTAAAAACGTAAATTATATATTTAAAATATTTTTTAAAGCATAAACACTATGTCTGATTACTTTATTTATAAGAACACGCATTTTATCAGACAATTAAATACACTAAACAAACATGAGTGAAAAATTGACCTGGGCCTGGACTCGAACCTGGGACCTTATGCGTACCATGCCGACGCTCTGCGACTGAGCTACCCAGATCCATATCCATAACCGGCAATTTCTCATACTTATTCATGTTAGAAACAATCATCTGCCACAGTTTGCAGTTTTATTTAATTATTTGAAAAAATATGTGTTCTTATAATTGTGAAGTTTTATTTAAAAAAAAAATATCTTCAGAAGAAAATGGCTGACTTGCAGATGAAATTTGATGTGGTTATATTATAACCTGTAACTGATTTGTGCTATTTTAATACAGATGGTACATGGTCGTTGGCGGGTTTTATCTCTGTTTTGGCATAATTTTTTAATCGCCAAGTTAATTAACAGTTTTTTGCTAATTAAGGAGAGAAAATATTTTTTTTTACACTGAATTTTATAAAAGCACATAGATTACGTAATTACTTGTCCAAAAATGCAATCCTTTTTTTATTCTGCCCAATATTAAGGCCTGTAGCTTGTTTGAAAAATAAAAAAGGTTGACGAAGAAAATAGTGATCATTTTAAGTAACTCGACGTTTTTAAAAAAAAGCTATATCTCTGTTTATAAATCACTTATGAAGATGAGTTTGGTCTTAAATTGAAGAAATTCTTCCTTAGATTCTTCTAGTTTTCGTTTTTTTTTCTACGACGCTTGGCTTGTTTGATATCTGATATTTTAATCTGGCATGTTTTGTCGATTTAACATTGCGAAGTTGCTTTCTGTATATAAACATTAGCGGTCTTTATTCCAGTTCTTGGCGTTGTTTGTGTGGCGTTTTTTTTTTAAAGCTTGGCTTGGCAGAGCGACCGCCCTGCTTGATTAAAAACAATAACTTTTACAAATGAGCTTGTATTCTGTTTCACAAAAGTGAAAGTACATTTTCTAAAAATAACTCCCTGCTTAGTTGATTATGTTTCACTCAATGCAAATTCACTGCCAACTGTCGCAGAAAGATGCGTACTAATGGAAGACAAAATTAGCAAGAAGTTATTACAATATATATATATATATATATATATATATATATATATATATTAGAAAATTTGAAATTTCATACAAATTTATTGTATAAACAAATTTCTTTTATTAATATTCCATTTAAAACGCTAGTTTATTAAAATATTCCCTTTTTTAAAATATTCCATTACTGTCCATATTTAAAACATTTTTTTTTATCCTAATCTACTTAAGATTACTTTAATTTCCCAACAATTAAGATGTTAAAAAAAAACACATTTCATAAAAATATTTCTTCTTAAAAAAACCTATTTTCTTAAATTCTTTATTATATTAAATATTTTCTATTTATTCCCGAATTTATATTTCTTTTATTTCTTTTTAGGTGTGTAAAATGGCCGTTACCCTTTCTTAATAGTCTAAAAATTCATTTTTTTAATTTTTTTCTCAATACGCAAAAACCGAAACTTTATTCCATTAAGTTCTCGTGTTTTTTTTACTTTCGATAATGTTCTAGAAGATTCTTTTCCCGCAAAAAACGAGGAGAATCGTATTTCTCCAATATTAATTCTCCGATAAAAATGAGTACGCAGCAGAAGTTGAACATGCAATGGGTAAGGTCACGTGTTAGGAAATAATTTCTTGCGCCTCTTCGCTTATAACGAAGCTACAGACGCAGAGAGCAGAAGATTTTGTCATCGAATTGTTTGTTAAAGTAAACTATTGTTGGCGTTGTAGAGTTCTAATATGTGTGAACATATAGGGATTTTGTAGTAGAAATAATATTAAAAATAAACTGTTGCTTCTAATAAAAATGATGTTGTTCTACGGAAAGTTATTAAATTTATCGTTATGTAAAGAGAGCATTTCCTCTAATTCTAAAGACGATTTTGTTTAAATAAAATTGATTCGACTGTCATCGGGTTTTTCTTTTCTGCAATCTATACTTTACACAGCTGCTGATATGTAAACTTCGAGTACGACTGCAATTAATTTGGAGATGTTTGTCATCTGTTTTCTTTGACTGTTGCAGACTGCAACATATATACTATTCTTTAGAGTGCAGAACATCTAAATGTTCAAATACTTTTCTTGTTTAAACAATAAAAGTAGAAAATTGAGTTGAATGTATATAAAATGCAGCGGCAAATCATAAAAAACCATGCATTCTTTATAAGTTTCAGAGAAAATAGTTTAAATTTATTCGCTGTTTTAATTTGAAAAGAATGTTGAAAAGAACTTTTACTCGTGCATTTCTTGTTTTGGAAGCAGTCACGAGTTCGTGTTATATTTGACACTCATGAATCCCTCTTCTACTTAAAAACTCCGTGTTTAAAATTTTTTTCTTCGCATTTGCATTTTACCCCTGTCGACCAGTTTGATATATATAGGTGCCACTAATAATTTAAATTACCTGAAAGTCAGCGAGTGTATTTTGAAAATTGTACGAGAAAGGATCTTTGGTTGACTGTTGTGAATTTAAGTGTGAATTAGCTGACAGTGCACAATTTAGCAATAAACATTTTCCAACGTAATGGGTTTTGAAAAGGGTTTTTTCTGCCTATTAAATTGTAGAATATTTGTGTCTAAAGCTTTTCTTAGTATAATAATATATTTTTTGTAAATTAATATTGTATATGCTTTAGATAAATAAATAATAATAATAAATATCAATTATTTCTCTATTCATTTTTCCTTCTTTTAATTTTACCTATATTGCCTATAGGTATATCTGTCAGCACCCATGTACATCAGAATGAATAATCTCATTGTACAGTAAATATATCACGAGATGAGCAAATACGAGTTGAATTAAAATAGTAAAATTGCTGTTTTAGCAGGTTTCTAAAAATCTCAGCATTAAATTGACAGGTAAACTAAACAATTTGACAGTTCTGTTTTTTATTAGTAATTGTGTCAAAAAAGAATTCTTGTCATGTGGAGAAATAAACTAAATAAAAGCTTATTTATTTTCGATTATTACACTATATATTTTTTATTTATATTTTATACTTTACTTTTTTATATTTAAAGTTTTAATATGTTGCAATTTTACAGTAAGTTGGCATATTTTAGTGAGCGTGTATTGGTATGTAATTAAATTCATTGTTGTAACCACAACTGTAATCATATTGCTTTTTCAACGTACAATCAAAAACTTAGATTGAAAATTAGTATGTGACAATACTTCTTATAAAAACATTTTATTATAAATTAATTGAGTGTAAAAAAGCTCTTTTAAAGTAATTTAAATTAAAGATATGTATTTGAAATTAGATGAGTGAATTTTTTTTTTATTTTAAATGTTATGAGTGCAATGTGATTGAAAGAATATTTGGCGATTTATTAACACATCGTGGCTAACGGAGAAATTCCTTTAAATTAATTTGTTTATTTATAATTACTCAAAATAAAAATATATATATATAATTACTCAATATAATAAAATCAGGTGTACATAATTTGTGTAATTCTAGCATGTCAGGAAGTGCGTGAAAAACTCATTACAAAATTTTATCTTTGCATTTCTGAATTACGTTAGGTTAGATAAAAGATGGTAAAAGACAAATAGACTAGAATTTAACTATTCAAGATCTATATTTTCAATTCTTCTCTACACTGGACCGTCATAAATCAATGACATTTGAAACTTAAATTTTTTTTTGCATTATTTGTTCTTTAATTTACTGATATTGATAAAATGTAATTTTATTCGTGAAAATGCATTTTTAAATAAAGATTTTTACTTACAATAAAGTGCTACAATTTGCAATTAGACGATATTTGTAATTCTTCATATTTCACAGCAAAACCTCCAGAAAGGCATACATGTGGATTTCATTAGAAATGTTGGAAGATAACTGATTGTAGAGTTAATCATGGAGCATTATAATGGCCTATTAGGTAGAGTTCGTAAGAAATACTACCTAATAAAATCTCTACTATGTTGGAATTTCTGAAAAATTTTTACAGATCTACGCCGATCATGACTCCTAGAAACCCAAACCGCCCCAAGTTCAAAACTTAACCTATCTATCCATCTGTCTGTCTGTCTGCCTGTCTATATCACTTGTTAAGGGCACGATAACGTCTATAATTCTGAACAAACCCAAACTGATACATAAAATCTCGGTCAAATTCGTTAATGGGGAAAATCGGAACAGGGGGCGGGGGTTGTGAAAACATAAAAAAAAAACAAATAATTTCTTAATTATGATACATATCGAAGCCGTTTAAAGTTATTATTACTTCTAGGACAAGGGCCAAAAGTTTATGTATGACAGATTTTTGATATCATTAAAAATGGCCTAAAAGGGGGGGGATATGGGTTTAAGAAGAAAAAAATGCATAACTTCGTCAAGATATCGAATCCGCTAAAATTTATTATAAATCTTCCTAATATTATCTACAACTTTTATACAGACAAGTGTTTTCTAGGACCAACTATTACAGCAAAACAAAATAAAAAAACAAAGTAATACCTGCTGGCTCCGCCTACAGGCACAGGTATATTTTGAAGTGGGTGGTCCCAACTGCCGAAACATATCAAGAAGGGTCTTTCTTCTGCATGTCCCAATAAACAGGCGTCCCATAGTCTGCGTCTTTGAAATCTACCTGTGCCTGTAGGCCGAGCCGTCAGGGAGTTTTTTAATTAACCGTTAGCATTTTTTTAGGTAGACTATTACAATTTTTGATACTCTACATTTCCTTTTTTTTAAGTTTCTGTACTTTTCAGAAAATAAATAGCTTGAGTTGTTTAGTAATATTTGCTAAAGTAAATCTAAATTTTATAAAACTAATTTCATGTTCCATAAATATACATTTTATTTGCAGGTTGATAAGTCTTTTTTCATGAAATATTCTTTTTGTTAAAAGAATATTTCAGTTTTTTAAATATTTTCGAAGAAGATTCTTTCTTGAGTTATTTTCGCACAATAAGCACATTTAAAAGTGCATTTATTTCCAGATATTTCATTGTATCAAATCTTACTTTTATAGTACTTGTTTACCTTAATGACATTTGAATATCAAAAATGATTTTTACTGCGTCTTTTGACAAAGTTTCCTTTCCACAATATATGCTTTTTTTTTATAATGGAAGTAACTGAGTTCCTTTTAATTTTTTACGGGATTGCTTTCTAATGACCACTTCTTCTTAATTTTCAATTCTTAAATTTTGCTTGTTTCTACATACACGAAAAACATATTCTAAATTAATTTAAATACAGGATGATTATAAAAAAAAACTATCCTGATATATGAGCCCATAACTGTCATACCGTTCACAGAAATTGAATGAAATTCTGACCTAAAGTATTTTAAGGTATGCGCTCAAGAATCACGAGAAAAACAACAGGTAAATTCTAACAGTTACGGTTACAGTGACAAAATTTCGAAAATTTCAAATGGCAACACCTACTTTTTTTTAGGAATGTGATCTTATCGTAGTGAAAAACCATAAAACAGCATTGGAACGGTAACTGTAGCACGAAAATCGCCGGCGCTAGACAGACTAAGAAGAAAAGTAAAACAACCCATAAAGGACAGAGAAGCAACAGAAAGTAAAACATTTTATTGTTCAGTGCTATCCACCATCTGCCGCATGTAAAGTGTCGTCGTGTGTAAAATGGAAAATGTATGAAACACAATAAAATGTTTTGTTTTCTGTCGCTTCTCTGTCCTTATTGGTTGTTTTCACTATTTTTCTTAGTGTATCTAGCGCTAGCAATTTTCGTGCTACAGGTACCGTTCCTACGCTTTTTATGGTTTTTAACTATGAAGATCACATTCCAATAAAATAAAGTAGGTGTTGCGATTTGAAATTTTCGAAATGTTGTCACTGTAACCGTAACTGTTAGAATTTAACTGTTGTCTTTCATATGATTCTTGATCGCATACCTCAAAATACTTTAAACCAAAGTTTCATTCAGTTTCTGTGAACGGTATGATAGTTAGGGGCTCATATATCGGGATAGTTTTTTTTATAATCAAACTGTAAATATATCTTTAATTTAAAAATAAAAAATTCCTTTTCGGCATAAAATGATATTTAAAATTTTCAATATTTTTCAAACAAATACCGAAGAAATATTCATCGTCATTTACACATTTAATATGGATTTTTTATGTATGGAAACTTTTTGTTTTGATACAGCGAATTCTAAACATATTTAGATATTTCAGTCAACAATTCATTGCATTTAATTAACGATAATTTAAAAGTTTAAACCTAGATACTAATATATAGTGCTTAGGTTTAAATAGTAAAATTATGTTAAAAACTTTGTTTACAAAAACATAATAATTTTTCTAACAGTTATTTTTGTCATAAAGATATAACCAAAATATTGCAATTTTTAAATTTTGTTCTTAGAGAGTTAACTGTATGACAGGCGATCTTTCGACCGGACTAACCGAATACTGCAATAAACGATGTTCTAATTTGAGTGGTCACAAAATTCCCCCTTGTTTTAAATTAACTTAATTCACTTTTTGAAAGTAATTAAATAGGTTACAACTTAATGCTTAAAAACCCCAACGTTTTCTTTAATTCAAAAATTTTAATAAAAATAAGACTTAATGACAATACTCCTAATAAAAAACAATTAATTAATAAGCACAAACATAATATGCAAAAAAATACCCTCTTTATATAATTTAAGTGATCTGTCATTTTTCGTTTGATATAGTTGAACAATTTACCACACATTCTTCAGTTTTCCGATGTATTCGAAAATTCTGTCTGTTACGACACATTCTTATAAATAATATCGGCAAACATTCCGACAACATTCATTGAACATCTTATGTTGCTGGTGGTGTTATATTTTCTTTCTTTTAATCAATGTTACTGTCAATTTCTTGTTCTGTTATACCATCAAAATTCCATATAAAAAATTTAATGTACAAAATTATTTTCTTTAGTTTCTGCAGATTAAATTGCGAAACAATTGTTAGCATTATCTGATAAGTAGTACGCATTGAACTTTATCCTTAACATTAATTGCAAATAGAAAATGATTGGTTAAGCGAAATTGTCCTCATTAAATGAAAACACGTCTTAACCAGAGACTCTTTAATGAGAGCTCAATGCATGGGTGATTGGAAACTATCTGGCAAAGTTTTAAAGGGTGATAGAGGGGAACCAAAATATGCATATATGTCATAGAATATGTGTCCGGAAATGACGCGTTGTTTTTCATTTCACTTTTCAAAATTTGTTTCGGCAACAGCACTTAAACTTTTTATTTCCGGACACACATTCTATGACGAAACATGTGAGTTTAGGTTCCTTCAACTATTATTTAAAATTCTGCAAGTTATTTTCCGATCTTCCTGTATATATAGGGTATGTGAAAACTTATAATATCTTTTTTTCAAGTATATTTATTATATGATTTTAAAATGACTCTATTTGAAACATATTAAATTCCACCTCTTAAATTTTAGATTTTTTCTGAGTATATAAAGTAACACCAAAATGTTTGTTTTCGATTTTAGGTTATATATGAAAAAATAAGAAATAAATTTACATAACAAATCTGAAATTTATTACACTATTTATAAAATATTGGAGTCTAAATAGTCTGATATTTCATATTTTCTTTTTAAGGAACAAATATGTTTTCTATACAAAATTAAAGCATATATTTTGTAAGACTTCAAAAAACATGATTGGTCATTACCATTTGATTTTTAACACTTTATCAATAACTTGTTGTATGTGGATAATATTGTTTTATGTGTCTGAATATACTTGTCGTAATTATTTTTATTATATTGATATTCTCTCATTCATAGAGTTGACGAACTATCTTTTGAACAAAATATTTCTACATCTTAAATTAATATATATATACTATTTGAATGTTATTATAAGAGAAACTCTCAAATATGTGTAATTCTATCTTTCATATTAAAATATACTGCTGCTGATTACTTTTCATCATTTGCATGCTGTAAGTTGTAAAACATGCTCAGAGCTCATATTTCTTTTTATGTAACCCCTTTGTGACGAGCAGCACGTATACCTGCCGTATAATATGAATAAAATCCTTGAATTTTTACACCAGTATTTAAAAACAGAATATTTTGCATTATTTATTTACTATTTGACTGACTTCTAGTTTGGTTTACCGAGCAGCCTGTGGTCAACCACCACACATCCTCGGAAAATACAGAGTGTACTATCTAACTAAACCCTTTTTTCCCATTCAATTACGATATATCATCGATTAGATAAAACAGAAAACAAATAGAAAGATACTGGTGGCCAAATATTATAAGAAGCGTACTTGACGCTCGTCGCGAATAGGTAAAGGTGTAATTAGATGATCGAGTTTTCCCAATTTCCTTAATGATAATTTTAACCCCTTAAGCACCGTGACGTACCTGCGTAAGTCATGAACTTTTCTATATGATATACCAGGACGTACCTGCGTACGTTATGAACTGTTCTATTTGAAATACCAAGACACATGTGTGAACGTCCTCATTTTAATTTCAGACTACAATGTTCTAAGCATCTGAATTTTTACGTTGGTAATTGTCATTGTGAGTTGTTTTGTACGGGCTTTTTAGCAATGATTGTTTTCGCACAGAATAGATGGCGTTACGTGTAAAAAAACTTATTAGTTTACCGCTGCGATGGATTGAACTTCAAGCCTTATTTCTGTTTATATAATATAAATAAACGTTTATATCATCTGCTTACATTACATGTAACTAAATATTTCACGTGTATTTAAAAATAATGACATAAACTACTTTTGACAAAATTTAATAAATCTGGTATTCAGGATATTATCACTAAATTGAATATGATTCTTAAGGGTTTAGGACATGAAACTTGATTCGAAACAAATCAACTTTATTACTTTCAATACTTAACAATCATATTTATTACTTTAGAAATAGAATTTTCAGATTGATTCATTGAACTGAAACATTTATCGTTTTATATTTTATGGAATTTTTGTTCTCAAAATAACTACAAGACATGTGGATATATATTACTTATAAAGGTCAGTGTAACCGAACAAACATAGACAAAATTCGAAGAAATAGATAATGTGAAAGTTTTGCATAATAATTGCTGCAAATTATTTTCTTTAATTTTTTAAGAAAAGTTTGTTGTTTTTGCACAATATTATAGAAAAGTGGAACTTTTAGAAAATTAGAAAATTTAATAATTATTGATCCTTCGTATTTTATTTTATAATGCATAATGATATTCAATGATATCCTATTCCTGGTATCAAAGATGAAAACGTTGTAGTAGCCATAAAAGTTGTAACTTAATAATATAAACTATTAGTTAAGTTATTTTTTAAATATATAATAAATGTTTATTATTTCGTTTAGTACTTGATACAATAATGCATTGTAAAACTTCTGAAAATAAAAATATGTGAAAACACAATTTTAACAATTTCTTTAATTTTTAAAGACATTAGAGTAAATTAACTCCACCAGTTCTAAAAGACCTACGAAAAACATTTACTTTATTTTCATTTGAAACTATACACATCATTTATCTTTAAAAGTATATTTCATCTTACATTTAATAAAATATTTTCCATTTTGTAAACTATTTAACTATTAAATAATTTCTATCAAATAGTTAGCTTATTTAGATTACTATCTTCAAAGAATATGTAACTGTTTTATCCTTCTTTACACGCAAAACACAATTCTAATTTTAAATATTAATTGTCTGTTACATTAATCAGGATTTACAAAGGAACTTTTGTAATTCTTTTGTGAAAAACAGTGTTTCAGAATTAAGGTGTTGTTTTCGTTTGCTAATCTAATAAAAGTTTAATGAGGTTGAAAATAACAACAACTTTTTTCTTCTTAGAATTTGGAATAATATAAAAAGTAGGCTGTGGAATACAAGTCGAAATCTAATTTTGCAGTGTAAACAATTGTTGTGTCTCAACGAATACATCAGGTTCTAGGATAATTATCTGAGTTCATTAATATTTATAGCTTATTTCTATTCAGATAAAAACGTCGTAGTTACGTATATGTTATTTTTGTTAATTTTATATTGTTTGGATGACTTTGAAAATCAATTTGAAGAACATTTCTGCAATAGTCTTGAGTTAAAAATATATTGTTAAAAAATAAAAATGCAATGACTTTCCTGAAACGTCCAGCGAAAAGCTAAGTGTAAAACAATAAAGATTGAATGGTCACTATTCCGTAGAGCATGTGTAATGCTACGGCTGTAATCAATTACCGAAATGCCAAAATTACATATACAGGGAATTTTGTGAAGACCGTATAAACAGTGTAAAACAAGAATCCTCGTTCAGTGTAAATAAATGTGGACCAAAAATCCATACTTTTACGACGCATGGTTTTCGAAACAAAAACAAAATTAAAAATATAATTTCTCATCCGGTAACAGGAGAAATAGCTTTCATGAAAACTTGCAGGAAAGCTATTATAGATCATTTCATCATGGGTACCGGATAAAATGCTCGAAATAACCTCAAAAAGTGTTGAAACATACTAGCGGGCGTCATTGAATAGCTAACACAATTTTATTTAATGTTAGATGCAGTCGACTTACTTTCGTTTTAACGATCATTAAGGATTGGTCTCATTCACGGGATCAATTCTGCGATCAAACAAATATTGCGCAAATTAAATACATTTATTTTATAGTCACATAGTTGTGCTCAAATAATCACATGTACGTAATAAAAAAGAGCCTACGATATTCAAGGTAAGTAATAATTTTACATTTGTACAACAATTGAAGGTACACAGAGAATTTTATGTACTGTTAAAAAACACAAATGTTTCTTAATAAGATTGAATTATGCCAGCCAGGATATCGTTTGGGTAGCTCAGTAAAAGAGCATTGGCATGGTAGGCCAACGTACCGAGAATCGAGTCCAGGCCCAGACATTTTTCGTTCTGATTGAATGAACCTCACCTATGATACTACAATCATTGCATATGATTTACCTAGTTGAAAAAAACAATCCCTCTCATCATTATAACATAATTACATGGTATACAGGAGTTTCCATGTTATAATACACTTTCATCATGTAAATGCTATAGTTATAGCTCGATTGAAGAAAATTATTGCTGGAATTCGCAGCCATGTCCAACAGATAAGTGTGAATTATACCACCCAAGATATCGTTAGGAAAGCTCAGTAGGAAAAGCATTGCCATGGTAAGCCAAGGAACCTAGCTTCGAGTCCTGCCACTGGGTATTTTTTGTTCTGTTGGAATGAACCTCAACTATGATACTTCAACCATTGAATATGGTTTTCCTAGTTGAAAAAAATGTCCTCTGTTCATTATGACCTAATTACATGGTATACAGGAGTATTCATATTATATCACACTTTCATCATGTAAATGCTATAAATATAGCTCGGATGAATTAAATTAGCGCAGCAGTTCGCGGCCTTGTACAACTAATAAGAGTGAATTATGTCACCAGGATATCGTTTTGGTAGCTCAGTAGGAAGAGCATTGGCACGGTAAGCTAAGGTACCAAGATCCTAGTCATGGACCGGACATTTTTCGCTTTGTTAGAATGAACCTCAACCAAGACACTCCAACCATTGAATATGTTTCTTAATCTACAAAAATGTAATATAAACACGTACGAAAATATGCAATAACTTCTTCCAATTTAACCCCGGCCTCCATAAGCGTTTTTTATCTTTAGCAATCTCAGAAACCAATATATTTCAATATTTAACGAACCATTTTTAAAACAAAGTTACTTTTGCTGCCACTGAATTTCAGAAACGTTTCCGAATACTTTTTGTAGTGTATCAATAAGTTTTCTGAACACAGAATATAGGTTTTACGGACGGTATCTTTTCTCAAGTTTTCATGTTCAACAAACAGGTTTTACAGACCAACATGATTAATTAACAGCATTAATATTAACATTAAAATTAACATTATTTTGTTACTCTTGTATGTATAAGTTCAATTACGCAGATAAAAATGTTTAATTAATAATTGATAGCATCCTATAAACCGATATTCTGGTTTCAGAAAATTTTTTATTCACTATAAAAACAACACGGAAACGTTTCCAAAAATAAGTGACTAGAAAATAAACTTATTTTTTTCTAAATGCTTTTTTAACGTCAAAAATATGTTGGTTTCTGAGATTTCTACAGATAAAGAACACTTTTTCGAATCGTAGGCAACTCGGAAGAGGTTACTGTATATTTTCATTCGTGATTAGATTACATTTTTTATATTAAGAAACATTTGTCTATTTTTAACAAAGTGGAAATTTCACATGTTAAAGGACATTTTATTTATTGCTAGAAAATTATTGCTCCTTTGAGGCCCTTAGAGTAAGCCAACACTAACAAACGAATGCACAGATTTCTTGTATTATGTATCAAGATTGTCCATTAGAAGCAATCATAATTTTGAACCTAAATATTTACAAATGACACATCTTAAATTTGGGAAGACTGCGGAAAATTTATTTGCGAAAAGAGAATTTAAAATACAGGGTGATTACAAATGAATATCCCAACTTTGAAAGGCGTTATTAGCAACAGAATAGAAGATACTCGCATTAGTGAAAAATACATAAAAATGAAGATTGTGAAATTACTAATAGCAAAAAATTTATAAATGTTCAATGTGACAATCAGCAGAAACACGAAGGACATCCATTATGTAGGAGAATTCATCCCATACGGTTTTCAGCCTGTCGGGTGTTACATTTGCAATGGCTGTAGTTATCCTCGTTTTCAGATTACACAGATTGGATTACACAGAACGCTTTTGTTGGTTGTTGTCATCTCGGCGGCAACTGAAGGAACTCGCAACTGAACATACAGGTTTACCTTTAACCCGCTCACCATACAAATTAACCTTTACATTTGTTAAACTTCATAACTTCTTACTCACTTCGATGTGGGCATTGAGTACTATCTTTTATTGATCAGAAGATATAACCCTTCAAAGCTGGGATATTCATTTGTAATCACCCTGTACATCACACTGTACATCACCTCAATCACCCTGTAATCACCCTGTACTGGTCGCGATCAAAGACATACAGCGATTGGCACAAAACGATGGGTGCCGCTTTGTACCAAACGCTGGTCGCGGACAGCCACTATTTGTAACATCATGAGTATGAATGAGCAAGCTCCGTATCTAGTGTTGACCTGTTTTTACACTAACATTTACAAGTTGTTCGATAACTTATTATCCTAGATATGTAGATGTTGCGTTAGTTTCCTTACCGTGAACAACATTATAAAAATACACTTTCTCTTCCAAGTATATGGCAATACATTGATATATTTGTTTTAATTTAAGCAATAAATTAAAAAAAATCATACTTATGTTTTTGTTTAAGTTCTGCCTCTTTAACAAAATGAATGGGGTAGCAGTACCTTTCATTTTGTGTATAGTAAACCAGGTCGCAAATCACTTATTAAAGAAAGTGGTGACTTTCACACAAAGCAGAAGACGTTATTTTCGTTAAAAACTTTAACAATAATGAAGATATTTCAAAAAAGTTTTAGACACTGTCTTTGGATTGTGTGAAATGTTATAATATAATGGGAAGTGATAGAAGTGCACTCTAATTTAGTGAGCGAAACATTATGCACTGCCAGGTATTCGAAATTATGGAACGTCTGAATTCATGTTGTTAGTTTCTAATTGGTGGCCATTTTCGTTCTTTTCCTCATGTCATCGTAAATCGCCTTGTTAGTATGTTGACAATTTTGCTTAAATATCAGCAGTATTAATAAATTTATTAACATAAATTTGGGTACAGCTTAAAGTGAGACATCCTTTATTTTTTACTGAATAAATGAGCTGTGTGTCAGGCTTTCTGTACACAAATTATTCGTCTTGAAAGGTATTAGCAGCCGCCCTTGTCTTTTAATTGAAATTTTTCAAATACCCTGTTTGTTTAAAAATAACTTTAAATGAAAAATTGCTTCATTAAACTTGAAAAAATGTCAACTACAAACAATATACAAGGCTTGTTTCTTTGAATTTAAAATATTTCTAAAATTCTACTAACAAAGCATAGACGTAGCGCAATGTAAAACTTTGATTTTCTGTTCGTATCAAAACTATTTTTTACACTAACACTTTCAAGTTTTTTGGTAATTTATTATCCTATAGATATAGCTGTTGCACGCGAAAAGTTTTAAGTTGTATTTACTAATTACTGAATATTCGATTTTTACAAAATAATATAGTAACCTTTCAAAATTTTATTTAATCAAAAATCTGGGAACATAAGAAAAATATCATAAAAATAACTTTATTCTCACAATGAATTTTTACATGCTGTGAATGCATATTTTACTAAGATGAGATTAAAATTATTCGGCCATCTCACATAATTTTTTTCGGATGAAAGTTATTTACATTTTATGTAATGTTACTATATACATTCATAGTAACATTGAAAATATAAATAAATAATTTATATATATGCAATTTCTCATTCACTTAAAGAAAATGTAGACAATTAATTATTTATTCTTATTTTATTCTAAAGACAAGAAGTATATTTAACTTATTATTGGTTTGATGGTGATTATTTTAATTTAAATATTTTATTCTATCTTATCTTTTGCAAAAATTAAAACATGCTCTTTCAAATACTTGTTTGTTATATATTATTTTGAATTAAGATTTTATTGCATTGAGTAATCTAATAAAACTTTAAAGGTTGTAAGGAAACAACAATTTTTATACGTATATTTATTAAACGTTTGTTAGAAAATTGCTGCGACATTTAAAGAGTCGGTAATTTAACTGTGTTATTGCGTTTTATAAAATGTACTTTAAAGAACTAGAATTTGATTTATAATATATTTTATAAAAACTTTTAGCTTGTTTTAATTAAGATACAATAGCTATAATCTAAAAATATATATAGGGTGCCTATTATTTTCGTTCACGAATAGCTAATTCCTAAACCACCAGTTTTAGATGCATAGTTCTAACTAAACAAATGTTTTAAAAATGGTTGTGTTCAATATTTGCGTACACATAGCATGCATATTCATGGAGATAAAAACGCTTCTTTAAAGAAGCCTTTTTAAATCTTTAAAGAAGTCTTTATGCACTGTTAAAAATAAATCCGTCAATTCACAGTAAAACTACTGGCAGCAAATTTGCCGGACTTTTTCCGTTCCGTTAGTACATTTTCCGTTTTGAAAGATAAGGGAAGGGAAAACTCCGTTTGAAGAATCGATAAGTTTCCGTTATAAATAAACTCGGTTTTAAAAAATGCCATCTCTATTTGTGCTGCCATCTGTTGTTAATTACGGGAGTATTTAATATACTGCAAGAACATTTTCTGCCCGTCCTGAGGATCGAACTGGGGTGAGTGGTTTGAGCCGAGTGCTTTACTGTAAGCCCTGCGGGTCCTTGCTAGAGTAAGAGTAGGAAACGAAAATAGGGGATTTCTTCAAATCGCAGCTTGGGGCTTAAAGAATTTGGGGTTTAGAAAACTGGTAATTTTGAAGTGAATTGCGGGTATATTTCGTAATGAGATGATGGTTGAAAACAATAGTATTAATAGAGGATAAAAACATGAATTATATATATTCTTAATTTGATTGTTAGATGTAAAATATAAATATTATATTTTGAAATAAATTCGATAACTTTTTTTGCTTTTTTCCGAAAATCGATTTTTAATCAAGTATTATGTATTTTTTAAATGTGTTCGTTTAGAATATATTTTCAGTGTGAGTGCTTTTTATAACTTTAAAAAATAAATTGCGAATAATTTTAAAAGAATGAGTTTAATTCGAAAGCATTATTTTTGTTTGTTGATTTTTTAAATAGAATCGATTTTTTTTCACTTAATTTAGCTATTTTATATATATATTAATCTGATTGTTTAGAATATATTTTAAGTGCGAATACTTTTTTATAACTTTAAAAAATGAATTGCAAATAACATTAAAAGAATGGAAATAATTAATTTTTGCTTTTTTAAATTCGAAAGCACTATTTTCTTGTTGTTGTTTTAAGTAAACTTGAAATTTTAATTTATGGAATTTTCAGTTTTTCTGTGCAGCAACATGTCAGTTTTTGAAACATTGAAAATAAACCTGCAGCAGATAACGGAATATCTCCGTTGGCTGCTTTCTTATATGAGGAAATTTTCTGCTTTTAACTGAAAATGCCCTTTTGTTATGAAAAGGGAATTTTTCTGTGAAATTCAGGAAAAAAATACCCGTGAATTTCAGGTTATTTTTAACAGTATACTGTAAAAAAAATTCCGTCAATTTACGGAAAAAGGACTGCCAACAGAGTTGCCTTAATGTTTCCGTTTTTTGAGGAATGTTCCGTCTTTGTAGTCCATAAATGGCGCGATACAGACGCGAAGGAGTTTAAGCGCATGTGTGGCGATCAAAAATACTGCAATCCCATTGGATGATAGATTTTTACATTAATAATTCCGTATTTGAAACTCTGTAATCTTAAAAGTCTAAAAAGTGTACAATTTAGGGATACAGTTTATGCACTTTTTGCGCACAACTGAGTTTGCAGTTTTTATGCATAAGTAGAGGTGCCAAATATGCTCGGATTTTGTGCACTTTTTTGCAAACTTTTTCTAGCTGGTTAGCAACAGATATACGGGATAGATTCCATTTTTCTAACAAAACGGAAACTTTCTGATCAAAATTCACGGAAGACAACCTGTCAATAAACGAAATTTTTTAACAGTGTGTCATTCCTTAAGTCTATATTAAATGTTCGTATTTTGTTTCATAGCATGCAGAGTTTTTAGCGAAATTTAACGCCACTTTCAGGAAACTTGATATGGTAAAGTAGTAATAACATACTACAATTAGAATTGCATAATTGATACAATATGCGCATTTGTATGAAATTGTATTTAATTGAGCATGCGCAAACGACAAAAACAAAACAGTTTGCGTAATTTAGTACTCAACTATATATGGCAACTTCTATTAAACGGCCAATGGAAATTAGGCAATATAGTAAGCTCAATTTTAGTTCTTTCTAAGAGCAGCTGGATGATAAGGGGTTATCCAAAAATTGAACAGAGAAAGACAACAGAACGAGACTACTCCAACAAAATCAAATGTTAAAAATCGAAGTTTCCGTCCAAAACCTGTATGTCGACATGAGTTAAATCCATAATCCTTTAATGGAGGTCATTACAACAATTTTTGAAAATCCCTTATCATCCCAGCTACATTTAGATTACAACTGAATTTCAGCTCACTATATCGCCGATATCGTTCCATATTTTTACGATATTCGACTGTCCATTTTATATACGTTGACGTATATAGTTAACAATTAAATGAAGTCAAATTGTTTTTACCGTTAGCACATTCGCAGATAAAACTATTTCTCAGAAATGCTCACATCTCATAAAATATTTAATATATTTATATTCTAATAACAGTATATTGTTTACACTGTGCTTTGTCAAATTTTATGAAACTCACGTTATAGCAGATGTACCCAGCTACTGTCTTACGATGGATGGTTGGTTAATTTTATGACGGCCGATTATCTACACGAGGAAGATAGGTCCTAGGGGGAAGTTACCTCCATGGAGGGTCTTTCTAAGGGATACTAACCCGTATTTACGGCAAGGTTTGAAGAAACCACGGAAAACGCCGAACGTTTAGGTCGCAAGCGCAACAGGGATTTGAACCCAGCACCACCCGTCTACCAGTTTTGAAAGCAGAACCTCTCAGCCACTGATACTAAACTGTCTTACGAAGGTAATCTAGGATCAAATGGATTTTTGAATTTTGCGTGTGAAAGTGTTGTCCTGATTTTAACATTTATGCGTAAACCAGCTCCTTTTTCTGTCGTCTTATTAATTTTCGCAAAGTGCGACTGATTCTCCGAAAAAATTGTTTTCACGGTTACTTCATCCAATAACATGATAGGTTTCTGTTGTCTAGCTGGTATAAATACGGTGGTAGCAGTTAAATCCAGAAATTTAGTCGCATTCCACACTTTGTGGAAAATAAGACTCGAGCTTATGCATCCGGATTTCGATATAACTTTTCGCCACATGCTGAATACCGCTGTCATTTTGAGCTGTTTTATGGAGTTAAATCTTCGACTGAGATCTTAGGTAGCATGGTAAGATATAGAAACTTAGAATTTCAAAAAAAGAAAGTTGGAATCCTGTTAGTCCTATTGCAGTGGTGTAAAGTACTATTTTTCGTGTGTTTTAGTGACAACTTATAGTGTTTACAGTTAACTACAGTATTTATAATTGTCTGATGTGTACCTTTCTAGAGAAAAGATTTTGCTGCAAGTTAGTGTTTGGATTTAGTGATTTTTGTCTTAGGAAATGTATCCCCCCCACTCAGTGTTTAGTGTCCATGCTAAAAAGTTCATCATCGATAGTTTTCTGTACACTCCACTGTCATCTGACATTTATAATGCTTTGAGATAAATCTTTATTATTGTTAATTGCTGTGCATTGCTGATTTCTTATTTGAAAGGCCCAAATTGTCTGTCACAACATGAAATTTAGTTAAAACATTTTACGCTGTGAAAAATGCGGAAAATTCCTGTTTTTTTAAAGAAACATTTATAGACCGGGAGGCGGCTGCACAGACAATCACCTCATCGAGTTCACGGCTGAAATTCCAGAATTAGTTAAAAATCGATTCGCATATTAAAACGCAATCGGTCTGCCATGTCATATCTTGGTGGAAAATACGTGAAAACCCGATTTTAGCGATTGACTCGAAGGTTTACCATTGTGTTTTCCTGTACCCAAAAGTATGAAAACAGGGAGAACTGGGTGCAGAAAAACACAATGGTAAACCTACGAGTCAACCGCTAAAATCGCGTTTTCACTTGTTTTCCACCAAGATATGACTTGGCAGAACGATTGTGTTTTAATATGCGAATCGAGTTTTAACTAATTCTGGAATTGCAGCCGTGAACTCGATGAGGTGATTGTCTGTGCTGCCGCCTCCCGGTCTATTATATTTTCTTGCAGATACGTGGTGTTCTTACACAAATGAAAACAATTGTTGTACAATATCTTCATAGTCAAATGCTACAGCTACAGATCATTTCGAACTTTTTTATACAGGATGATTGTTTACATATACTATTCAGTTTGCTGTTGGTCCTTTAGATGAGCACGTGACTAAACCTTCACTGAGAAATATGATGTCTAACATATTGTTTACATTTCCGAAATTCCAGAAGAATTCATCAGATATTTATCTAGATATTGGACAAAACGTCTACAATCGAAAGTGACCGACGACTTTTAAACATATAGTGTACTAAGATATAAAATAACAATATATGGATGTATGAACCGACATGGAAATGAGCATACAAACTTTAAAACAATTAATTCGTGTTGAAATATACAGATAGGCAGGCATACTGATATACAGTAGGGTGGAGTCAAAAAGGCAAAACTTTTTTTTTTAATTTAATATTTCTTGAGTCAACAAATGGTACCCTTTGGCAAAACAGATACTGAAACAAATCCCATCTCAAAAAAAAAGTCAAAAAAATGAATGATAAATCAAAATTTAAAAAAGTCAATTTCTTTTATTTAATTTTAATGTTTACAATAGCTTTATTTTTTGATTTAAAAACATTTCTAATTATTAAAAAGAAACAGAAGTTCCTTTCGTGATTTGACTCCACTGCGAATGTATCCATCCCTGGCTCCACATGTTACCCATGATGCTTGGGTTATCAGTCGCACATGCCTCTCTACTGCTTGAGAATGAAGAAGCAGCTTATCTATTTCAATTTCTGAACCGTTTCTGATTATACTTGCTATGTTTTCATCATTGAGGTTCATGATGGCTGTTGGTTCCAAAGGGTTATTCCAGTGAATCATTTCAAAATATTCCTCTGCTTAGAAATTTAAATTTGGATGATCAAATTGGCGCAATTTCCTATTCCAGTCAGTTTTACTGGCTTTCAGTATTCTTCTGAGGCTCAGTTCTCGAATGTGTGATCGTTCATCTCTAACAGCCTACAGACTGTTTTCAGAGTGAGGAAAATAAGAGGTGCTCTGAATGACTTCGTGACTTAAAATCTTCTGGCAAGAATGAGCTTTTTTTATCTTTCTGTGCAGATTACATGTTCCATGAGTATTTTCTTGTTTCAAACCAAGATGACACTTAAACGTTCATGACATATTTTACTAGGAGCTTAAAGTGTTCTGTTGGTTCGGAAGTCGATACCTTTAGGCGCAGAATTCTGTTGGCATTAGTGAGCCATCTTGCATGAGACATCGTTCCGGTACACTGTAAAAAATGACCAATATTTCTTATTTTATGAAAATATGCTATAACCACGAACGAAAATATAATATAATATTCTGAGTTATCCGAAATTTCAAATAGCATGTTACATTGTCTTTTGAATCACCAGAAACGAATACATTTTCAAAATTTAAAGAATAATTTATAAAAACAAATTATTTTTAGCTTCCCGAATTTTTCAGAAACGTTTCCGAAGGGATTTTGTAGTGTATTAATTAGTGTCCTCAGGCTGGAATACCTGTTTTTCGAATATTATCCATTCTCAAGTACATGTTTTCAGCCGCATAAGTTAATTTATACATGAAAGAGTAAAGAAATAATCTTAATTTTAATGTTATTGTTAACGCTGTTAATTTTGTATGTTTGTCTGTTAAACATTTTTTTTGAGCATGAAAATGTTTACTTCAGAATTGATAGCATTCGAAAAACAGATATTCCAGGCTGAGAACACTAATTAATACACTATAAAATCCCTTCGGAAACGTTTCTGAAAAATTCGGGCAGCTAAAAAATTTTTGTTTTTATAAATTATTCTTTAAATTTTGAAAATGTATTCGTTTCTGAGGATTCAAAAGACAATGTAACATGCTATTTGAAATTTCGGATAACTCAGAAGATTATATTATATTTTCGTTCGTGGTTATAGTATATTTTCATAAAATAAGAAACATTGGTAATTTTTTACAGTGTACTTTTGTTTGCTATATCTGGAAGGCACTTTCCCAAGTATACTGTCCTAGAAATATCCAAGAGATAGTTTTGGTCTGCACTGAGGTCTTTTTTATCAATTTCAGACAGAGTAACTGCAATAGAAGAAAAACTAGTCATGACCAGGGTTTCGCACGTTTCCAGAGATTTTTCTATTGTTCTGGAATACTGGTTTAGCCCAGATGTCTTTATGTAAATCTTCTGGTAAAGACAGCGAAGCGGTTGTTCATTAAAATGCAATAAGCGAACAAACCAGTGCAATTTATGGCCATCAAAGATTTCAAGCCGTCTAACTGTGACATTTTTCTTCCCAAAGTGGACGTTCGTTCCATCACCGTCAACGGCAAACAGTTCCTAAAGTGTAATCTCTTTCTGTGCAACGAATTTGATGATGTTTGGTATAATATCCGCACTAGTGCCTGAATCCGGAGTCTAATGCCCTATATAAACAGAACAAGGTTCGGATAACTAAACAACATGCTCTTTCACAGCTATATCCGTATATAAAGAACTTCCCTTCTTTTCTTGCATTTTAGTTTTGTCCTTTCATATATCGAAGTAGATGGTATACAAAGACTGTGTTACTTGTATAGAATTAAGCTGTTGTCGTACTTTTCGACGTTCTCTCTCCAGTTTACTCCTGTCAATAACTTTAAATGTAGTATCTTTGGATACAATCCCTATTTCACGAAGGATGCACAGAGGATGCAATGATAGCAGCTGACCTATCCGATACTCCCGTTCTATCACAAGCAACGGCTAGATTTGGCATTGATAGTCTCATTTATCCTGTCTTGGAGGTTGAGGGAGTTTCATCGTCAGTCGTTTTCCAACATTGGGCTTCATGACAAACGTAATCGTTATCATCTTCAAAGATATCTTCCAATTTTGAATCAGATCCTAAGATACCGTTTGCTTCTAAATCTGTAAAATTTTAGAAGCATTATCTTTCAATTCCTTTGCTTTAGATTCCTGATTTCCCCCTCTACATTGCCTTTCTCTTACAAACTTCAATTTTTTAGTTGCAGAAATGTCAATTGAGCCTATTATCATTTTCTCGCTCATGCCGTTGGTATGCTAAAAGGTTTCGTTCCTTACTTGGAACTTTCACGGAACACTTGCATTTTTCGTAATTTAAACATTTGCATACCGAAATATGAAACAAAGTACTGTTTGCTTTATCAAAGAAATCTTTCCTAATTTTGTCTGCCCTCTTTCGAAATTTGGGCATTTTTTTATATTTTTGTACTTTTCATTGAAATTTCTAATAATATGAATAACATCTTTATGACTTACCACAGGCAAGGAGGCTTTCTTCCCAATTCTTTCAATGTCACAAGAAACAATTTCGCTGATATATTTTACTGAAGGATCTTTCTTGTTCCCCTTCTTCCACAATATTCAGGGTGTTTTTTTTAAAAACTGACGCTATTCAGAGCCGCCTGTAGCTCGTTCTAATAACTGGATTAATGCAAAATTTTTTGAATGGACTAAGAAAACCATTGGAAAAACGATTCCAACAAAAAAAAAATTAGTTCCAATCACCACCGATAGGGGGAAATGTGGCGCTGTGGTAATTTATGCAACTGAGAATTAGCATAAAATACGGACAATAAATGAAAATGCAAAATTTTACTTACGCAAGCGACAGTAGCGCCAATAGTTTAAGTTATAAATGCATGCGAAAAACACCGAGAAACAATTTCAGCTCAGGTTCAAAATGAATCTCACGTTACCGCAGCGCGCGTTACTTGTGGAGTTCTATTATTGTAACCAGTGCAATGCACCAGCCGCTCTTCGTTTACTTAGAACACGCCATAAACTGCGTAAAGGACCTTTATCCGTTAATGTATTGAAAGGAATGATTCTGAAATTCGAAGAAACAGGCTCGCTAGCAGTTCGGTCAGGCAGAGAACGTAAACCGGTGGCAGAAAAAGTGATAATGGGTGTTTCAACTGCAATCAACGAAAGGGAAAGTGTAAATGATGAATAAAACATGGCATTTTATCCAAATTATTAATTTTGTCTGTTTCTGATGTTTTTTTAATGTACAGCGCCACATTTCCCCCTATCGGCGGTGATTGGAACTAATTTTTTTTTCTGTTGGAACCTTTTTTCCCATGGTTTTCTTAGTCCATTCACAAAATTTTGTATCAATCCAGTTATTAGAACGAGCTACAGGCGGCTCTGAATAGCGTCAGTTAAAAAAAACACCCTGTATAATTATTTATCCATAGGAAATGCTCATTAAATCAGCATACGTGCGTAACACTGCCCTTTCAGTTGTACTGGAGTCCCAAAAACATTACAAAAAGTTTCACTCCTAGTTGAGGTCATGTTTAAATTAAAAATACGTATTGTCCTATCCAAAAACTATAAACAAATTAGTGTCTACAAATTAGTGGTTGAATACAAGCATGAAACACTCGCAAAAAGAAATCATTCCACACAATAAAATTCACTTTTCTGCTTAGGTCATGATAAATAGTTATCAGATTAGAATAAGCGCTGCCATCTATTAGACTTTCGAGTATAAATTTGTTATTGATGCACGAAATGCCCTTTCTAGCACTGACATCTGACAATAAAGTTTTAATAAAGCAATTTATTAATGAAAAAGTAATTAATTAATATTAATTTACAAATTAATTAATTATTTATTTATTTTAGTTAAAAATGCTTTAAAACTTTAAAATAAGGCAATACACTTGAGGTGTGGAACATCAAGGTGGCAACACCTTGAGCTGAAATTTGGAGACAATCTGTCACACAATATAATGACACAGGCGATGTGAATTTCGAGAAAAAGTTTTTTCACTCCACCCTAATATACAGGGAATCAAGCTTTTAATATTTCGCTTTGCCATTTTTAACTCAAATAATTACTGTTTAAAAAAAAAAAAAAATCACAGTTTTAACAGCGGTTTTTTTTTAAATCAATATTTGTTTGTTTTCTAAAACATTTTTTATTTTGACTATTTTTAAAAGCACAAATTATAAGTGTCATGCTAAATTCAGTGGATTCAGAAATTCCATCATATTTTGGAGTGAAGACCTAAAATCCGGAAAATTGCGAAATCCGGGAAAGCATTTCAGATTTGGGGTCGCATAGTGTATATGTTCTTAAGCATTATCTTCAGTTTATTCATTCCTAGGTAAATTGCGATTTGATTCTAAGATTTGTTATAAAAGAATGATTGAAAAGAATGAAGTTGATAAAGAATGATTGACGGAATCATGGGTAAATTGAAAGAGGTTATATTTTTTTTGCGAACCTTTCTGATAGTTTAAGAAACAATGAATTATAAGTCTGGCAGTTCAAATAAAAATGTGACACATATTTTCAATTACATTTATCCTTCTAGTAATAAATTATGTTAGTGAAATAATGTCCTTGATCTTTTAATTAATTAAATAAAATCATAAATTTTGTCAAATTTATAAGATGTTCCCACTCCGCTTACGATTGGAATAAACAACTATCACTGTGAATTTGCAAGTGCACTTAGTAGTGGTGTGAATGGCCCCGTAACTGTCACGAATCTGTCACTTAGCAGCAGGTCGACACTCGGTCCGGTCTTTGGCCAATTAACTTTTCATTACACTGGGGGTGGGACCGGGGCCTCCGAGATGTCGCTGTGTGTCCTTCACCGGGCCTGCTACAAGTATTAGTGACGTCACAGTAGTGATCCACTTTGGTCAATGTATCGCAGCAGAAAGATGTAATAAAAAGAGCATTTCCGCTCTTATAATTTGTGATTACATAAATAATATTAAATTTCATAATCGTGAAATAAAAGGGAATCAATACACTTGTTTTATTAAAGGAAATTAAAAGTTTTAAATTAAAAAAAATGCTAAGATTAATAAATCAGATTGAACCCATTGACTTACCTTTTCCTAAACACATTATTTTACAATAAATATACGTACAAAAAATATAATAAATCTAATCCCATTCCTCCCTTTTACAACTACATACCATAATTTAACCACCAAAACACAATAAATGTCAATTTAAATAGAGAAATCGACATTTTATAACTATAGAGACCTTGGCACTTTTTTTTAATGCTTTGGCGTAATCCGGGCTTCAGAAAGTTAGATATGTTTTTAAATTATATACACAATTATGAAAACAAACCTAATGAACTTTTATGTTTATTTATATATATAAAATTATTTATATATACAATTCTGTTCTACCTGCATATAAAAAGAGATATATGGCTTCTTTATATTAAATAAATCATATAAATACTGAAAAAAAATACTTATTTATATGAAACTACGAATAGGTTGCCAGAAAATATGTTGCCAACTTTCCTTCTCGCCATAAGCCTTTTTCGGTACTTTTCGGTTAGCCGGGCGCCAGTGATACATGTACATATATAAATATATATATATATATTAATTCATACATATATGTGTGTGTAGATATGTGTATATATATATATGTGTGTGTTGTGTATATATATATATCACTGGCGCCCGGCTAACCGAAAAGTACCCAATTTTTTATCTTAACTTTGTAACTGACTTGTAATATTTTAATAATTGTCTATTTATTGTACTGGGGTCTAAGACCTAATAACCACTCAAATTAACTTATCAAAAGTTTTATTTTCATAATATATTTGTACACTTAAGTTAGCTAAAATGTTAAATGGAACTACGTAGAACTACTAAGTTGTGTAAATCAGTTACTTTTAATTTTATAAACAAAGCACACTCACTTCTAACTAAATGTATCCAGATTTCATTCAATTTATTACAGTATTTCTTTCAAAATCATTTTTTAAACTGTTTGGCGTCTGCTTCTTTTATTATTTTTTTTTTCTAAAGATCATTTGACTCTTTTTGATTTGGAAGTACAAATTCATTCAAATATGCCGGAATATTTCATTACAGTAGGATGGACATTCGTTGTTAGGGTTATTTTTTTATCTCAGCACAGCAAGTTCAATACCATCATAATAATTCTAGCTTCACGAATTATGAAACGTATATCGAAACATTTAATGCAAACCACTTCTGTTGAAATGTAAATAAAATTATCACAAGGTAATTTTCGTAGCTAAAATTTCTTCTTTTCATTGTCAGTAGCGAATTTCAAGACTTAGATTAGAAACTAGGAGCACAACATTTTCTTCTCATTATTTTATAGATATAATCTACACTTTCTTTAATAATTATAATCAATAATTATTGATAGCATTATAATCTAAATGCACTGAAAAATATTATTAATTACTATATAAAACAATAAATAAAATCAAAATACTATCGTAAACAATACGTACAAACGAACAAAGTACATGAAAATTTTTAAGTTATTATGGATCACTGTTTTGACGTCAGCAGGTTGTGACGTCACTTGTAGCAGGCCCGGTTAAGGACACACAGCGACATCTCGGAGGCCCCGGTGGGACGGGCATGCACAATATCTTTTTCGGGACGTATCGGGCAGTCAAATTTTTTTTTATATAAATTATGATGATGTTGAACTGATATTCGGGCTCATTATATAATTTATTTTGATTTAATAAATTACTAAAAAAATATTTTTTAATTATTTTTTTTTCTTTAAAGAGATAAAAGATTATTCTTTTAATATACAGGGTGACAAGAAATAACTTGGTCGCACATGTTACATTATAACTTTAATGCTAATGAAAATATTACGACCAAACTTCAAAATAAATATGAATACATTATTTTGTCTAATATATTTACAAATTTTCAAAGTGACTACCTTTAACCTTAATACAGAGCTTTAAACGTGTCACAAAATTTTCGGCTATGGTCCGCAACTCACTTACTGATATTTTATCCCATTCCTTGCATAAGGATTTCTTTAGGGATGCCAAACTATTATGAGGTTCAGCACACACCCTTGTCTCCAAGATGGAACAAACAAAATAATCCATTGGGTTCAAATCTGGGGAATATGGTGGCCATTCTTGAGCTCCAATGAAGTCAGGAATATCCAATCTTGAGTGCCTTTAGTTCTGTGTGCAGAAGCGGAATCCTGTTGGAAGGTCCATCTTTTGTTTTCAAAGAACTTTTGTGACCAAGGTAAGACAACATCTTCCAAAATGAGTTTGCGATATGTTTGTTAATTAATCTTTATCCCTTGATCAACAAAAACAAGTGGGGTTTTCCACTAGCACATATCCCACCCCAAACCATTACAGATTGGGGTCGTTGACGCCGTTCAATAATGCAAGAAGGTCCAGGTGCTTCTGCTGACCAAACTCTATCATTATGGCTATTGTGAGCTTGTTCAATCGAAAACAGTTTCTCATCTGTGAAGACAAATGTTTGCCATCTATTACTTGCGGCCCGCTTTAACAGTTCTTTACACCTTTGAAGTCTTGTGCGTTTGTTCTCTCCTGTTAGCTTTTGAGCCTCTTTCATTTTGTAAGGGTGAAGACCAAGCTCTACTCTTGCCGTCAAACGTGCGGTTTCTCTGTTGATCTTCATCTCTCTAGCAACCTTTCTCATTGAAATCCTAGGATTTCGTTGAACTCGCTTTTTAATAACTACCCGGTTTCTTGATGTGTTAACTGTGCGCTTTCTTCCTCTTCTTGGCCTATCACCATCATGTCCGAGTTCTTTTAATCTTTTGATTGTGTATGAAGCCGTCTGTTTAGGCACTTTCAATTGTTGAACAATTTCACATTGTTTCATTCCTTGCTTATGTAATTCAAGTATGGCAGATCGTTTGTTAACCATAATGGTTATTACAACTAACTTACTTGCACCTGTTTAGTAGCTTTCTAGAATCAATTCTCTATGACAATAACTTTATAACTTTAGTGGTAGTACAGATTTTTGGTTTGAAACTTTGTCCAAGTTATTTCTTGTCACCCTGTATATATATATTAATCCAATTAACTTTTTATTGAGTCTTCATATAATTGTCTAGGTGATCATTAATATCGTTATTACATAATCCGTGGTTTGTAAAAATTCATCTGAAAATGCTATAATTAAGGCAACCGTGCCACTGGTGTACTCTGTATAATTAGAGGGTACTGAACTAAAAAAATAGGTTTAGAAAGTCATGCATTCCTTCACGCATCTAGTGTGGTTATTGATATACCCTTTATTTATTAATGTCTTTAACTGCAGAAATTTCAGGTCATCAGCTGCAAAGCGAGGTAATTTGAATTCAAACAACGTGATTTCATATTCATCACATCGTGATTTATTGTACTTCCGAATAAGGTAAGTCATATTTTGTTTTTGTTTTTTTCCTATGTGTTGTACCATATTTGAATCTTTTTCTTTAATATGGCTAAAAGTGGTATGAATTAATCTATTGCTATTAATTTATACATTTCCAAAGACTTGGGGCTTTCTTGCAGGTGCCAATACTAGTACCACGACATTTCATCGTAGCTAGTAATGGACAGCCTATCAAAAGCTGCAATACTGGCGACAAAAAGCGGTAGCTGATGAAATTACATGTAAGATAACCGTCAATGTTTGAGTCAGTGGGTTGGCTGGTTTAGCATTCAGGGGATGTTTCTGAACTAAGATATTTTAAGTTAACTAACCAATGTTGTGATTAAAACTATGCACTAAAGCAGTGTTTCCCAACGGGGGGCGCACACCCCACAAGGGGGCAATTTGAGAATTTGGCAAAATTCAGAAATGCTAAAACAATTTGAATGATTCTTTTTAAAAATAATCAATTTTAAAACAAAAATTTAAAAAACATTTCGGTAAAAAAAATTTCTGGTTTATTTTTTTATATTCTTTCAAATTTATACTTGGGAAAACATGACCAGAAGTTCGACCAGCCAATTAAAACGCATTTTTTAGACATCTTTATTTTAGGATTCTAGAGCGAATATCTGATTCTGGCTTATAGTCAGGGACAAAAAATTTTATTAGTTCTGGGAAAAAACTACAAATACAGTAGGACCCGTATTTAACGAGGAGCTCGGGACACAGAAAAATGCTCGTTAAATCCGGTCAATCGCTAAATCAGAATCCTAGTTAATAACTAATGTATCTCTATTCAGAGGGAACAGCCTCTCATTTTGGGCGTCGCCTATTAGTAATGTAAATGCAGCAGTTATTTAAAATAAGTTTTGAAAACTGTATAATAGCATTTTATATCCGTTAATTATTTGATGAAATTTCTTTCTTTTTTTATGATGTCATAAATATTTTTATTTTAACGTTTTTAACCGCTACCTCTGTTATATATTACGGAGGTAGTAACTTAGCAATGACTATATTGGAAATTATAACATTTCAATAAGAATTTCTGTTCATAAAAATATTTTCAATGATATTTCAATTAATAATTTTTCATTTTCTGATTTAAAAATTTTTAAAACTTCAATTTATTGAACTGCATGATATTCAAAATTTCTTTTTCCATATGCATTTTCGAGTTTAAAGTTTTAAAATAAGCTTTAATACTTACCCCTTCATTTTTTATAATTCATATTTTATTCTTTATACTACTTATGAAAATAAATTTTATTCTGAGTGATGAATGGAAATTGTGATGTTTTGAAATAATCAAGTTAAGTTAATGCAACTATTCCATTATTTTTTTTTTGGACCAAAAGTACTATGTGGAATATATAAGGATCGATTAACACATAGATTTACATCCACTTTCCAACCACTATTTATGAAAAGAAATGTTTCTGTTATTGAATCGCAAATTCTACGATTGAAAAAGTTTTGTTTGTTTGTTTGTTTTTTTGTTTTAAGTGGTATAAGTTTGTATAAGCCGTAAACAGGCTCAGGAATGAAATAAATTATTTCTTTCCTTTCCTTTTTTTTATGCATAAATAAGTGAGTAAAAATTTTGTTCTGAATATGTGTGTTAACTATTTTGTACTGTATATTCGGCTATTGCTTTTCAAAACTGTTTCTATAGTTTTTTTTTTTATATTCCTCTGGGCCAAATTATTCTATGGAGCCTTCTGTTTTGTAAACTGTAATTTTTGTCATGCAACAAGTGAATTAATCCTATTTTTATATATTTATTTAATCGTTGCTGATATTTTCATATGCTCTATTTAACTTTAGCTTACTTCACTATATACATATAAAATTGATTGATGATATGATTGTGTATAGTATAAAAACACAATTAGAAAAATATAATTGGTATTTCTGTGAAAAATCTGAACAAAAAGTAGTTAGATGAATATTCAAATTTGGTTTCATGCCGGCTAACCAGGATGAAAGATCCTTTTTCTGCCTTTTATTCAAACAATGCTTAAGCAACCAATCAATGAAATGAGGTCGTCTTGAACATTGAGCAAAACATTGTGAGTATATAAATTCAAATTTAAGTTATTTTAAAACTTTAAAGGAAAAGTTTGAAAAAAAGATCAACGGTTAACTCTCCATTCACTGCACAAATGGCTGCAGAAAATTGCACTTGAGACTAGTTATGAAATATATTTACTCATTGCTAAATCTGGAAAAAAACGCTATAAAGATGAAGATTTGAGTAAACCATCAATATCAATAATTCCTTCAAACAATCCTGGACAAAGATGACAAAGATGAAATCCATGCTACTTAATATCAATACTAAGAAGAATATATGAAATGAGTGAGGACATTGAAGCACGACTTGTACAAAAGCTGAAATCAAGAAATTTCTCCATACAAATGGTCGAATCTTCTCTAAGAGACTTTGATGCCGTATTGCTTACTTATGTAAGGTATATTGATATAGGTGATTTTACTTCAGAATTGCTTTTCTGTAAATCATTAGAGAGCACCACTACTGCCTCTGATATTTTTAATACATGGAAAAATTACTTAGATATAAATAGTATATACCAATTACAAACATAACATCTTGCGCTTCAGATGGTGCTGCAGTTATGATGGGTAAGAGAACTGGATGTTTAAAACTAATGAAAGATGAGAATTCAGAAATGTTTCTTGCGCATTCCATCATCCATAGAGAGAGTTTAGTATAAAAAAACATTTCACCTATTCTTAGTGATATATTGAAATGTGTTATAAGATCTATAAACACCATAATATCCGTGAGCGTCTATTAAAGCAGTTTTGTGAAGGAAAAAACGCGGACCACATTCGTCTTTTACTTAACACTGATGTAAGATGGCTCTCAAAAGGGAAATGCTTAAAAGACTCATGGAGTTGCTTGATGTCCTTGGTGAGTTTTTAAGTAAGAAGTGTGACATGAAGTACCTATAAACCATTGATGGAAAAGCATTTATTGGTTATTTAGCAGATATCTTTGAAAAATTGAGTACCTTGATTAAAAAATTTCAAAGAAAGGATAAAACAGTTGTTGATGTCAAAGCAAAAATATTTGGCTTTATTACATCCAGTAAGGTATGGCAGAAACATATTTCTGAGAGACAGTTTGACCTATTTTGCTGGTTAAAAAAATGCGAAATGACCGATGCCGCTATAACTACCATTGTGAATCATTTGAAAATATTGGACTCTGATTTGAAAGATAGATTTTCTGATTTAAAACAAATGGAATTCCCATCATGGGTAATGCAGCAAATGTTAGTGGACTTATCATCTGATGATTCAGTACGATGCCCAGAACTCTCTGAAATTCAAAACGATGAGTCAGCTAAAACCTTATTCAATATACAAGGAGTGATGGCATGGCTTTATGCTGAGACAGAATCTAAATATCCAAATGCAAGAAAATTTTCAAGAAAAATAAGTGTGGTTTTAGTGCAGTAAATGATTTACCTCTGAAGAAAGGAAATCGACTGGACATAACTAAACGAGGGGACTTAAGATTAAAGTTGACTAAATTAAAGCCTGATAAAAAAACTCTCTGCAGCCGTCATGAAGCACAAGGGTTTCATTAATTTTATTCTTTTCATCTCCAGTCTATTTTGAACTTATTAGATACTTTTTTTACTACCAGGAATTAAAATTATAAAAGAACCATAGAAAAAGCTTTAATTAAAATTAAAGTTTGTATTTATGTATCTCAATTTTCTATTAAATATTAAAAAGAATTACTTGCCTTTTTACATTGTTGCATATTATTACTATTATTAGGATTTCATCATAAATACTTTATTTTTGTTTGTTTTCTTTCGTGAATGTACTGTTTTTTATTTAGATATAAATTACAGGCGTTTATTACTTCTTTAGTGAGAATAAGATTTAACTTTCTATATAATAAGTATTATTTATCACAGGCAGAGGGGGTAGCGGGGGGGGGCATCAATGTTTTAGAGATGATTTGGGGGGACGTGGCCAAAAAAAGGTTGGGAAACACTGCACTAAAGCATAATTGCAATACAATGGTGCAATCCAAGCACTGCTCTTAATATGTACCATGTTATAAAATTTAATTTTTGATATTTTTAAAGGCTCTTCAGCTTTTGATACAAATGTGTTATTTTTTCTTTGTATTTATTCATTAAAATGTATAATTTGTTAAGATGTTTTATAGATTCAACACTTCAGCTTTTGATACAAATGTGTAATTGTTTTCTCATTTGTATTATTTCATTAATGTAAAACATTTTTGCCAATAAAATATATATTTACAGCTGATACGTCTTTTAGTTGACATTTCTACAAGATTCAAGACTTCCACTGCTAGAACAGTCAGGTTCTCACTGTCGGATTTTACGTATCCAAAACGAGTGCATATTAAATTATCCGCAAAACATTAATGTTATGCGGGACAGTGCTTAATTGAATAATTTTTGCACCACAGTCTTATGCAAAAGAGTTAAATAAGATATTGAACACTCGCTGTTCTCACAGTCCCTAAATATAAGGACAATACATTACAAATAGGCAAAAATTTAAAAAAAAAAGTTTCACTACTGTTACAGTTACCTTGTGTACTATTTATATAATATATATGCAGAAATTTCCTAAAGAATGTCAAGTTCCGGTTAGTGTTAGATAAGAAATATCGTTTTTTTTTTTTCAAAATTGCACTGGACTTGATCTGATGATCATTTACTTTTTTAATGGACTCGGAGATAATATTTGTTTGGTCTGGGCCAAAATTTTCTACCAGAGCGGATCTCTTTCCCAGAAGCTTAAATTTTTGCACACGAAGTTTGAAAAAAAAGGCAAAAATAGCACTTTGTAGAAATGTGAAATTTGCTTTCTTTATATATGTTACCGTGAAAGACCGAATTTGGAGAATGTCGACATTCACCGGTGAATGTCGACAAACACCAAATACGTCGGTGAAAGATCAGATATTTCATTACATTCTTGTACATTCGTACCCTCACCGGTGTATGTCGACAATCACAGATATGCTCTGGTGGATGTCGAAAAGAGAGGAGCTTGAATCTCTTTCTCCCTTGCAATAGCTAGCGTCAAGGTGTGACGTCACGATCCGTACATTCACGCCCAGAGAGAAGTGTTACTAACCTGCGCGCGCAGCGCGATCATCGAGAAGTGCCATGAGCCGAAAAAGAGGCGATTGGCTCTTTCCCGCCAAATCCTTTATTCTGGTGGAGTCAGTCAGCTTTGTCAGTCTTATGCAAGGTTTGATGGTGAGAGCAACGTTTTCTTATTTTTCTTTTCCGATACCGTAATTTATACAGAATGGATACGGCAGTGAATCGTGATCTTTTTCTTGAAAAGTTAAATGCATTAATTGCGGGAAAATGAGAAGACAATTGTTTTTATTTTTCTTAAGAAAAGTACTCTAAAATACTTTCTGAAGTGGTTTCTGCTAAAACGAAGTGCAACACACCTTTGGATTACAGACGATTAAAACGTTTTGACGTTTTAAAAATTAATGATGAAGAGAAGTTAATTGTACCATTAAAACCAGGAGAAATGAATATACAGTATTATGTTACCAATGAGGAATTGTTCAGTATACTATATGAAATTCACACCAGAATAGGCCACGGAGGAAGAACACGTATGCTTAAAGAGTTGCAAAATAAATGCAAAAATATTACATATGAAGTTATAATGTTGTATTTAAATTTATGCAAACAGTGTCAAATGAAACACAGTGCACCTAAGAAAGGTATTGTTGTGAAGCCAATGATCAGTTCTGAATTAAACTCAAGATGTCAAGTTGATCTGATAGATATGCAGTCAAACAGAGATGGCGAATATAATTTCATAATGGTGTATCAAGATCATATAACTAAGTTTGTCCAACTACGACCTTTGAAAACTAAGAGGGCGGAAGAAGTAGCGCATCACGTTCTTCCAATATTTTTAACATTTGGTGCTCCAGCAATATTGCAATCAGATAATGGTAGAGAATTCAGTAATCAAGTCATATCCGAAATATGCGCTATGTGGAAACATGTTAAGATAGTTCATGGAAAGCCTCGTCACAGTCAAACACAAGGCTCAGTTGAAAGGGCCAATCAGGATATACAGAATATGTTAACTGCATGGATGAACGATAATGATACAAATAAATGGTCAGAAGGTTTACCCTTTGTTCAATTTGCCCAGAACACTACATACCACGAAGGAATACGCCAAAGTCCTTATGAAGCCATGTTTGGCATTAAAGCGAAAAGAGGCATAGCATCATCTTTTTTGCCTAGCGAACAAATCGCAAATATCGAAACCGAAGAACAACTTGAAGAAATTGCCAATACTTTTGAAACCGAAGAACAGCTTGAAGAAACTAGTAATACTTCTGAAAAAAATTTGAGTGGTGGTCATACCGAAAACCATATTCCAAAGAATAATATTGAAGAGGACTTGCAATCTACCTCGTCTTCACATCAAGTTCTGAGTGAAAAACACGAGTTAATTTCTATAAAAAGAGCGGCCGCGAAAGATAATCTTCTACTGCAAGCAACAAAAATGTTACGAACCTCACAAAAACAATTTCCTCCTGCTCAAATTGGTGATGCTGTACGAATGCAAGTCCCTGATGTCGACTGTAGTCGTACAGATAACCGAAATGTGTTAGCGGTTGTTGTTGGAATAGAAGACTCCGACTTCTATAAACTTGCAAATGAAAATGGTACCCTCAAGCAGCTTTACACACGTAATCAGTTCGTAATTTGTAAAGAAAAGTTACTTTCCATAGATGAGATTTATTGTAAAGAAATTTCGCTGAGAGAAGCAGCTGCAGCTAATTCGAGATGCGGTGGGCAAGGCTATACACGCTGTCATTGCAAAAGGAAGTGTTCCACAATTAAATGCAGTTGTAAAAGCAAGGGCCTCTTGTGCAATTCAAAGTGTCATAATAGTTTAAGTTGTTGCAATAAATAAGATTTGAATCACATAATGTAGTAAGTTTTTTATTACTATTATTTTATTTTCTCATTTAGAACGCACTTTATAATTAAGTAAGTTTTTAATTTCTATTATTTTACTTTCTCATTTTGAATGTACTGTGTGTTTTAAGTTCTTAGTCATTCTTCTCAGAAAGAGAGGCGAAAAATTTATCGCGACTGAATTACGGAGAAAAAAATATAAATCTCGGACATGTTCAACATTCACCATTAGTGCTTGGTGAATGTCGACATTCACCGGTGTAAGTCAGAAATAAGGGTATTTAGCAAATATTTCGGACATACACCAAGCGACTATGTGTTTGTTGACATTCACCGGTGAAAGTCGACATTCACCAGATTTCGGTGTTTCACCGTTGTATGATTTTTAAGTAACTATTCTTAACGATAGATGGCAGCACTATGAAATGGCAGCTATTTAAAAGGACTTTACAAACTGAGATTAATACATCATAAAATGACTAAAAAACATTCTAAAAACTTTATTAAATTTCCACAACCTTATTATTATTGTGCTTTAAATATTCTGTTATTATTTGTTAGATATGTTATTAATTCTCTTTCATTCTTTTTTTTTTTATTAGATTTTTGTATTTAGTGCGAGCTGCGATTCTGCAGGACAGTCATGTAAACATTCTATTTGATTCGATGTTGTTGAATTCTGAACGTAAAGGTTCTATTCTGTTTTAGATTCTTAATTCAAAGTGTGTAGTAATTTAATTCAATTCAAAGTCGTATTCTGTGATTAAAATGTGAAAAAATATCAACTTCTCAAGTATTAATTTATCGTGAAATTATTCTTCAATAATAACGATTTAATTTACAGCATTATTCATAGAAAATTCTACTGGGCCTTTTTTAAGGAAAATCTTCTGGTCTTCAAATCGAGCTTAGAAACTAGAATTTAAGTTTCGATCAATGAAATATAATTTCATATAATTTCATCTAAGTGAATCTTAATAAATTCAACGTGTATTTAGCCTTCAACACCCCCCTATGTGTTAATTCATGATTATACTATTCAATGGAGGGAGAAAGAAATTCAGGAATGGAATCTGAGCATGACAAATATTCAGGTACGTAGATATTCTTTTATTTATTTATTGATTTAAATCTCAACTGTAATAATTCTGGAATCTAAATATTCTACATAAAAGTTGTTGGTCCGTCGAGATCTCGGAGTTCGGCTGGTGATTAATCCATTAAATCTTATTCAAAATTATAATAATGACGAAAACGAAAGCGGAAATCGCTTCGGAATCCAAATTTAATTTTACCGTAAAAGAAATAAAAAGATATAGAGATCAGGTATCAGATGCGATTGAAAAAGATAATTTGCAGTTATTGGAGAAATTGAAATCGGAACTTAGTATCTTAGAAAGTGATTTAAAAAAATCATATTTTGGTATAGCTGAAGAAACAATTGAAACTCTTTACGATTCATTTACTTCTGCTAAAGACTTAGTTGTAGAAGATATAGTGAAAATTGATCAGTTTATTGCAACTAAGAACGAAAGTAAAAAAAACCGATGTGATGCAGATGAGAATAGTTCTATTAAGGAAAATTCAATAAAATTACCTAAATTCCAATTGCCCATATTTTATGGTGATATGAGTCATTGGATTACATTTAAAGAGACATTTTTGACTTCTATTCATAAAAATGAAGCGCTTTCCGATCAATTAAAATTTTCGTATTTAATTGCGAGTGTCAAAAAGTATCCTGCTAAATTAATTTCAGGATTTTCTATTTCAGGGGAGAATTATAAACAAGCATGGGAAACGCTAGTTAACAGATATGATAACCGTAGAAATTTAGCATATTCGCTATTGTCAAAATTTATTAATGCTAAACCATTAAAATCGCCCACGCAGAAAACAATTCTAGAGATATTGGATAATTGCAATGAAGTAATTAGAAATTTGAAATCTCTAAAATTTGAATTTAACGAATTTGTTGATTTAATTTTGGTTTATATTGTTCAAACTAAATTCGATGACTCATTAAGGAAACAATGGGAGTTATCATTAAATAAGGATATTTTTCCCACATATGATATGTTAATGACGTTTTTAGAAAGACATGCACGCAGTTTACAAGGTTGTAATGCTGAATTTATTAAGTATGAAACTAAACCTAATTATAAATTTGATTTTAAATCTCAACAAGGTCCAAAGAAATCTCTTTCAAATGCAGTTGTCATGGACAATGGGAACAAATCTTTAAAGCCCTTATGTCCAAAATGCAATGAAGGGCATGCACTTTACAAATGCCCAGAAATTCAAAATTTAACGGTTGATCAACGATGGCAGTTAGTAAAAGCAAAAAAACTATGTACGAACTGTTTAAGAGCTAATCATTTTGTTGCTAATTGTCTGATTAGCACTACTTGTAAATATTGTAAGGCTAAGCATCATTCAATTCTCCATCATGAACAGTCTAATTCTGCATCACAGAATTCTTTTAGACCGCAAGAGCGGGTTACAAAAGCGGATCAAAATAGCGGAAGTAATTCAAATGCACAAGTGGATGAATCCAATTGTTTAAGCAGTCAAACTTTGACTGAAAATTCCCAAACATTACTGGCTACTGCCATTATACATGTAAAATCCAAAACAGGAAAATTTATTCCTTGTAGGGCTATGATTGACAGCGCTTCTCAAAAGAGTTTGATTTTAAAATCGTGTTGTAGAAAGCTAGGCCTTCCCTTGAGATCTACAATTCATAAAATATCAGGAATAAACAATTTGGTCGCAGAGACAGCTCTTCAGGAAGTTTCTTTAACATTTTCTCCGCATTTTAATAACGAAACTTTTCAGTTAGATGCTTTAGTTGTTAAGCAGATTACAACAAATTTGCCGAACTTTCTGATTACTAATAAGTATTGGCCTCATATTGAAGGATTAAATCTGGCGGATTCCAATTTCCATGTGTCCGATTCCATTGATGTACTCATAGGTGCAGATTTGTTTGCTAACATAATAATCGGAGAGTCCATTCTAGGTCCTAAGGGAACACCGAGTACTATTAATACGAAACTGGGTTGGATATTATCTGGAGTAATTTATTCGAATCATTCTAATCATAATTCTTCTGTTAGTTGTCATGTTACGATGCAAATAAATTCTCAATTGCAAAAATTTTGGGAACTCGAATCAATTCCTAGTTATGATCCAGTTTCGCTAGTAGAAGATAATTACGTAAAAGCAGTATCACGCACGGAATCAGGAAGATATATCGTGGATCTTCCATTTAAATCTAAACCTGTTCTCGGAAATTCTAAATCTCAAGCTTTAAAGCGTTTCAATTCCTTAGAAAATAAACTTCAAGGAAATTCCGTACTTAAGGAACAATATTCTTCATTCATGAAAGAGTATATTGATTTGGGACACATGGAACTCGTTCCCGCCGCAGAAATTTCAAATCCAGATCATTTTTATCTCCCCCACCACGGGGTAATAAAAGAGGATAGTTGTACAACTCGACTTCGGGTAGTATTCGATGCATCCGCAATTGGTTCAGAAGGTCGCTCGTTAAATGATTATTTGGAGATAGGGCCGAAATTACAACCGGATATTTTTCAGTTATTATTAAAATTCAGAATGCATCCAATAGGCTTTAGTGCGGACATCGAAAAAATGTTCAGGCAAATTCTTATCAATCCAAAACATGTAGATTATCAACGTATTTTATGGCGGTTCGATCCTAAAGAAAACATTCAAACCTATCGGTTGTTAACAGTAACCTATGGCACTGCTTGTGCGCCATTTTTGGCAATTAGAACTTTAAATCAGTTAGCAATAGATAACGAACAAACTTTTGAAAAGGCTTCTAAAATTATTCGCGATAATATCTACGTCGATGATTTGTTGTCGGGTTCGGATTCCAAAGAAAATGCTCAATCGTTAATTACGGAACTCATTAATGTGATGAAAGGCGGAGGTTTTAATTTACGAAAGTGGACTTCAAATAAGCCTGAAGTACTCGCTCATTTACCAGATGAACTTAAAGCTTCTTCACAGACTGTAATCAAAGAAGATGAAGCTGTTAAAATTCTGGGCTTATTCTGGGATTCATCTAATGATACGCTAAAAATAAAGTTTAGCGAGTTCAAAGCCGTGCAAAATAAAAGAGATCTTCTCTCCGTAATATCCACGATATTCGATCCTCTAGGTTTTCTCTCCCCCATAACGATAAGTTTAAAAATAATTCTACAAAACCTCTGGAAGGAAAAAATCTCATGGGATGAGGAAATTCCAAATTCAATTTTAATTAGTTGGAATCAATTTTTGGCAGAAATTAATTTATTAGAAACTATTGAAATTCCCCGTTATACCAATTCATGCCATAAAAAGGATTGCGAAATGCAGCTGCATGGCTTTTGTGATGGTTCCGGAAAAGCTTACGCTGCTGTCGCTTACTTACGGGTTATAACTCCTAACGAAATATTTGTAAATTTACTGGCTGCTAAAACAAAATTAAATCCCATAAAGCAACAAACTCTGCCACGCATCGAACTTTGTGCAGCTCTGTTATTAGCAAAACTTTGCTCAACTATCGTCGATACTTTATCCACGAGCATAAATAATGTATTTTTATGGTCAGATTCGCAAATTGTGCTCTGCTGGCTAAAATCGCCTCCTTTAAAAGGTAATCAGTTCGTACTAAATAGAGTACGTCAAGTGCAAACATTATTGCCTTCAGCCGAATGGAACCATGTTCCAGGAACGCTAAATCCTGCAGATGTAGCCTCTAGGGGTATTCAACCGAGAAAACTCCTTAATCATAAGATGTGGTGGCATGGGCCTCCATGGCTGTCGTCAAAAGAGCCAATTCCAATCCCCTTATACAGTCCTATCGTTGAATTAGATCAAGAAGCTAACTCTGTCAGTAACATAACAAAAATAAATGTTTTACCAGACTTTATTCTAAAATTCTCATGCTTTAATAGATTAGTACGCGTAATAGGATGGTGTTTGCGATTTATTCATAATGCAAGACAGAATTCTACAAGAAAGATCGGAAATCTAAGTGCACAAGAAATATCTAGTTCTATCATTTCTATAGTGAGATTAATTCAAAATTATGAATTTCATGCAGAAATTAAATTCTTAAAAGAAAATAAATCCTTGCCAAGCAATAGCAAATTGCTATCGTTAAATGTCTTCTTAGATTCAGCTGACATATTAAGAGTGGGTGGTCGTTTATCGCAACATGAAACATTCAATTTTGACAGAAAGTATCCTATTCTTCTTCCTAAAAACAGTCTTATAACTAAATTGTTAATAAAGGATGTCCACGAAAGAAATTTACATGCAGGTACACAGTTAGTGCTTTCTACAATTCGCCAGAACTACTGGTTTGTAGATGGTCGTTCAACAGTCCGACAACAGCTCCATAAATGTGTACTTTGTAAACGCCTTAAGGCACAAGCCTGCCAACAAACTATGGGAAACCTTCCCGTTGAAAGAATAACTCCAATTCGTTCATTCCTCAAGGTGGGCTTAGACTTTGCTGGTCCTGTTTTGACCAAACCAAATATGACAAGAACCAAAATAAAACTAAAATCTTATATCGCAGTTTTCGTTTGCATGTGCACGAAAGCAGTTCACCTTGAGGTGGTATCCAACTTATCTGTACAAGCCTTGCTAGCAGCATTCAAACGCTTCATTGCACGCAGAGGTTTGCCCTCTGATATATTCTCTGATAAAGCAAAAAATTTTCTTGGTCTGTCCAATCAATTAAAACAGCTTTTTAAATACTTGAGGGAAAAAGACTTTCAAGAATTTCTCTCCACCCAAAAAATTAATTGGAATTTCATACCTCCATATGCACCACACTTTGGTGGTCTATGGGAAGCAGCTGTGAAACTAACTAAAACTCATCTTGTGAGAGCTTGTAAATCAAGCGTACTCAATTTTGAAGAGCTCACTACTTTACTTTGCCAGATAGAAAGCTGCATAAATTCCAGACCATTAACGCCTATGTCTTCCGATCCTTCTGATCCTCGTGCTTTAACGCCGGGTCATTTTCTAATTGGAGCACCTCTTCTTGACATTCCAGAATCATCGAATCATCCTAAAATTTCGTTAAATGCTCGCTGGCGTTTAATAGAAAAAGCTAAAAATCAATTTTGGGGCAGGTGGTCCAGCGAATATTTGCAACATCTTCAACAACGTCCAAAATGGACTACTCCACGTGCAAATCTTCGAGAAGGTGATTTGGTAATAGTTCACGAACGTTTACAGCCCATGAAATGGAAATTGGGTCGAATTCTAAAGACTTATCCTGGAACAGATAATCTTGTGCGGGTTGTCCTGATTAAGACAGTTGACGGTGACATCAAGCGTCCTATATCAAAGGTGTCCCCTCTCCTGCCGGGGGCGGAGGATGTATGATTTTTAAGTAACTATTCTTAACGATAGATGGCAGCACTATGAAATGGCAGCTATTTAAAAGGACTTTACAAACTGAGATTATTACATCATAAAATGACTAAAAAACATTCTAAAAACTTTATTAAATTTCCACAACCTTATTATTATTGTGCTTTAAATATTCTGTTATTATTTGTTAGATATGTTATTAATTCTCTTTCATTCTTTTTTTTTATTAGATTTTTGTATTTAGTGCGAGCTGCGATTCTGCAGGACAGTCATGTAAACATTCTATTTGATTCGATGTTGTTGAATTCTGAACGTAAAGGTTCTATTCTGTTTTAGATTCTTAATTCAAAGTGTGTAGTAATTTAATTCAATTCAAAGTTGTATTCTGTGATTAAAATGTGAAAAAATATCAACTTCTCAAGTATTAATTTATCGTGAAATTATTCTTCAATAATAACGATTTAATTTACAGCATTATTCATAGAAAATTCTACTGGGCCTTTTTTAAGGAAAATCTTCTGGTCTTCAAATCGGGCTTAGAAACTAGAATTTAAGTTTCGATCAATGAAATAGAATTTCATAGAATTTCATCTAAGTGAATCTTAATAAATTCAACGTGTATTTAGCTTTCAACACCCCCCTATGTGTTAATTCATGATTATACTATTCAATGGAGGGAGAAAGAAATTCAGGAATGGAATCTGAGCATGACAAATATTCAGGTACGTAGATATTCTTTTATTTATTTATTGATTTAAATCTCAACTGTAATAATTCTGGAATCTAAATATTCTACAACCGTAACATATACACCACTCTCCCGCGCTTGCTGACTATTTTTTATTTAGTTTTACAATTATACAGAACTCAATCGTTACAGGCCAAATTTGTTTTATATTCTCAGTCAAAATTTCGAGTATTTTTAATCACAAGTATAAACTTAAAAATGCTATCTCATCAATAAATAACTCTCATAATTTTAACGGAGATTTGTGCACTGTCTAACAAACTAATTTGAACAGGTAACAAAATATAAGTTGCGATTTGTAACACTTATGTCACAAAATATAAAATTCAAAATCTTTAACTTTAAATTTGAATTAAATTTTACAAATTATGTTTATTTTTTTTACTTTACTCATAAAACATAAAATATATTTTATTCCTAACAAAAGCATGCAAAAAGGATCATCATGTATATCATGTAAAAAGGGGTTTAAGATTAAAACAAGAACGAAAAATCATGCGTCAAGCATAGATTATGAAACACTTTCCAACACAGCCAGAAAACTGTAACGAAACTTCACCGTTAAATAAGGTGAAAGAAGATATGTAAGTAAACAGTTTAAAAAACACATTTACCTCCCACTATCAAAAAATTAGTCGAATTATTTTGTGCAGCCCTGTATATGATCAATAGATGTGGATATATAGTATGATAAAATTTAATTCAGTTAGAATATTCACATTTAGCATCTTTCGCCAATCGATGGAAATGCAATGGAAATCTTTTGTACAGCCCTGTATATTATCTGAAGACTTTTGTACACACAACCTATTAAGCTAAAAGGCAACTTAAAACGCACTTGCAGCAATTACCAAACGTAAAAGACAATGTATCTTTTTTTTCGTAGCCTTGCATAGGAATTTATTTATATTCCGCAAACTTCTATTAGTCTACTAAATATAGTTCAGCAGGAAAATACGTAAACACAATTAAAAACTACCCTTAAGCAATTCACTCCCATAGTCGGTTGTACTTACGAATTTCCTTGTGTAGCCCTGTATACAGGCCCGGACTGGCCAGGTCGGCTGGTCGGCGATTGCCGAGGGCCCCCGGCTCAAGGGGGCCCCCGGAGAGGCCCCAAAAAATGAATATACTACTTTATAATTAGTTACATCAGTGAAATTGGAGTATTTCCTAGTAATCTTATGCGTTTACATTCAATTTTCAGCAATTGCCAGTTGGTTTTTGTTTATGGTAGTCTACGTGTGGGGGGGGGCGTCGTGTCATGCCGCTGGCCAGGCGGAAGACGGCTGCTGCTGCTGGCAGACTCATCGCGTTCTGTGCAGTGCCACGGAGTAAAGAGGAACTGGAGGTGAAATATTTACGTTTGGCGTGACGCCAAAAATGCAACTCTAAAGTCGGTCCAAATAACTGGCGGCTTGCTTTGAAAATCTCTCCTAGTCCAATGATTCCAGTCCTTGTTCCACGTGCACCCTCTCTCCGCCCAATGAAGTGGCTTGTTTGGGCCTAATGATCTGAGCGATAACCGGCTAAATATTGCAAGCCGATTTTAGTGTTTCGTTCATCTCACAAAACCCTATTCACAGTGACCGATTTGCAAATTTGGGGGCCCTGTGCCCAGATGCTCATGGGGGCCCCTTGCACCAAAAAGATATATTAAAAATTAAAAAAAAAATTGTAATCAGAATGGAAAAAGAAAAAAACGTCTTATATAGAGATTGGCCTCAACTATCTAATGAAAAGAAAAATCATTTTAAAATATTGAAGTGCAAACGAGATAATTTAAAAAAAAAATGTCTCCCATAAGATTAACATTAGCAAGCGGGTGTTTTCACTTGAGTGAAGTAGCCTCTTAAAAAGTTATTTTTAAATGAAATAAACGATAAACAGATTTTTCCATATTATTATTTTTAATAGTTAAAACTTTATCAGATTTTGGCCAATAATTGAAAAAAATTCAGTTGCATTTGGGGGCCCCTCAAATTCGGGGCCCTGGGCTCGTGCCCCGAATGCCCTGCCGTAAATCAGGCACGACTATTCATCCCGCTACGTTGCCTGTCCGTCACAGAGCCGGTTCTCAGAAACTATATAACTTACAGACTTGAAATTTTGTGTACTTATAGCTGAATACCTAGTATGAAGCTGAAAATCATAAAATTTGAAAAAATCGTATTATTTTAAGATGTAGAGATAAAAAACCAAAAATCTAACAGCCTTTTCCTATTAAATTTGAACATTTTTCGTTATAGCAATTGCCAACAATTAAAAATCCATAATAAAACTCTTTCTACAATAATTAATTTTCTATTGAAAGATTTCCACGTGAAAAATGAAAATGAAATAAAAAATTTCACCCATTGAAAAAAAGATTAATATGACGTCCTATTGGTAATAAAACGGAAATTTTCAAACATTTCTCCATAGTACAAGGAGTATGAGTATGTGTAAGTACAGACAGCAGGTTAATATGATGTCATGAGAGAATTAAAAAGAAAATTAATCTGACGTCATAATGGAAGTTTAACGGACTTTTTCAAATGTTTGATAATAATACAAAAATAGTATCAATATGAGTAATAGGAAAAATAAGTAAATATAACGTCATATGAGTTTGAGGAACGTACTATATCATGATAAAAACGCGATTATGGAAATATTGGCATATTTTAACATTTTGAAGGTCTCTATACAACATGTTTAATTTTGAAATTGATTTTTTTTAATATCGCATTTAGTCCACATGATATATATTATTATGACAGAGTTCAATAGCAGGCTTCACCCGCTATCGGATAGGTTCAAATTTTCGAAAAAAAAAATAGACCGGTAAATTTTTACTTTATAAAAAACATGACCTTTTTTTTTTCATTTATGAAAATGAAATTTATTTGGATTTATTATAGAAAGGATAAAATGTTTTGAAAGGAATATTAAACGAAACCCTTTGTGCGATCTTCGATCACACTTGCCCACTTGTTATGGTTTACAACCTCTCTATTCTTTTTCTTTACTCTGTGGTGCAGTGCTCATAAGGCTCAGATTCAGAGCGCATAGCAACGTTCACTCATACTAGTGTTGCCAGATTGGGTATTTTGTCCTCATTTCGAGGTATTTTGAGCTTTTAGGAAAATTTTTTGGGAACAAATAATTCATGGGAAAATTTTTGGGGACTATTAAAATTTCTGGGGAATTTTCTTTCATTACTTCATGTAAAATATAATGTTATGTTCCATTTGTTTAAATTTATTTTATTTTATTATTGTGAAAATTGCAGTATTATTAATGTATTTCCTATTGAGCATCATGTAATTCAATGCTAAAGGCCTCAGATGGTTTGCAAGGAAAACAACCTTACACCCTCATCTTTATAATGAGTTCTATTGGAAAATCGCCAAGGAATGGGTATATCGCCAAGTTGGCGATGGTTTTGGCGACTTATTTTTGTCGCCAAATTTGGCGATATATCGCCAAATGTCGCCAAGCTGGCGACTTTTTGTGCAACCACCCCCCCTTATACCTGTACATTGGGATCCTTTCTCGCTTTGGTTCTCTATCGAAAGTTAAAGCACTTTCTGGTAATTTCTAGCATCTGAAAGCTCTGGAATAATCTGGAAAGATCTCTGAAACCTATATAAGGACCTCCATCAGTTCAGTTCAGTTAGTTGTCTGTCAACTGCGATTGAATTCATACGAGAGGCTTTGCATTGAGAACTGTGTTTCTCGGATTGATTTTGTCGTTGATACGTCGTATTGAACGCATTGTTTCTGTGTGAAATTTTGCTGTGCTTTTATTGGATTTGAAGATTACTGAATATCTTGTAATTTTCAGAAGATATTGGTGTTCGTATTGTACTGTTTATAGTGAATAAAGCCTTTTGATTGTTCTTATATATTGGCATCAGTCCTTTCGAACCCCGAGCTCACAACAATACTTTTAGTCATTCGGCGACACTGGAGCTGTCTAGAATCCGCTTTTGATTCGGAAAACGAAAATAAAATACGGAAATCGTACGTATTATTCATACATCATATTATTCATACATGATTATTCTTGCGGCCTTCATTTATAATATTACAATTTACACGTTTCTTTGCATCAATTTCAACCATTTGTGTACATTTTTAACGTCCTGACAACGGATGTTCTATAATTACTTTTTAACTGGGTTATTTTTAGGGTTTCGTTCATCTCACGAAACCCTATTACTCCCGCTCTGTTGTCTGTCTGTCACAGAGCCATTCTCAAAAACTATGTAACTTACATAGTTGAAACTTTGTGTATATAAATGAATACGAGCTATGAAAAGCTCAAAATATTAAAATTTGAAAAATTCGTATTATTTTAATAAATAGAGATAAAAAAACAAAATTCTAACAGCCTTTTCCTATTAAATTTAAACATTTTTCGTTATAGCAGATGCCAAAAATTAAAAATCCATGATGAAATTCTTTCTACAATAATTGATTTTCTATCAGACAATTTCCACGTGAAAAATGAAAATGAAGTAAAAAGTTTCACCCATTGAAAAAAAAGATTAATATGAAATAAAATTGATTGACGTCATAGTGGTAATAAAACGGAAAAATTTCTCAATAATACAAGGAGTATGAGTATGTGTATGTACACAAAGCAGATTAATATCACGTCATTAGAGAATTAAAAAGAAAATCTGACGTCATTTCGGAAGTTTAACGGATTTTTCAAATGTTTCAGAATAATACAAAGTGAATATCAATATGAGTAATAGAGAATAGTAAATATATGAGTTTGAGGAATGTATTGAATCATGATAAAAACCCGATTATGGAAATATTAGCATATTTTAACATTTTAAAGGTGTGCAACATGTTTAATTTTGAAATTTTTTTTAAAATATCGGATTTAGTCCACATGACAGATATTATTATGACAGAATATAATAGCGGGCTGGTTTAGATATTCGAAAATACTTGAAAAATAGACCGGTAAATTTTTACTTTATAAAAAACATGACTTTTTTTTTTCTAAATGAAAGTTGTTTGAATTTATTAAAGAAAGGATAAAGTGTTTTGAAAGGAATATTAAACGAAACCCTTTGAGCGATCTTCGATCACACTTACCAACTTGTTTTTTAAGCTTTAGTTCTTGTTAACTGTTCAATGTACCAATAAACAAATGTAGTAAGCGAAATTCTGAATAATTAATGACATAAATCATTGTTGCCTTTTTTTACCTAAACTAAATGTAATTTTGTCATTAGCATGTTTTTTGAATTTTCCTCAAAACAAATTGTAACGGAAGTAGAAAAGATTTTAGATTTAGCTATCTAGCCAACGTAAATAAACATGATACGACTGGACGACTACTTTCCATTTTCAATCCTGAATTGCTATACATTCTGGAAGATTTTATGATGATAATCAATTAATTATAAGCAGTGGCGCAGCCAAGCGGGGGGTTTGGGGGTTAAACCCCCCCCCCCCCCAGAGCTAAAAAAATTACTATAATTGCCGCTTATATGAATCAACACTACTAAAGTTAAAATTAAGTTTTTTTTTCCTTTACGCCTTGGCAGAATCTTTTATCGCAGCTTGAAGTGATTCTTTTTCAATTAATGTACATGTCTAAATTTCTTTCGTATGTGCTTGCGGTTTTAATACGAGAAATGGAATCATTTTCAGTTTAGCATCTGCGTGCTTCCTAATGCATACGTTTTGGATCACAGAATAAATAAAGAAAGATAAAATGCAATGTCTATTTCTCAATATATCTGCATGCTAAAATTCCTGAAGATGTTAAGTTCGGACAGCTAGTTTTCTGTTGTTATAAAGATGCTGATATGGTAATGTGGTTTCGTGGTTTGCGTTAAAAAAAAAAAAAAAAAATAGAATGTGTTTCTCCCTAACAAATTTTCTTCTGTCATTATTTTTTTTTCTCTATTTCTGGGCACTTTTTTTTTTTTTTTTGCTTATTTTCTGCTCTACTCATTTATTAAATTTCATTATTAAAAGTCAAAATGTATTATTATTTTTTTTACAAAAGACAAAATTTCTTTGAATTTTACAAATAATGTATGAAATATAAATATGCGGGTGGGATAACAAGCATAATGCATACCTCCTTCTAATGAAAGGGGGTTTGGGTTGATGGTTGTTGTTACTGCTGAAAATTAGAGCCCCGGTACTCTTTTTTCCTAGAATTTAAGCCCTGCCTGTGAGTATGGATTTTGAAAAAAAAAAGGCGTTAAATGTGCGCTAAATGCATTTTTTTAGAAAAATACTATCTATAATTACACACAATTTTACGCTAACCATGCATTAATTTAAATTGATCAGCAATAAATTAGCTATGCATTGATTTACACTTATTGTATTTTAACGAATGCTATCTGCATGTCATTAAAATTATACTAGCTGACCCGTCCGGCGGTGCCTGGGGCTCATGATAATTACCTCAAATTTGTATGATTATCTATCTTATATCAATTTTATATTTTTAAATGAAATTTTCACAAAAAAATATTGATTATTAGACAGAAAAGCATTTTTTAAAGACACCTTCTTGTTTGGTTGGGTGTTTTGTTTGTTTCTTTTCCTCGTAAGGGTCTCTCGTTTCATAGTTAAAAAAAAAATAATCCCAGTTGTCTGAATTCTATAAATTTTTCATCAGTTATAAACAGGTCTTGACAAATGCAGTCGCCAAGTTGCCACTGGCGACCTAGTTTTTCTATCTAGCCACCAAGTTATTTAACCTGATTTTTTTTTATTATTATTATAATTTTTTGTACAAAAATTGACCTAAGAAATGACCATAAATGGCATTTTTTCTCATTTTCGGCATTTTTAATTAGGTAAAAATAAGTTTAACAAATGCAAATTTTAAATTAATAAAAAATAATTATTTGACTGACTTCGACACGAAAACAGGCAGAAATTGTTTTCCTGCTTCACTGTTTCATCCATGCCCCTCTCATCAGATATAGATTTTGCAGCACTCACTTATCCAGACATTTGAAACCTTCGGCAATCAGCATTTCCGAGAACATACCGGTTAATGCAGCCTTTACATTTTTTTTCATAGATAAATAATTTTGATAAATTTAATTAGAAAACTTTGTTTATACCATCTTTTTAAATGATGTAACTATTCTAAACTATGTAACTAATAATCCGACAATAGGCTTCTTATTTTTCTCAATTAATTGATAAAAAACTTTTGTGCTTTTGAAAATTAGTGACTTCGGAGGGGAGCCGTTTATATTTTTTACTGGCTACCAGATTTTATCAAATTTGTAAAGCCATGGTTATAAATATAATGGTTTTAGAGACCGTGGAAAAATATTGATATCTAGCTGTAAAATAAATGCTTTCTTCTCGCGTCTTTTTTTTTTTCTTCTTTTTTTTTTTTTTTTTTACGACGTGTCCTTTAAAATAACAACACAAAAAAGTTATTGTCCGAACTCTCTGAAATTTTATTCGATTGTCAATATAACTGTATTTCACCCCTCTTTAAAATTCCATGAAAAAAGTCTGTCTTTGACTAAAGTCGATGAGAACAGAGTCACAGAAACACAGAGTTACGTCAAAAAAGACTAAGTCACAGACTTAGTCACATTTAATACTGCAAACATGAGCCGACGCTGAGCAAACCCACGCCAAAATACCCAAATTTCTTTTTGCATTGTCATCGAAAAATTCTGAGATTTTTTTAAATACTTTTATTCATCAGAGCGTTTCCAAATTTTTGTAGGCGCTGTAATTTTGATCTTCCAAGATGCTTTTAATGGATTTAGTCGAAATACAGACGTTTAGTTACTTTTAGAATAGAAAAAAGATCGTCTTCGAAAGGCCTGATATGACGTGAGGTTCTAAATAAATCATAATTTAGAATGCTTTCAGCTGTTTCAAACCTTTAAATTTCCCATTTATAATAAATTCTTTATGACAATAAGCATTTCCATCTTAAAAGTAATCTCTATACTAAATTTCAAGTTTCTAACACTAACAGTTTCAACTAAATCATAATTTAGAACGCTTTTAGAAAGTTTTCAGCTCATTTCGTCCTTTTAAATTTTTAAATGTTTTTAAAAATGTTATAAGCAATTACTACATAAAAGTAATCATCATGCCAAATTCCATATTTTCATACCAATTGTGTCACATAAATCGCAATTTTAGAATGATTCTTACTCTTGCATTCTTTTAAATTTCGTAATGAAAAAATAAATTCTGGCGAGAATTTACGTCTTTTAAGTAACATCCATATAAAATTTCAAGACTCTAGCTCTAAAAGTTCTAAATGACTTGTTACATTTGGCAAAAAGCAAGGTAAGTAAGTCTATTGAAAATTTTGTTAAAATTGCTTCATTATTATTAAAGTTAGGAATAAGAATTCGTGATTCTTTGCAATGAAACCTTGTGTATTTTTAACACTTTCCAACCTAGTTGAAAAGTTTATGACTTCGGTTTGTCTGGTCGTATATGGCCGTCTGGCCGTGCTCTAACTCCCGTAAATATGCTCGGATTGCCCTGTAATTGTTATATGTTATTGTCCTTATCTGTAGCATGTTCGCTATTTCAACTGAAGTGTGTAGCACTTATAGTTTTTTTACAGGGACACTCAAAAGAATTCCGTTACATTACGGTCTATAGGAAAAAATCATTTGCGGTTTATTTTAATGATGTTACACAATTTCAAACACATTGTAATTGATATATATCACTAAGGTGCATTACAAGAAGCTTAATATGGAATAGGATGTGCATAGCACTTATAGTTACTTTACAGGGACAGTCAAAAGAATTTAGTTACATTACGTCTATGGAGAAAAATCGTTTGCGGTTTAATTAAATAATGTTTCACTATTTTAAACACATTGGAATTTATATATATCACTAAGATGAATAATCACTCACTTTTTGTCTATTACTTGGTGTGTATAAATTCTGTAGATCATATATAGGGCAGCACAAAATTTCGCGAACACATTTCCGTTTATTGACAGAAACTCCAGATGGAGAATTTTAAACTGTGTTACGCGTTTCCTAACTAAACTAAAATTTAACATCCTATGTATAGTAACATATACAAATCTATAGATCATATACAGGGCTGAATAAAAGTATTCGGATAGTTTTCCGAATATTGTATATGTTGGAAATTCCTGAAATTACGTTTTTAAATATGTTATGCGTTTTCCAAATTGTTTACTTAGATGTTATGTTTCAGCTTATTAAATGGTAATGATTTGTAAAATTATTTTCGAAGCGTTGGAAAGTGTTACATAATCTATGCTTGACGCATGAATTTTCGTTCTTGTTATTATGATGGATATAGTTGAATTTTATAAATTTTATAACCGTCTTCATACCCCCCCCACACCCCCCACCCTCCGCCTGATTTTTCGTTCTTGTTGATTGAACAAATGGATTCCAACACTGTTATTTTCTACGTAAAAATTATTTGCTGTACTGTGCTCTTCCATCTTTAAGTTTACCCCTCATCATTTTTAAACACTTTATAAATCTAATCTAGTTTTGTGTTATTTCATTGGTGCATTTTATAGTTTGTAACTCTATTATAGTTTGTATTATAGTATATCTTATATATTTAATATAAGATATAATATTGTATATTGTAACTTGTATAATATATAGTTTGTATTATAGTATATCTATTATAGTTTGTAAACGCTGTTTAAATGAATCATAACCAACGTAATTGCGGAGAAAAGCATTATGATTTCATTCATTTAAAAGACTGATTCCTTTAACCGATGATTCATATAACCGGCGAAAATCTTTATTATAAACTCAAAACCCCCCTAGAACCGAATTCTGGCTGCGCCACTGATTATAAGAGTTTAAATGTTTATTTTTTCTGTATGGAGAATTCTTTCAAACAAACAAACAAAGAAAAAGCTTGGTTTAGGAAAATTTTTTGAGCTTAAATTAGTTAAATAATTTTCATAGTGTGGTAAATTGAAAATTTACTTTTTTGAGTAAAACTGAGTTAGGGACTTTTTCGGAAAAATCACAGATTTGGGGAAATTTTCATAAATTTGGGGGAAATTGACTTTCGACACTCTGGCAACACTGACTCGCTCAGTCTCGTAGTATGGTTGTTGTTAATACAGTATCATAGTTAAAATTTTGATTTTGAAGGAGAAGGCTTTGAGACCTATAATACCAAGGCTGTTGTCTCGAATGATCCATATTTCTAGAGCTGTGTCAACATGAAACGTGTGTACCAAAGTGGCGCTACAAAAAGGAAAGAAAAGAAGAGAAAATCTCTAGACGTTAAAAAAAGTTCCAAAAGTTTCAGTAATTGGCTAACTAGTTCCATTTCTCAGTCGCAAAGTCAGCCTTTGAGGGGTAATGATGATACATTAAATACAGGTAAAGTATAAGTCGAATTAGTTAATTAGCTGATAAGTACCTACCAGATAGTCTCTATTTTGAGTTGCCAAGCCTGTGTTTCTGTTTCTTGATTATGTTTTGTTTTTGTCCCTAAAATCATTATAATAAAAGCCCAAATCACGTGACTGTTATCAACGCTTCGCTTTTCATATGACTGGTGGCCATTTTTAATCAAAATTATTCTTTCGAATAAAACTGCATAAAATTTACATTTTTAGAAAGATTGTTAAAAAGAAAATTATATTTGAAAGATGAGTTACATTCAAATATGTATATGTTTTGAGATAACTTCAGGTGAGATTCGATTGACAGTCCCCATCGAACAAGGAACCTGTTCTCAAATCCATAAGAGCTACTTTCTGACACATTTCTGAATTCATTTTTGTTCGGATGTTCGGAAATTGGCAGGTGTTCTTAGTCAAACTATGAAGTCGAAAGGCGATTTTCATTTTTTGGTAAAAGTAGAAGATCTTTCAGAAAATATTGTCAAATTCGGAGTTTTGAAGCGAATTCCCGACGCTTCAGCACGAGAAAGGGAAACACTCGTCCTCACGTGACACGAATAGCTTATAACACGGTAAGTAATTTATTTATAAACAAATGGAAAACGCTATTCGATTCCAAATCACTTCAATAGTCCGACCTGCCAATTTTATGCCTTTACGTTTAAAAATGAGTCAACAAATGTGTCAGAAAGTTTCGTGTTGTTGGGCAGCGAATTTGAGAACCACCTTAAGTAACCAAAGAAAAGGATTATATTAATGCTGTTCTCAAATTCAAACTAGATAATTATTTGCACATTCCTGAATTCTTTTTTTTTTGTAAACACATAAAAATGGCAGGTGCTCTTATTATAAAACAGTGAAATGGAATAGATTTTTTCATTTTTCAATAAAGGCAAAAGAACTTGCAGAAAAGTCAAAGTGTAATTTTTGAACCGAATTTCTGGACAAGAACAGTCATCTTGAGACAGCATTTTCTTATAACTATGTAAATATATATTTATTGAAAAATGAAAAACACTATTCGTTTTCAAACCAATAGTCTTGCTTGTCAAATGCTTTTACATGTTAAACCTTTTTTTAATGTTAAAGCTATCACGATATTTGGACAAGGTTGAAGAGTGGGGGGGGGGGGGTTCTTAAAAGTGCATAATATAACAAGACTAAAAAAATTAAAAAAACTCAAATAATTTTAAATTTAGCGTTTCAAATGACTTTCAGTTCTATATAACTACGTAAATATATAACGAATTTATCCAAAAATGAAAAACACTATTCGTTTCCAAATCACTTCATTGGTCATACTTGCCAAATGCATGCTTTTACATGTTAAACCTTTCTTTAATATGTTAACACTGTCATGAAATTTGGACACGGTTCGGGAAGAGGGCGTCTCTTTAAAAAAAAAAGAGACCTTGTTTAATCACTCCTGATGTTTATAATAATCTGATTGAACTTCAGAATGAGGAGTTACGTAACAACCCATTACAAACGGTTGAAATCGCGAATCTATAAATAGCTCAGTCACTGCGTCGACGAGGGGGGGGGACATTTTCTGGGGATAATTTGCGAAATTAAACTGTTGAAAGAAAAATAGATTTTTATCATCAGAATTAAATATTCATACTTTTTCCATTTCAGAAAATAACGCTCAACTTGAAACAGAAATTGATAAGAGTCATCAAATAATAAATAATGAATGTAGATTATTAGATTCAAATGTTTGTTTTATTTCTGTGAAATATAAACAAAATAAGTTAGATGAGTTTTCGAAGTACATAAAAATTTATACACATTTTCATTTTGCAGTCATGTACATATGTTGTACTTTACATTATTGAGTATTTTTTTATTCTATTCAACCTGTTTAAAGAATCAAAACATGCTTTACTGTCTTTTTTTATTTAACTCTAACTTCTACACGTTTTTCCCGACATTCATCCTGTAATCCGGAAAATTTCGTAATCCGGCATGCTTCAAGTCCCGAACGTCGGATTAAAATATGTTTACAGTATTAGGAAAAAATTCTTGAATATTTTTTTTAGTAATGGCAATTTGTAAATGTATTTTTGATCAGTAACTGAGCTATAAAGCTAAAATATTTAATTTAATATGCAACTTGAACGAAAAATTAAATGTTTAAGCAAGTTACAAAAATATTAAACTATCGTTGGAATTAAAATAAAATGCATCACTTTAACAGAATAATATAGATTGGTTAAATTAAATAACTATTATTAAGAATTCTTCAACACATTAATATTAGTTTTTAAAATTTAATTCTCAGTATCAAACGGAATATAATTTTAAAAACGCTTAAAATGAGTTGTTAGAAAACATTAAAATATTTTATTCCTTCTACAATCTGCTAACAGGGTAAGTAAACTGAGCTATCTATGAACGACTCAAAGAGTACTAATTCTTACGTCATCACAAAAAAAAAAAAAAAAAAAAAAAAAAATCAAGCTAGAAAAAAAAAAGCCAAACAGCGATAATTATGCCAGGCTATCCCCTCTCCCGTCTTAAGGTAATCGAAGTAGTCTAAAATGGTGCCAACGACTAGGTAAAAGGCAGCTGGTGCTAAAGGATAGGGGTTTTCCTTCTAACAGTATCTTTATTCCATGACAGTCTCTTAGTCTTTTATATTAGGAGTGGATCAATCAAGACAGCTGATTTAGAGCTTCCATACATTGATTATGCTTCGTTTCTAAATACTAGCTGACCCGCCCGGCGTTGCCCGGGCAGACTGTCATTGGAAAATACGCGTGGACGTCATTAAAAAAAAAAAAAAAAAAAAAAAAAAAAAAAAAAAAAAAAACTGAATAATATTTATTTATACTAAAAACTTGTAAAAAAAAATAAAGAGCTAAAATTTCAAAAGTGAAAAGTTACGTTTAAAAAATGAAACGGTCAGGGAAAATTATTACACTTACTTTTAAAGAATGAAAAGGTCAGGGAAATTCTTACGGTTGAACCTAAATGGCATATAGGTGTAAGATCGAGTCCCACAGTTATGCTCCGGAACTTTAAAATCAGTAATTTGGATTTCAGAAGCAACGCGTTCGTGCATGCGACTGTTGTTAAGCCTATTTTAGCGATCGCTTATGCTCTGTGTTTAACGGTGTTCTCGATCCAATCTATTTCGATGTTCATTTCTTAATTCGGTTTCTTCTTCCAGATCTTTTACGGGCATTTCTAATGATATTTTGAAGCTCCATAATTGCAGCGAAAGATCGAAACGTTAATAAATCCGATTTACCTCGCCCTAAATCCTGTCAAAGGACTTTTACACAATAACAAATGAGATGCGTTGCCATTAAACAATTAACAAATAATCGCGATTTCTGTGATTACGTACAATAGCGTAATATATATATATATATATATAGAGAGAGAGAGAGAGAGATTATTTTGGCACCCTCCATCGATAATTAATGTAAACGAAGAAGTTTTCTTTTGAAATTGTACTTTGTTATGCATGTTATGCATTCTGAAGCCATTGCAAATAAAATGAAGAATATAAGGACTGTATAATGCCGTGTACAAGATATATAAATTATATCAACTTCATTTTTTTTCTTTATTTTAACATACCAGAAACTTTGTAGTGAAAAGAAATTTGTAATTTAATAAGAGAATTTGAAAAAAAAAAAAAAAGTTAATGCTATTAATAGTTGCAATTTACTTATGCGACTGGTGATTGGTGAGGTTGGCGAGTAATGACCTTGGCATATGCTTCTACCCCGCCCCCTCCATCGCTCTCTCTCCACCGTCCTTATCGCCAAAAACCACAGCCCCTAACAGCTGACTGCAATTGATTAAACCAAAACTATAGCTATTGAAGGAAGCACTCAAGCACTACCAATTACAACTACTTTTGTGTTGCAATTTTTTTTTTTTAATTGAACGTGTAAGGCTACTTTAACTAACATTTTAATATGTCGTATTTTTATTGCCTATAAATGAAAAAACGGTTGTTAAAATGCCATTCTGTTGGAGCTGCTAATTTGGATTGATTTTTTTTTTCCGTTTGCCTGTTGTTTATTTATGTAGGCTATTTATGATTTTTTTCAACGTTTTGCAATTTTTTAGTATTACGCAATTTTTGTTACATAGTAAAGGAAGAAAATTAAAAATAAATAAAATGTCATGTAGCTTCCGAGAGCCAAATTGGTCAATAACTGAGATTGTAAACCTCAATTAAAATTTGAATAGCATACATGCATTTTACTGTATTAATTTTAAAAATTTGTTACAACATATCGTGCAATCGCAGCTAGAGTTATTACATTCATTTTCAGAAACTCAAGATCGAATTTCACCTGTTGCAATTGAGTCTACACCTGGTACTTCGTCTTGTGGATATGAGAAGGAAGAAACTATGCCTGCTTGTAATCAGCCACTTTTAGTTTGTCCAGCAGTAACGTCGGCTTCTCTCAGCAGTGATTCATCAAGAACAAATGCTAGCTCTGACACAGAAAATGATGATGAAGAAAACCACCAGGAGACGCCTGATGCTGGCCAGAATGCTGCTTTGCAAGAACTTGGATGTTTCATCTGTCCCAACGAAAACGACCCAATTGGAATTAAAAAAGCTTTTATGGCGAAGCACCCTATTCAAGTTAGTGAAGGAAAAGGAGCTAAATTGCCATTTGACTCTTCAAAACTTTATTACCGACATTTGCCGAATGGTGATAAAATTCACAGAAAATGGTTATCATATTCGATTAGGCTCAACAGAGTATACTGCTCCATCTGTATGGCTTTTGGGAGTAAAGATCATAGAGATTCTACATTTATTACCGGACATGACTGTTCTCCTAAGCATATTTATAAATCGGTTGAGATTCATGAAGACTCTCGTTATCATCAACTCGCAGCAAAGGCAGCCTTTCAAAGCCAAAAAGGTTATGATATTTCAACTCTTCTCACTAGTAGCCAAACCAAAAAGCGAGAAAGGGAAGTTCACACCAGAAGATTGGTTGTTCAACGTTTAATTGATATAGTTTTGTTTATTGGAAAACAAGGCATTGCGTACAGAGGGGATAAAGCAGAAGGGGCTTATACGCTTGACTCTACAGATAATCATGGTAATTTTCTCGAATTGGTAATGTTGGTTGCAAATTATGATGTGATTTTACAAAATCATGTCAGACAGTGTATTGAAGACAGCAAAAAGCATCGACTGAATATAACGAACAAAAGAAAAGTCACGGGGAAGTTAACTAAAAGACCGCATGGACGAGGCTCTTTGTTGACATTTTTATCAAAAACCTTTATCAACAAGCTACTTAAAGTGATTGGTTCGATGGGCCGTAATATTATTTTGAAAGACCTTCATGATAGCATAATATTCAGCGTAATGGTAGATAGTACTCAAGATGTAGCTGTTATGGACCAGTTGGCAATTTGCGTCCGCTATGTCGTTCAAGGAAAGATTTATGAAAGACTTTTAGAAATAACAGTAGTCGATGATTCATCTGGATTGGCTTTGCACGAACTTATAAAATCGGAATTAGCCAAGTATGGCATTGCAACATCAAATATTATTGCCTGTTCATTTGACGGAACTAACAATATGAAAGGCTGTTATAGCGGTTTGCAAGCTCAGTTTAAAAAAGAAAACGAAGATCTTATTTACACTCACTGCATGGGACACGTACTGAACTTGGTTGTAGCTGATTCAACAGTAACATTGCTCCAAGCTGAAAACTTATTTGGATTGGTAGAAGAATCTGCTGTTTTTCTAAGCTCGTCTTACAAAAGAATGGCCATATGGGAAAGGGAAACAAAAAAAAAACATATTGCACATGAAAAGCTGTACAGGTTGCAAAAAATAGGAGCCACAAGGTGGTGGAGCAAACATAAAGCTCTTTCTTCGATTATCGATGAGGGATTTTTAAGAAATGAGGAAAGTGAAAACACAGAGAAACTATTTAATTTTATTACCGTTTTAAAAGAAATAACAAATGGAAGTTTTGACTGCAAATCTAAATTCATGGCAAGAAATTTGATCAGTCAATGGTCCAAATTTGAAAACCTATTTATGTCTATTGTTGTACTAGATTTATTTCTTGTTACATCTCCTGTTTCAAAATATTTACAAAATAAAACCATTGACTATTCTACAGCCTGGAACTTGATAGAGAAGCTGTTGCAACAAGTAAGGGATAAAAGGAGTGATAAACACTTTCAGACTTTGTATTCAAAAACAAAATGTTATGTAAAATGAATTTAAATTATCTTGAAATACTCGTTTTGAGAATGTTTCTAAATTGATTGGTTGGTTATTTGTTACGGCCGATTATCTGCGCTAGGGATGTAGATGTAGGCCGGTAAAGGGAATGCCCTCCGTGGAGGTCATTTCTAAGGGATCCTAACCCGTATTTACGCAAGGTTAGAAGAAAACCACGGAAAACCCCAAACAGTTAGGCCGACGAGCGTGACAGGGGTTTGAACGCAGCACCTCCTGTCTACCAGCTTTGAGAGCAGAACCTCTCAGCCAGTGGTGGGGCAATGTTTCCAGGTATCGCATTTTTGTATTTTAATATAAGTGTATATAAAATCTAGTTAAAATATTCTGAGAAAATAATTAATAAAAACAATTTTTTTTAGAATATGATTTAGCCAAGAGATCTTACTGATCATGAATATTTCATATAACACCGAAACATTATACAAATATCTCTATCGCTACTTAATATTTAATATATATATATATATATATATATATATATATATATATATATTATTTATTGCCTATGGTGAAAGCTTGTATATTTAATTCACAAGGTCACTCTGTACAAACTGTCCTTACCTAAAATACCCTAACAAAAATTTTTCTCAACAATGAATTCACCCAATAAAAATTCACTACTTCCTATTTTCCAAACATTTTGTAGCATATCCCGATGGTAAAGAATTTTGAATTTGTATTCCTGTATTCTTTGTATTCTTGCTACCTAAATTATAGTTTAGGTACGGTATATAAAAATAATATAAATATTTATTGTGAAAGTAAGTAAATTACATTAGAAAAGCTTACTTTTTTTACTCAAATATTTTCCAAGTGACAAAATAGCTAAATGCTGTTTTAGGCATGTAAGTCTAATTTTGTCTAATTCCCTCTAAATTCCTCGGTAAGGGGCCCCTTTTCAATTTCTAGCCGAGGGCCCCCAAAAGAGCCAGTCCGGGCCTGCCTGTATATGGTCAACCAAATTTATAAACACACATATACTATGAAAAAAAAAATTAAAAATGCAAACCAAAGTTTAAAAAGCACTTATCACACATAGACTGTAAATATCGCACACGTACGGTAACCAATATATTTTGTGTGTCCCGGTAAATAAACGAGAGCAAGAGAACAATTTATAGTGCAGCTCAGTAATGCATATAATTTTCATTATGTTTGAAATAGTGAAATATCCCTAACACTGCAGACTATTACACTGCAGACGATTTTTCCCCATATAACGATGTGTAAAAGATTTATTTTGTTTGACCCTGTAAATGAATAATAAATGTTTTGCACCCCATATTCTACAAAAAGCATGTTTTAATGCGCTTCATAATTATAAATAAATTTCATTATGTTTTAAATGACTTATTGTCATCAAAATGCGCTTGAACCGATTATTCATCATTGACTGTAATGTAACGGAATGCTTTTGACTGTCCCTGTAAAAAAACTATAAGAGCTACACGCTTCTGTTGAAATAGAGAACATGCGATAATAAACGACAATAACATACAAAAAAATTCAGGACAATCGAAGATATTTACGGGAGTTAGAGCACGGACAGACGACAGACAAACCGAAGTCATAAACACTTTTCAACTAGGTTGGAAAGTGTTAAAAACAGTGATTTTATGCTAAAGGATGGCTTTATTTACAGATGTAGACTGCAGAGATTTTATCTTGTTTTAGATTCTATTAGAACGTGTGTCCAACTAATTTTATTGAAACAATATATGGTACATATATACGAAGTGTATAGGTCATTGAACTTATGATAAAAATATCTAACATTAAATAAGGTATTTTAAACTCATACAACCTAATGAATAGCATACCAGAAATTTGAGCATGTTTTAATACTTTATTTTTAAATGCTTAGAAACCTTCTATCGTTAACAACACGTAATAATTATGAATGATTTATCTTCTGGCATTATTAAAATTTTCTATAAACTTTTAATAACGAACTAATTAAAGTAGGTGTGCTCGAAAACAATGTTCCTGTTTTAGAACATCGTTAGGCTTATTTCCTTCCACCTTCGTTCTAAAGTGTACGTGCTGAATTAAATCCCCCAAAAGCTTTCTGAGTATAACGAGAAAATGATTACAATTTATGAGATTACAAACTAAGTGACCTTTTCCGACGTAGTACATTCACTAACAAAGGGCCGGAAACTAATAAAAGTTAATCTTCTCTCATAAAGTTATTTGTTTAATAATTCAATATATTTATTACAGTATTTCTTGCATGGACAATATGATTTTGTGTATGACGTCTACAAAAATAAATCATATATTCAGACAAATTAAAACAGGTATAAGCAAATATATATACAGGGTGATTATAATTAAAGTCCCACTTTCAAAGTACTGTAAAAAAGGAACCACTCGTCCGAATGACTTCAAATTTGAACTGAATATACTGGAAGAAAGAGGAAACTGTATGGCATAAGAAACAAAAGTTCCAAAGTGTATCAATACATGGTGCTATAAGCGGCATACTATGTAAAGTAATAGACACTCATGGGCAGTTAAAAACCGAATCAATACGTGTTTTTATGCTATTTTTGGCCCAACGACAATTAAAAACCGATTTTTCCCATCCAATGTGTTACAACCTTGCCACGGTCGATGGGCTTTAGACCCTCACTGTCGATTGATTTGATAGTACTTTTTCCGTCAAACAACCGAAACACTCATGCGCATTGAATAGTACGGTTGGTTTACTGGGAAACTAATTGTTGGGAAGATTTTGGGGGTTAATTCCCTACAAGGTATCACAAGTTGTTAAAAGAGAAGGAATAGTGGTTAGTACAATTTAGAAGAGCTTTATTGCTTAATCGCCGCGTTGTGAAGACGATAAAAAAAATAAGCAAGCTCCGGTTCGATATTTTTTAACGCTGATCTAGAATATCTGTGACCGCAAAATAATAATTTAAAAAAAATTGCAAAAGGAAAGGGAATGCACTTAATGCATACAATTTAAAAAAAAAAGAGAAAATAATGGAAAAAAGGCATCCTAAAATTTTACAAACTAATAACTTTTTTATTTTAATTAAAAAAAATTAATTAGAATTAAATTGCTAAAAATGGTTTTCGAGACTCTGAAAAGAAACAAAGACACAAAAATACATAATCTTAATGGTTCATATCAATACAGTTTTTTTGTTAATTTAAATACCTGAAATACCGTTAAGTATTTAAAATAATTACACAAACAAATGTTTTTAAAGAATTTCACAAAAGTCAAAATTACAATTAAAATTCGTGATTTATTTGTATGGTTATTTTTAAAAAATGTACAGACTTGAATTTTACACAGTAACCATGGAACTACATTGTTTTCAAAATGATGAATACTAGAATTTTTTACATTCTAGATAATTATTATTTTGGAGACATTGTGGAAGAGGTGAGAATAAAATTTAAAAATAAACTATTAATGAATATGGGCACAATGTTCCCTTGAAAATATATATTTAAAATTTTGATAAAATAATAGTTAAAAAAATTGATAAATTTGAGAATAAAAGAATGAGGCCTAAAGTTACTGTCACATAAAAATATAAAATTAAATTAAAATGAACCAGCCGGGCACGAGGATCTTATTTTTTAAAAAATGGCTCACCCATAAATATGACTGAAGACCTTGCATCTGGACGCTCTGAACGGATCGGCCCCGACCCGGGCATTTTTCGTTGTTTTGGACTACATGTGTTCACCTTAAAAAAATTCAGGAAACTGAAGATTTTTCGGAGGGGAACTTGCCTCCTCCACTGGGGGATCTTTTTTACCACCCCTCTTCTTATACTCAGAGATTGGCTGGGTCTTTTTCTTAAGTGGTCACTCTTTGTAAAAGTGACATTGAGAATGCATACGTGACGCTATCATGAGGTCACCTTTCCCAAAACGACCCGTACATTGCTTTGTACTCTAGTGAATATCAGGAGTTGATGTTGCTAGGATGAAAATTGCTAATACCCGCTGATCCAAAATAATAATGTGGAATAAAATTTAGAAAATTATATTAATGGAAAAATAAATAAAATACTGAAATTTAACTATTTAAATGCTTTGAAATGATATCCATATTTATGGATGGAAAATAAAAATTAAAGAAGATATTTAAAAAAAAAACTTTAGAAAAAAAACAAAGAAAAAGATTGCTAAAATAAAAAAAAAACATTATTAATTACAATAAATTAAACTTAAATGAAGAAATTGAAAAATGTGCCATGTTGATTGTTTATCTCCAACATGGCTCTCACCTCTTTGCACAATAAAAAAAAGGTAAAAAAAATACAATGAACTGTCCGTTCAGAAAGAAGTGGATGTTGAGCATGGCCTGTCCTCCTCATTCAGAACATCTGTGTTGTTGTAGATTCACTGTATCTACTTCATCTCCTGGTTCTCTGCAAAAGGAAACTGGAACTTGTTTAGGAAACTAATTCTCACAATCTAGTGTGCTCTTTATGTATGAATGTGTGTGTGTGGGTGTGGGTGGGTGAGCCTGTGATATATTTACATTTAATTCCACCCGTGCTGGCTTCGCGAAAGAAAGAGTAAAAAATGCATAAAATTTGGAACAAAATACCGAAAACCAAATGGGGATCCAAAGTGTGAACATCTGCTATTAACAATACTTGTGCAAAAGAGAATGATAAATATACATAACAATCTGTAAATCAATATAAAAAAATGTATATGAGGCAGCAACTGTTTCACAAATTGAAAATTTGTTTATAAAGGAAAACTACTATTTTCTTTTTTTTTTAATTTAATCTCCAAATATTATTTATTAAATAGTAATACTTTATTTTACTACTGTTGTATATAAATGTGACAAATATGCATATACGCTACCGATGAATGAAAACACAAGCAGGCCCTGCCCGACAGAAAAAAAGAAAAAACAAGGTTTGTTTACCAACACTGAAACCGAAACTAGGGGAATGAGTAAAGTTCTCCTAGCCGCGCTTTCCGAGGATGTGCCGGACCGAAGATCTTCACGGCGAAAAGGCCCGCGTGGGGGGAAGGGGGGGGATTGCCGTAATGTTGTAGCTGGGGATTGGGTAGTTCTCTTGGAGTGTGTATCACTGACAAAAGTATGAATGTGAGAGTATTGTCACAATTTTTGATGATGTTTTGCTATTTTTATTTGAAAAAAGGCATCCTAAAATTTTACAAACTAATAACTTTTTTATTTTAATTTAAAAAAATTAATTAGAATTAAATTGCTAAAAATGGTTTTCGAGACTCTGAAAAGATACAAAGACACAAAAATACATAATCTTAATGGTTCATATCAATACAGTTTTTTTGTTAATTTAAATACCTGAAATACCGTTAAGTATTTAAAATAATTACACAAACAAATGTTTTTAAAGAATTTCACAAAAGTCAAAATTACAATTAAAATTCGTGATTTATTTGTATGGTTATTTTAAAAAAATGTACAGACTTGAATTTTACACAGTCACCATGGAACTACATTGTTTTCAAAATGATGAATACTAGAATTTTTTACATTCCAGATAATTATTATTTTGGAGACATTGTGGAAGAGGTGAGAATAAAATTTAAAAATAAACTATTAATGAATATGGGCACAATGTTCCCTTGAAAATATATATTTAAAATTTTGATAAAATAATAGTTAAAAAAATTGATAAATTTGAGAATAAAAGAATGAGGCCTAAAGTTACTGTCACATAAAAATATAAAATTAAATTAAAATGGACCAGCCGGGCACGAGGATCTTATTTAAAAAAAATGGCTCACCCATAAATATGACTGAAGATCTTGCATCTGGATGCTCTGACCGGATAGGCCCCGACCCGGGCATTTTTCGTTGTTTTGGACTACATGTGTTCACCTTAAAAAAATTCAGGAAACTGAAGATTTTTCGGAGGGGAACTTGCCACCTCCACTGGGGGATCTTTTTTACCGCCCCTCTTCTTATACTCAGAGATTGGCTGGGTCTTTTTCTGAAGTGGTCACTCTTTGTAAAAGTGACATTGAGAATGCATACGTGACGCTATCATGAGGTCACCTTTCCCAAAACGACCCGTACATTGCTTTGTACTCTAGTGAATATCAGGAGTTGATGTTGCTAGGGTGAAAATTGCTAATACCCGCTGATCCAAAATAATAATGCGGAATAAAATTTAGAAAATTATATTAATGGAAAAATAAATAAAATACTGAAATTTAACTATTTAAATGCTTTAAAATGATATCCATATTTATGGATGGAAAATAAAAATTAAAGAAGATATTTAAAAAAAAACAAAGAAAAAGATTGCTAAAAAAAAAAAACATTATTAATTACAATAAATTAAACTTAAATGAAGAAATTGAAAAATGTGCCATGTTGATTGTTTATCTCCAACACTCATCTTTACATATGTACAATTATTCCGTCACGTACATTCCGTCAAACAACCGAAACACTCATGCGCATTGAACAGTACGGTTGGTTTACTGGGAAGCTCATCTTTACATATGTACAATTATTTATTATTATATACAATTGTTTATTAATTACATATGTACAATCCATCTCTTGATGCACTTTGGAACTTTTTCTTTCTTATGCCATACCATTTCTGCACTTTTGCAGTATATTAATTTCAAATATAAAGTCATTCTGATCAGCGGTTCCCGTTTTACAGCATTTTAAAAGTGGGACTTTAATTATAATGACCCCGTATATATATATATATATATATATATATATATATATATATATATATATATATATATATGTAGGATTTCGGTTTAAACACTTCATTTCCTTTATGACGTACATGATCATCAAATTTATTGACGTTCTAGTACTACTATTATCCATGATTTAAATGCACGAGTTATAAAATGTTTAGATCGCGAGATCAGAATATCTTCAAAATTAAAAAAGAGCAGTCTTCTAATTTTTATTGTGAAACAAACATCGGAATGAGAAATAGCCAGTAAAGGCGCTGTTAGGCCTAGTTGGACTATTGGAAAATAAATATATTGTATATGTTGGGTCAGAAGTGTATTAGCTGTTAAGAAATTATTAGTAAATTATTGTAGAGTTATCTGTCTAAGACTGTATTAAAGTTTATATTTTGTTATTCAACGTAGTTGTTCATATAATTCCAGTAAATCAAATATTTACATATCTTCTTCTTACACACACACACACACACACATATATATATATATATATATATTTAAGCAAAGGACTCAGAACTTTACATGAAGCTAGATAAAATGAAAATGAATCATATTCACATTAGTAGTCATGTATATTCATAGATAGTTAACGCGTTGCAGCAGTACTTTGATTGTGCGTAGGATCCGTCAAATGTCACTTCCCTCCCTTTTACCTGTACATTTAATCTAGTATCGAGTTCTTTGTATAAAGAACTTTCTAGAACAGATTTTTTCAATAATTTTATCTCAAAACGCAATTTAATGTTTAGTTCGATTTTTGCATCGCACGTTAGAGCATTGTTATATAACAAAAGCACGCTTAATTTATGATAAAAATAATCTAAAAGGAATTTATATCTCTTTTTTCTATTTTAATTATAAAAACAAACAATATGCAACCTCGCAAATACTAAAATCATTACTTTTTGTTATAAATAAAAGTTATATTTTGATTTTGTTTTTGTTTTTCTCTTTATTATTTACAATGATGTATTTGATAAAGATATTTTTTAGAATGCATGTTTTACAAGGTGGAATATTACGATAGACATAATAGTCAAATTCATACGAAAAAGCGCAGATGGGGTAAAATTCCTTCGAAGTTTGAATACATTAGATCTAAAATTTCCAAAATATTCTCAAAAAGATTTTTTCTCTAATTTACAGTGACTAATTATTTCAATTTTCTAAAATATTATTTCCGAATCTACTGAAACTAAAATTATGCAAAAAAATGGGGCAGTAGATGTTTATTTAAACCTTAGAGGAAAACTATGCAGATTTTCATAGGTAACATAGTTGTTGAGAAAAACGGATTTTTCCGTTACACACAAACTTTGCTTTTCGGGCGGTGAGCAGAGGGAGTTGTCGGGAGTTCAAGAAATCAATCTACGCAGAATCACCCAAGTATATTTGACAATGATTTTCGAAAAATATTGTTGGTAATTAGTCGAGATATTAATTAAGTTATTTGAAAATAAAATATTTTTTATGTATCGTGTAGGGTATCGTTCGAAGGATTTCGCAACATCGAACTCAAAAATATATTTATTTTAAATGTAGGTATTATATTTTCAGAGATATCGTCGAAAGTACTGGAAAAATTTGTCCCCTGTCCTATTTCCGAATCTACTGAAACAAAAATTATGAAAATATTATGTGTAATAGGAGTTTGTTAATTGCTAAATAGTAATTAATAAATTCAATGTACGAAACCATTTCAGAGCAAGTTATACTCGAACTTGACGAATTTTTTTTTTCAATTATAATCCTAATAAGAACAATATTTGAAAGTTTTATGCTAATAAGAAAGTAAATATATTTTTTTTAATTTTATAGATTGAAAACGAAAACAGCAATAAAACGACTATACAAAAAGTAATAGTTTAATACTGAACTTATTTTTTATGAAGTTGTTATATTTTGATTTTGACGTATTATCACAGCTATCCATTTCTCTGCATATTTTCATTTGCTAGGCAACTGTATATTCGACATGAGATCCATTGTGGTAATTACTGTTACAAGCATTTAAGAAACGTCTATTGTTGTATGACGAAATCTCAAAATAATGTATGCACGATTCTATTCTACATACTGTATAATACATTTGTATCATTTAACTTGCAGACGATAAATAACAATTCCGTTATTTTAAAAACAAATGTGATATAAATGGCTGACAGTGAACGACGCAAATGAATGAGAGACACGTTGTAAAGGAGAGTAGTGGAGAGTAGTCACGTCGGTCAATAACCACCAACTAAATTCTAGTCCTGTGAGCTGACACAAAAATGGCGACTGTCATAGGTGGAATTTTTTCAGCGTGTGTACGGTCCCTTCCAACTGACAGAATAACAATAATAGAATAACAGTAGAATGACAATAGTTTATAACAGTTTTCTCTGCCTTTTTTTCTGAGATTCAATAAGTCAAAGAAAACTTTTAGAAAATACTGGTGTGGAAAATCAGAGGCCGACAAACGCTTAAAAAAAAATCTGCCTACGAGCGCCGCCATTTTTGTCTCATTGCTCATGCCTGGTATTCAGGAGTCGGTAGGTCAATTAGTAGTGATGTGACACGAAAAGTTACAGAGCGTTATTTAGTTTTGACTATTACGATGGCAACAGTTCGGGTCGAATTTTCTATTGACTTTAAATAGAATTTTCATGTTCGGGTCGGAGACACGTGAAGGATTCAAGTTCCAGGAACTTTGCTTCTTTAGATCCTAATTTTATATCAGGAAATTTAGTGATAATCCTCTAACACATTTTCCTTTAAGACTCTATGAATATTTAAGAAGAAGTACATTAATTATAAATTTTTCAGCGCTGCTTTAATTTAAGGAATTATTAACAAGTTGTCAAAAGTGGGTGTTACCATTTGGAAAATGGATGTTGAATGTTGGTGCAATTTTTAATCTATACACAAACATCAAACGATATTCGATAGACATCGGCTGCCTATCTGAATTTTTCGCACAATGTCAGAAACGTTGAATGATGTTATTACGATAATTTTTATAGCACAATTTTACAAGTAAATCAAGACTAGTAGCAGGAAATCATATTAACCTAAAGATTAGACTAGTAGATATGTATTCCAACAATAATATAATGCCCCCATAATACGACGATGAACATACGACCATTTACCACCCACTAAAATTTCCCGGAGTGACATATCACATTACTAAAACTCACGAACACCATTCAAGTTCTTACCATTTCTCAATGCTTTTTTTCCCGTTTCAATGCAGATCTCTTTTAAACATACAGTCGAATAAAATACAAGAATAAGAAATACGTGCAGAGTGTGAGATTTTTTTTTGTCGCTACAAATCAATCAAGATTACTCTTTTAAAAATATACCTCGATGCGTAATGTAAAAATAAATCTAACAATTTTAAGATTGTTTCATTACAAATAGTCATTTACGCTTAAAAATTTACTTTTATAAATGGAATATAATAAATAAAACTTATATACTTAAAAAGAGTCGTTAGAAAGAATTTATACTCTGTTGATTTATATAAAAAATTGAAAATATAGAATATTAGATTTTTTGTTGATTTAGATAAATACATTGAAAATACGGAATATGAGGCAATATTTAGGCCATTACAAGAATTATTTGCTCTAAATAATTTTTTTTAAATTACGATTTAGGACTTGCTGAATTAAAAAAAAATGAAATAATTTCGGTACAAAATATAATAAATTATAACACCTTATAATAATATATTTCTTTTAAATGCTAAAAGGTGTAAGCTAAAAACATAATATACAGTAAAATAACTTTTATTAGATTGTTCACATGTTCCGGCTCACTCCGAGCTATTATCAAAAAACAAATGAGAGTATTCTATAATTGCACAACTTCCAAGCTATTATTTGAAATGCTGCCATTTAATTTTCATGTACTTTTTAAAATTACGCACGCTATTTTTTTTAATTTTTACTTGGTTGTTTATTTGCATATTTGTAATCATAGAGTAACTCGAGACAAAATTTCGGTAAGTTAAAGGATGATGCATCGTTATATATTGTATTTTTTAGTGTTACTATTTCTATGGTTTCGCTTATTATGGATGGATGATATAGAATGGAGGGAAAGATACTTTTACTTTCTTTGAAATTTATTTGGATGGTTTCTTCTTGACATATGCTTGCCAGGGTTGTGGTTTTTCTATTATACTTAATATCAGCTAAATGCTCTTTTTTTCTGTAACTAAATTTCCTGCTTTCCATATCAATATAGTAATAATTTGATCAGTCTTCTTTAATAAGAACAACCAGAAAACAAAATTGATTCTCAAAAATACAAACTTTATACTCTTCAATTTTGTCCAATCTTTACTGAAAAATTACAATACAGCTTTAAACTTTTCAATATCTACTTAATAGCCAAATCCACTCAGAAATTAAAAAAATATCATTAGCAGTAAAATTCATTCAATTAATTTTTAGAATTATTCAGAAGTATATGAAATGCCTCTCATTAAACAGGACGGATCAAATAATTACTATATTGGCATGGCAAGAAGGAAATTTAGCTATAGAAAGAAGGAACATATAGCTGATATTAAGTATGATAGAAAAACTATAGCACTGGCAAGATTATGTCAAGAAGAAACCAAGTAAATAATTTTCAATGAAAAAAAAATTTCCCTCCAGTCTCTATTATCTATCCATAGCAAGAGAAACCATAAAAATAGTAACACGGAAAAATATAATATGTAACGGTGCAGCATCATTTAACTTACCGAAATTGTAGCTCCAATTACGCTATTTTTACAAATATGAAAATAAAGAACCAAGTAAAAATTTAAAAATAACGTGCGTAATTTAAAAAAGTACATGAAAATTAAATGATAGCATTTCAAATTATAACTTCAAAGACCGTGCAATTATAGAATATTCTCATTTGTTTTTGATAATGACTCGGGGTGAGCCGAAAAATGTCAACAATCTAATAAAAGTTTTTTTACTGTATATTATGTTTTTAGTTTATAATTTTAACAGTAATAAGAGATATATTAGTTCGTAACAGTTTAGAAATTAAGAAAATACAAGACTATAAATGTAAATAAATCAAAGAAAAAAATGAAGTGCTTTTGAGAATTTCTTTTTAATATTCTGACTTAAATAATTGTATATAGAAATAGATCATCTTATTTTTCCAAATGATGATAAATTAAATTTTATGTCTTTTATAAATTAAAAAAAAGAGAAATTACTATTTAGATATTAAAAAAAGATCAAAATTTGCTAACCTCTCATTTTGATAGATCTTTATAAATAATCGTACTATAATGAGGGCTTGTAAAAATAGGATTTTTTAAATTAGGAAGCAATATTAAATAGGTATATGTTTCTCTGCAAGATTAAAAAAAATAGTATAAGTAATTGTAACGAAAGAAGTGAATTCAAAGAATCAATATTGTTAAAATAATATTTTCCTCGATAAAATGAAGAAATATTTACATATCGATGGTCTTACTAATTACAATGCGAGAAATTTTGTTTTTATTTAAAATGTAAATTTCGTTATTAAATGAGTTTTCAATAAAATTTACAATTAATTATACGAATTTACAATTTAAATTGCAATTAACTTTTTCTTGTAAGATCTAAAATTATTTTAATAATAATAACATGAGTAACTAATGATCAAGAACGTCTGTGAAAAGACTTTGTAGAAAACTGAAATAAATTTATATTAAATTAAAAGTTAATGTTAAATTGGAATATTTTTCCTTGCGAAAAGCGATACAAAACAAAAGAAGAATATGTCAGGACATATCAATCTATTGGGATTTATTCCTGTATGATAACACTATAGCTAATTGGAAAAATATCATATTACATCGCGATGTACTTGGCAAAATTTTAGCAAGTTACCGTAAATGATCGTAAACAAGTAAACAGCAATATTCAAAATTTATCCGATATTGGTCGGGATGTGATAGTTCAAAGTCGGTTTGCCAAGAAGAAAATAAGCGTTTCCTGATTTTCCCGAAAAGTTAGAGCACCTGAACGGTTTAAAACATTTCGCAAATATTAGGAGAGTAATTATTTGCCGCTTGGGTAGGAAACTCGTATTTTAAAAATTCCATCCATTTTCCGAAATTAGCCACAATTTTCAGTCGAACAATTCCTATCACATCGCTCTGCGATACGTTGATAATGAAATAGCATAGAATGGGGAAATTTATATATTTAATGTAAAAGGTTTTGTCAATGCCATGTTTATCATTTCATATATTTTTTTTAATATTACACTTACATAATTAGATATATCGAACTACTGGTATCAACACTCGCTCAGAAAACTTCGTTCTTTAGCATAAGATTTCAGTATTTATGTCATAAAATGTTTTCATATATATTCATATTATTTTTTTACATCTATGTAAAAGTATTTTTCCTCAGACGTAGTATATTTTGCATTGCAGTCAATTTTACTTTATAACATAATTTTTGCTAAAAAGTTATTTAGTCTCCTTTTAAATAATCTTTCATGAAAAATAACAAAAAATTCAAATGCATACGCTTCCAAAATATCCTTAATCCATTAATTCTGGGAATTATTTTGAGGCAATCTTCTTCGGATGATTGATTTTTATAAAGAAAAATATTTTCTTTTCTCATCGAGAGAAATTTAATATATGCGCTAAAAATGATTTTTATTCAAGTACTTTAAGATAGAACAAGAAACGTATTTAAAAAATTACTTATATAATACCTTACATTGATAAATTAAGCTTTTATTGCGTCATTTGTAAAAAATAAGATACAGAAAAGGTTTTTTTTTAATTTTCGTATAGATATTAAAAATTCTCTTTAGTAAATTCAAATTATTAAAAACATGTCAATAAAATTCAAATCATCAGTCCCAAAAGATAAAATGTCTTTATTTTAATGTGAATTAATTTAATTACGTGTTAATATATCATATAGATGGGAATTTTAAAAGTTTTTATTTATTGTATTGTTTTATTGGAAGCTGTTTCATAACCTATTATTAACGCGTTATTTTTCGTATTAGTTATTTGTCTGTGTTGCATTTTTATTTTATTTTTATTAAGGAAAATTTGCCTAATGCGAAAGAACATCCAAGCCATTCTTCCGGAAACTTATCTAACTGGAAAATCTGAACGCGATCAATATACTTTTAATTAACTTTGTTTTACTGTTGTGTGTTAGTATTTTTATGCCACTAACCAGGCCCCAACCTGCCGGGCATGAGTGCCTAGCTTGACGAGTTAGTAACGGGGCGAGGGCGATGATCACAGCATGACTGTAATTCACCTGACAAGAGCCTTCTTGCATCGCTGCAGTGCTCTCTAGTAGTTTGCTACAGTTGTATTTGTTTTCCGGGTGAAAGTTAATATTTAACTTTGTTTAATTCGCTGATTTCAAAAAAGCAAATATTAAAGAAGGAAAATGAATTGGTCTTGTAATTTAGAACCTTGATCAAGTGACGAGACCTTCACCTGGCCAGCAACTCCAGAGGTATAATTCACAGGGAAATTGAGGGACTTCGCACCCACGACGGCTTTTACATGCACCAGGCGCCGTTAGCGTACATGTTTTGTACATATTTGGCATGTCTGTTGGCTTGTCACGTTCATGGTGGGTTGTCGTTGTAGTGTTTAACGTCGCTTTTATGAGCTGATTTCACTTTTTGTTTTATTTGTCTCTGTCAATGTCGTTTGCCGCTTTTATGGACTGACTCCTGTGGTTTGTTGCTTCTCTCTATTATCATTGGTTGGGTCTCCATCTTGATAAATTGATCACTCTGCTGATTGTCACACATTTGAAACTTGGATTTTTGCGTGAGTTTCACTAGTTATTATGTCATTACCGTGGATTTTGTCACTGCTTTTTTGTTACGAGTTGTTGCCACATGTGACTTTGACTCACCCATGTATTATAGCTGTGGGTTTTGATTTATATTTTTTCCTTCGTGAATTCGCTTAATATGATCAGTTCATTGATCGCATTAAGAGAATTCACAAAGGAAAAAATTGTTAAATAGGGACCATCTAGGGAAACTGAACAGACAAAAAATATATAAACAAAAAACATGCTCTATCTAAATTATATATGAAGAATATAAAAAAAGATCTTTAATGAAATATAACTTGGCTAAGTCCGTCAGGAAATTATTTGTTGTAACATTAATAAGTTTATATATATATAGAATTTAGAAAATCTTTCCCGAATGGAAACCTTATGGCGCGGTTATCATTAGAAAAAAATTCCCGCTCAACAACGTGCAAATTTCTGACACATTTTCTGACACATTTTTAATCATAAAACCACGATACTTGTATATAATCCATTTTATTTTTTCGTTTTCTGATAAAGGGATTACATCTTGAGTTATAAAGGATTATTGTCTCAGGAAGCCAGTATTTTCCTCTCCCTGCGCTTTTGAGTCAGGAAATTCGGTTTCAAAACGCCCATGTTAACAGCAGTCTCGGAAAAATATATTGTACTTACCGAAAAACGAAAAAAAAACAGTTCGATTATATATTTTCTGAATAAGAATAACTGCTAATTTTATATGTTTGCGAACAAATATGCATTAAAAAATGTGTCAAAAAGTAGCCAGTTTCGATTTCAGAAAAGTCTTAAAATAATAATGTACCTGCATTAGTTTCAGAAATTAATTAGTCCATGATACGCAGCTGAGTATAAAAGTCTTTGCACTGTTTTTTAGCAGCGGCATTTTCAGTATTTTATGGTCTATATTTTCAACAATTCCAGATTTGCCAATAGAAAATTTTCATCAGTGGTTCTATAGAAAATTTTTAATTACCATTGTTCGAGCTGAATAAATAATATTCTGACAGCATTAGGAAAGTCATTATTTGGGGAAATATCGACTTTGTTAACTTTCAGCTCAACCAATTTTATCAAATAACATATATATAATTCTCTACATATTCATATAACATCTGCCTATAAATATATGGGACTGGTTCTGTTTATGCTGTGTGTACCGACACAAATTATATAAATAAGCTTGTGCGTGCATGATTGTGTAAAGACAGTATGCGCCCATGAAGGTGGTTACAAATGATCACGTGATAGTACAATGTTTTGAAACCTATGCTCTAATATTTACTGATGCTGTCTAAAATTCATATTTTGTAAAAATATGAAACATGGGGGAATATATAGATTTGATTTATATGTGGCAGGTAATGTGTAAGTTTTAGGCCAAAAGATAAAGCATAAAAAAAATCCAATAATTTTCAAAGATAAAACCAGGATTCACCACTTAAAATTTAGTGAAATTGGTTAAATTAAGTTATAAAGTTTACAGTATAAGTACGGATATGCTTTTAAAATTTTATGTATCCTTAAAAAGGAATGTTCAATAGCGCATGCAAATTTACGCTGAAATACTTTTTTATTTTTAATTATAATAATTAAAATAAGAATCTTTTTCTTATTCAACTGAATAAAACATTCTTAAATCCTAATCCTAATAATATTATAAATCTGATTGTGTGCAAATGTTAGGCCGAATCCAGCGTCAAAATGGAGCATTTAATGATCCTGTATCTTTGCATACAGGTTGATTATAACCCTCAGATGAACATTGGCGGGTTTTTGTTAATTTTATTCAAATATTTTTCTTAATAATTCAAAATTTCGTTATTTTCATAGAGAATAAATAGACATTTTTTCATAAAATTTAACCATTTTACTTTATCGTTGCTAGGACTTTGATCGTTGCCAATAAATAAAAACACGGAAAAACAATTTTCCTCAACAATTAATTTTCAATTGAACGATTTTCACGTGAAAAATGAAAAATAAAAAGAATTCAAAAGAAGATGAATTTCCGTGATATTTGAAACAAAATTATGGAGTATTTGTTATTATACATGAAGTATGAATATCGGTTACATTAAAAAGATCTTTTTCTGTCAAAAACTGCGTTATAATTAGAAGGAAAAATGAACAATAATTATATTATTAAAAATAGATTTCGCTTGGACCATGGAACTATGAAAAGGATCCTCCTTGGCTTGGACAAATATGACGTCATAAATAAAACATATATTTTCAAATATTTGTAATAATACAAGGAGCTTGACTATCATTGTATAATGAAAGTAGATAGATAATGGACGTAATATTTAAGATGAAAAGCTGAAATATTTTTTATCGATACAGATTAATAATTAGCTTGAATACAAGTTACATACAAATGTGAGTTTTCCGCTAAAATTTACGTCCTGATTGCCAGAAAAAGAAAATTAACAAGAATTATGCCATTAGAAAGAGATTTCTCTGAGGAAAAAGTGACGTCATATTTGAAATAAAACGGGAATTTTCAGATGTGTTTTACAAGGAGCGTGAATCAATTCCTTACATTAATAATACAAGGATCGGTAAGTTTAGAAAGTAGATGCGTTTCACGCCATATTTAAAATGAAAAATGTAAATATTTTTTTTTATCTATACCGATTATTAAGCATAAATATGAGTTACATACAGATGAGAGGTTTTTGCCCAAAACCACACCATGATTATTAGGAAAAGAAAAATAAATACGAATCTATTATATTAAAATCTGACCGCCTGTTTGTATTTCGCAACTACTCCTTTCAGATTGTCGAATGCAATGCGATTTACTTAACACCGGTTATCATTGATCCGAGGATGTCATAAACTCTCATAATTTAAAACTATTCGTTGGGGGCCACCGTAATACTTACCCATAATGAATATGCATAATGTAAAATATTAAAATAAAAATGTGTAAACTACTTATAAAATGCATTGCAATTCAAATAAAATCGTGGTTTGATGACGTCATAAACTTTAAAGGCATAAAATGCATTGCAATTCAAATAAAATCGTGGTTTGATGACGTCATAAACTTTAAAGGCATAAAATGCATTGCAATTCAAATAAAATCGTGGTTTGATGACGTCATAAACTTTAAAGGCTCGATTACTGAATTGTTTGAAAGAAACATCCTTATAACTCCAAAAATAATAATCCTATTAACTAGCGGTTTATTGAATCTGATTAAGCGTCAAATTTCCAATTAAAATATATCTTTGAAGTCAAATTTGGATGAAATACAGACACACAGACGGACGGCAATTTTTTTTCTAAAAATATGTTTTTCGGAATCTCCAGTGTCTGAAACGTGTAAATCCGTTAAAAAAATTTTTCGATTCTCAAAACGATTACAAGACTTACCCTATACTACGTATGATGGGTAAGTAAAAATGATTTAAATTCCGAGATATTATTATTATTATTTGTAAATTTTAACGCAGTTTCTCTAAAAATTGCAACTAAATTATTTTAATTTTGTGGATAAAATGAAAAAAGAAAACGGATTAATATATTTTTTCTCATTAAAATTGAAAAAAAGAATTTATTTTCAATTTGAATACATGGTGAACGAAAGAAAAATCTTGATTACAGTAAAATTTTTGAAAAGCAAAAACGTATTTTCACACATTCAAACTTCATGAATCAATTTATTCTGGAGAAAAAATCGTCTGCCAATATATTTCCATTTATCGCCTTTCTTCATTGGTTGCAGTTTCCTTTTCGTGATTATTTGTCACAAAATTTCACTTTTTTAAAACTTAGTTATGTCCAGGCCTCTATAACATAGAAATATAGAAATACTGTAGTGTCTCCTATGGAATGTGATAAAGAGTTAGTTAATTATTTACGTTTCTAACTATCGGGAATGAAATATTTCGCTTAATTAATGTATTTATTCTTCTTTTAATGATACGTGAACGAAGTCACGGGTAACAGCTAGTATTCTATAAATTGCGCTCAGTAAGATGGTTTTAAGTAGGTTCTATTCAATGTTTTCGAATATTGTATAGAACTATTAAATATCCCAAAATGATCTATAGATGAATAAAATATTTAATATACGAAGTTTTATATGGATCCAATTAAAAATAGGGAAGTTTCATCACAAAGACTTTTCTAATTAAAAATCTATAAAAAGTACAAAGAATAAAAATCAGTTTAGGATCATTTTACAATATAATGACATTTTACTTGCATTACAGATACACAAAAATTATTTTTAAGTGTGTAATGCATTACTATTGTTACGCAAAAATTATATTCATATTAATTAACCCTTTGATTACGGGGTTCAGACATATGTCGTGTCAGCGAATATTTCTTTAATATATTCGCAGCACTTATTGAAAAATAATCTCTGCGATACACTTACACTAGGATACTTTCAAGAGATATCTACCACAAATGTTTTTTTTAATTGCGGTACGAGTGCATATACAAATAGTCGCCAATTCTAGCCGTAATCAAAAGGTTAAAGAACGACGTTCAATTGATTTATTATTATTATTCTTATTATTTTGCCATGGCAGATTTTTATTTTAAATTATCATTCAAAATTATTTTTATTTCATGTCATCAGTATAATATTTTGTATTGATTTAAGATTAAGTTTTTGTACAAAATTGGAATTTAGCAAACTGATAGCACATGAAGAAACATGTAGAACTTACGGATATGCACCAAAAATTGCTCAAGTTTTGTAGTTGTTTAAAATATAAAAAATATACATTTTTTAAATTATTGAATTTTTCCAAGTCGACTTCTTAAAAATTATGAAATTGATTAATTATAATTCTACATGCTAGTATGCATATGTTTTTGAAATTTCATGTATAATTTTAAAACAAAATCGGTAATTTCATGAAATACACTAGGAAATACATTTTTTATTTTGCGTTTATAGATCTAAAGAAAGTTTTTTTTTTTTTATTTGAAGAAATTAAAATTTCATTAAAAAATTTATACGTTTAATAGTTTTTAGAAGGGACTATACAAAGTTTTCCAGTCAAGTTCGAATTGTGTATAATATTATTAAATGATACAAAATAATCTATGGCCCATTAAATGATTTATTATATGAAGTTTTTGATAAGTTCCATTAAATAAAGGTGAAATATCCAAAGACATTATTTTCAAAAATAATTTTCTACAAAATTCAATAAAAAATACAACAAAACAGTAATAGTCAGTAATGGTAATAGTAATTTTATAATAAAAGTTTTTAATAAGTTCCATTAAATAAAGGTGAAATTTCCAACAACATTATTTTCTAAAATAATTTCTACAAAATTCAATAAAAAATACAACAGTAATGGTCAGTAATAGTAACAGTAATTTTATAATAAAACATTTTTACATGCATTACAGATACATTAATACCGTTTTCAAATGAGTAAGTCATTATTGATTATATAGGTTAAAATGCTGTTCATGTTAAATAAATGACGAATAAAAATTGATAACTTGAAACTTCACCGATTACAATTTGCATATAGATATGTTCTTTTGAAATGTTACGTGGTTTTAAATCATTATAAAACAACGTTCAATAATGTTTGTAAATTTGTAGTGAAATAAATTTGTTTTTTAGTTAGGATATATTAAAATTACAGTGCTTCCTACTTCAAATGAATTAAAGTTTCTTTAAATATTCTCGAAAAGGAATTTAATGGATATAAGTAGATAGTATGAAAAATTATTTTGAATGGCAAAGCATAAGTTATGAACGAATAAAATATTTACACTATGGAATTTTTAATGAATGCAATTAAATAAAGTGTAAGTTCATAAAAAAATGGTTTACTAAGGAAAATAATAACATCAACAATAACAACAACAACAAAAATTGTAATAATAATTTTATGGTCCCTTTACATTATAATGATGTTTTGCGTAAACACGTACACTATTTTTAAATGAGTAAGCCATTACTGATATCAGTCAAAAGTAATGTTCGTGTTAATAACTAACGAAGTTAAATGCCTATTGTTTTATCACCGGTTGTTATTTTAAGTCATACATGCAATTTACTTTGCGATGATAATAGTTCTTCTTAAATTAAATCCCAATATAGTATGTATAAAATATACACTTTCATTATTATAAGCAAAACATGGTTAGCTGCCATTCTGTTAACATTTATTGTTAGATATCGATTTTTTAACAAACGAAATATTAAAAAATTATACATATTTAACTTTATGCATAAAATTAGAGTTTTGATAGAAAATTCAATTACTAATTCAAACAGTTTTGTGATACTTTTCAGCTTTTCAGCTTTTTTATTCACTAACATATAATCTAAATTGATTTGTGTTTTCTGCATGATGCCAATCATATTTAATTGAAACATATTATGGAGATACAGACAATACATAATATGTTGAATAGTAGAATCGGCTGTTTCTACTGTTGATTAATTATACATGATCCTTACATATATAGAGAACGTTATTATGGAGATATGATGCATAATTTCTGCTAATATTGAACGTGCCAATTTCACAACAAAAGCATTCAGGTGTTGGAATGTTATCTAGTGTGTTTCAAGCATTAAAGTGATAGCTGTAATGTAATTTACATTAACTGGTCTAACATAACCGGACACTTTCGAATTTACATGTTTTGTCGGAAATCTATTGAAATACTTGGCAAATTATTCTTGTAATTTGGGGTATATGAAAAAATGTGACTTTTTATCCTCGTATTTTCAAAGCAGATTTAGTCACGGGAGCATGGAGGTGCTAAAAAATGAATGAAGAATAATAATACCCTGCATCATAAAAAAAAATAAAAAAATCTCTCGTTGTAGCAAAGGATTATAAATGATTACACCTTATGAAATAGTTGTATGCATTGGTGTAAGCATATTCTGGACGATATAAATCTATACTTATAAAAAAAGCATGTCCCGACTGACTCATAGTTAACGCCGAGCCTCAACCGCTGGTCTTAGGACGATTAAATTTGGCAAACATGTTACTTACCAATGAAGGAACCCACTAAGAAAGGATTTATGAAAATTCAGACAGTAAGGGGTTAAATGTGTGGTCGAAAGTTTTAGGTCATTTTGTCTTCTCGCCATATCTCAGCAGCAGTTGTAGGTAGGAGCAAGAAATTCGGCATAAGAAATCTACTAAAGAATAGTTAAACATGTATCTCAGGCGATTTTGGAAATTCGACCAATAAGGGGGTTAAATGGTCGTCCACCGTAGATAATCACGGGCAGAGCCCAGCAGTACATTGTCATGAAGCTCATGGGAAAAAAAATATATCACTAATGTCACGAAATATTTATTTACGTGCTTTTTGACATTTTTGTTAGTTATTTTCGTATAATTTAATATAAAGTATTTTATTTACATTTTTCTGTTTACATGTAAAATGCATTTTCTGGGCCCCAAGCAAAGTCAAGGCAGTTAGTTCCAGTATGTTTGTTAACTGTGCCCCACTCCGAAGCGACTGGCTAGACAGGCTGAGACCGGCTAGTCTTAAAAAATTTTTGCATGATTTGGTTTTATTAGAACATGCAGAGTTTGAAATTTAAAGAAAATCTGACAAATGCAGCAGAAAAAAACACAATGAAATTACAAAATGAATACATTAAATAGTTGGTAAAACTTTTGTATGAAACAAATTTTAATTGCGCATAGAGGTATCATAGTACATTTTTTTCTTTTATAATTTAGTAGTCATCTGTACAAGGAAAATTACATGAAAATGTCAATCAAATGATTTGCAAATTCATAAAATTATCGCTTAACTAACCAACGAACCAATGTAGGATATACATTTCAAGTTACATTGAAAACATAACTGCACATTTTCTCAGTATTTATAAGTTATTGTTATTTTTGTGCTTTTGCAAACACTACAAGCAAACATATAATGGATAAAAATGTAATTTAAACTAACAAAGTGCCTTTAACATTTTTTAAAGTAATTATTTGTCAAAGTGCCTTTTAATTCTCAAATATATATTTTTTTATTTTATACTTTAAAATTAAACAAATTAAGTAGTATTTATTATATAATTAATGAAAAAGGGAAAAACAGCTTAATACAATATGTGTATAAAAATTAAGCTTTTGGCAGCTTACTTCACTTTTTTGAATTATTTTATATTTTAACCATTTATTTTCTGCATTCCAAGCATGCTTAACTAACGAATTAATAACGTTGTACAAATATTTGTATTTTGCAAATATCTGTAAAAGAATTATACGAAATTTAGTGAAAGCAATTTAAATATATATTTAAGGATTATAAACTTTCAAATTAAAATATATTAATGTAGATGAGGATTTTTTGTTCTTTTTATAAATATTTATTTAAATGGTACACAGCTTAAATTTAAATAATTCTACGAGATAGTTTCTGCAGTATTTAATATAGTAAAAGGAGGATTGCAGCGGGGAAGAGTGGTAGATGCATTACAAATGATGTTATGAATAATGGGATGTATACATAGAAAAGGAAAATTTATATGTCTGATGTAACTTTTTTTCATGTACGTTTAGATGGGTTGTCTTATTATGATAAATATTTATAACAATGCTAAAATGGTAACTGGGGTAATATATTTCCGAAAGAATTCTGCTATACAATTTATATTCCGTGGAGGGAAAAAATTCAAATAGCGCAGTTAGGCGTCAAATAAAAAAAATCTGTATAATAAACACAGCTGTACATGAACCGTTTAATGTTTCAATCACAAGTAATATGATACGAATCTGACTTAAATGTTTATCTCTCGAACGTCTCATTCAAACTGGAAGTAGGATTATTTTGAAGACAGACTGGAAACTGTTTATGTAAAGAAAACATGGGATATTTATGATTAATGACTTTTGAGTGTTTTAAAATGTTGTGTAAATTCGAAGAACTGAGAACAGCTAATTTTAGAGCATTCTGATTGGTGGAATTCGAGTTGATATCTATCGTAGGTGATTCAAATAACAATAAGTTCGTCACTGTTGAATTTAGAAGAGGTAATCTATTGCACGTTTTTTTTACCGTTTTCATCCTGAAAAACCTTTTTATAAGGAAACTATGGGGCTCTGCCCCCTGCTCGCTACGCTCACCAACCCCCGTTCTGATTGCACAGCCTCTTAAAACCTGGTAATGTATCCTGTAAAAGATGATGATGATGATATCACGAACGGCAACTATCTTCTGTAATCAGGTTAGAATGCTTTTTCATTTAACTGGTTATAATGCTTTTTCATTTAACTGGTTATAATGCTTTTTCATTTAATTAATCTTTTTTATTTTTAATATTCATGTGTAAACACAATTTTTATGACGTAATTGTCTTTATTTCCTGCTTTCAACACGTGATCATTTAATTATTATTTTAAACTTTCATTATTGTTTTTAATAGTCTCGCGCAAATACATTTTTTATTTAAAATAAAACATAATCCTTTGCGCTTATTTAGCAATTGGCAACAATATAAAGAAATGGCTTTTTCAATAAAAGATTTTTTACTCGATTTTTAAGGATATTTGAGTTTTTATTGTCCGACCGCGATAATTTTTTCAATTTCTAAAAGCTTGTTATATTTCGCGTCTGGTGGTATGATTTTCGAATCCGTAGGATGGCTAGAAAAAAAGTAATAGCTCCTCAAAAAAGTCCCTAGTAAAAAAGCGATGAGAATAACCCGGAATATCTACGCAGAATTTGATTGGTTCATTTCTAAATCGTTTTTGGCTCAGTTCCAGATTACTTTTTTTTTAATATAGAAGGATATCTGATATTGTCTATGGCAGGATAGAAGGTGTGATCGCAGCTTAACGCACAACAAGCGGGCAAATATAAGCTTGCTAATATTGATGTTTCTCTTAAGCTAGTATTTCTGGTCAGAGAAAAGCGATTTATTCTGAGTTGTTTTATAGGAAACGAAAAAAAAAATGTCATATGCAGTTATATATTTAATCAAGATTACTACATGTCAAATGTAACTAGGCAAGTTCTGATAGTTACGTAGTTAAAGAGAAATTCTCCCGATATGACTTGATTTTTCGGCAAATTTGAAAATTTGTTTTTTGTTATAAATGGTCACATAGAGAAAATTGGTTTTTGACATGGAATTTCTTGTACTGATTGGTGAATATTTTCATATAAAAATAATATTTTAATCCAGCTATACTCTTCCAATATTCACAATGCACGGGATCCACTGAAAATCGGTGTAAGTAAATGGTAAAAAATGGCTCTGTCTTATATTCAATTACCCGGGAAGCACGGGCTGAATCCCTTAGTATAATTAAAGAAGCATATTTATAAATACGTTTCTGCATCAACATGTAATCCTTGTTTTCCATAGTCTTTTTCCCACTTATGTCAATATCTATAGATATTTTTAAATGAAATAAATAATCTTTTTAATCTTTATTGAAATAATAATCCCTTAATAATCATTAGAAGCTAAACACTCAGATTCATTCTTGAAATACATGAAAATAGTTAAAATTCAAACCAAAATTTCGCAAAACGGCGGCTGTTTGAAATTTGCGGCCAATTTTTGTCAAAAATTTTCATTTTTTAAAATGTTTAAAATTTTTAAATTATATAAAAAAAAATTCATTGTAGTTCAATTTTTGAATATAAATCGTGGATAGCTTGAATGGTTTATTCTTGAAGGCGTACACCGATTTAAAAAAAATTGGTTTTAAGAGAAACGCATTTAATATCATATATTGTCATCTGTGATATCAGGCTGTAAAATAATTGTCACGACTGAAATACTGGGTGAAAGAAAATACGGTTTTAAAGCTATATTCCAGACACTTTAGGAATTAGCGCAATGTTTAATTCTGAAAACATCCGAATATTTATCGGCTGCTCGCTTATGATAAACAAAATTCGGAACAATAACACTTAAACTAGAATGTTTGTTAAAATCTGGAATGATTATGGTTAGTACCGCTCAGTGATGAGGAGGATTCAGACAGACGAAACAAGAAACCGGCTTGAGCACAGTTTTTATGCCATTCAGCCGGTTATGAAATTTTATTTATTGACAAATTTAAAAAAAAAAAGTTGGAAATTGTACATTAAAAGTGACTTATGAACTGCGTTTGTTTTATAACTAGTTTCACAATGTAAAAAAAAAAAATCATCCTTCTTATTTCAGAGAAATGAATTAAATCGTCTGCTATGAGCGAAATGATCAAGATTTTTCTTTTCTTATTACGTATGCCACGTTTACAAATGCGATTTTTTTTCTACACCAAACAGCGCTGCAAAATTCACCTTCGAGATCCTGCTTTGCGAATGATTACCTCCATGGTTTAATATTTTTATGATTCATAATGAACGAATCTCCTGTGTTTATTTACTCTACCGCTGTTAACTTAATTTCCGACAATTTTTTTGAACGATCTTTCTAAAAATGTAACTTTTATGCAATTTTATTTAAAAAAAAAGTAATTTTGAATAAAAATGGCCGCCTGGTATATGAAAAAACAAATAGTTTTCCTGTATTTGTTTTCCCCAATCACATGACTTGCGCTATTATTATTTATATTGCGTACTATAGGATTTAATAGAATAAAGAAAACTTTTATTAATACCTTTTAAAGTTTTGATTCGATTTTCATTAAATTTGAAATGACTCGACAAAATTTTGTAACGATAATATATATTAAATTTCAAACCATTCTGTTGGGTAATTTTTGCTTTGTTATATGCAGACAGACGGACGGACAGACGACGACTAAAGGTGGCACGTATTTATATAGTTACGAACGCACCTAAAATAATACTTTGAGTTTAGCGATTTGAGATATAAAAATGTAATCTAATTTTTTTTAAGTGTTTTACAATCCTCTAAAAATCAGTTTTAAAGAACATTGAATTGTTATTAACAGTACATAAAGAGAAATATTCTATTTGATTCTGAAGCTTTGTCGCAGTCACAGTTAGTGACATAAAGAAGCCGTGGGATATCCCTTGTACATCCTTGCTTTCTTAAAAATAAATGAACAACGTGAAATAGCACAAATAAAATTATATAAATTGGCAAACAGGTCTTTTGGAGCCCCTAAAGCTCCATCATCAGTGCCGATTTATATATTTTTGTGCTATTTCACAATGATCATTTATGTTTCATATAACGGCGCAAAGTTAAATCCACTTTTTTGGATCCTTGCTTTCTCTTTGAATTCTTTATTTCAGAATTATTCGAAAATATAACTTATTTATTTCTTCCATAATTGTACAATGATATTTCAAAAGAAAAATATGTGTGATTTTTCAAGATGCATCACAGCGGATTTTAGGAACATGGAAATAGCGAAACATTTTCTTGGCAAGTATTTAAGATTACATCCTAACACCAATTTGACGCACTGAAATTTAAGGCTTTTCGGAATTTTGTTTTTATATAATAAGAAGAGTTTATAAAAAACTATATATACAGAGTTTTAATCCATAAATTAAAATAAAACACTTATGTTTTTAGTTTATATGTTATAAGGTGGTTTGAGAATTTAAAAATACGGAAATGCTTTGTAAAAGACGGTTAAGCAGTAGACAAGTTAACGCATTGTAGACTTAACCTAGAACAATGTCACCAAACAGTTACTTTTCTTATAAAATCTAGTGTATTACGTATCTGTTTCAAATAATGTGCATCTTTAGTAAAATGACATCAATTCAAAGTAAAATGTTAATTTAAAACCAAAAATGTCGTTATTTAATGTTACACACAAAAAAAAGTTATCAATAAAGAAAACTTACGTGTTTCACTACACTGTTAAATTTTTTCAGCAAACTGTCCAGGCATTTGACCGTTTTTATAGAAAACGGTTACATAACCGCAATTTAACTCTATTCTGACCTTAGTATTGCTCATATTATGGTCAGACTACAGTTAAATTACGGTTATGTAACCGTTTTCTATACACAAAAAAAAGGTCGAATGACTGGAAAGTTTGCTGCAAATATTTAACAGTGTAGGAAACATGTGATGAATAATTTCGAAAGATCAAGTTAATTGATTGAAAATTGTCGGTTATAAAGTGTAGAAAATATACAGGATTCTAGAATAATATAATTCAATACAGAATTCTAGAGTGTCCAGCGATTCTGGAAATGATGTTCTAAAAAGAAAACACGCTTAAAGGTTTCATTAGTGTTTACTCGCTGTGTTGCTCTAATTGAAGTGTTCTCAGATGTCTGAAACAGCTCTCAGGTGGCATTAAATGAACTGTATTAAGGACTAAGTGGGGAAATCCTTTCCCAAACTTGTTACATCGTAAAACACTTAAGTCAGTTCACAATGTCCATACAGTTCTTTATTATTTTTTGAGAAGATAAAAATATCTATTTTGAAATTAACTTTATATTCTAATAGAATCCCGTGGATCCAGATACTCTTTTATTTGAAGTATATAAATATTCACCTTACCAAATACATGAGTCTGGCAATCGCTCTCTCTATCGAAAAAAAAACTGCAAAGCGAAAAATCTACGTGAAACTAAGTTGTTTATAAAAATTATTGTTTTATATTACATTACATTATTACATAATAAATAAAAAAAATATTTCTGTTTAACAGCAATTTTTTTAATGTCCAATTGGTCAATAATTCGCATGCATTTGAATGTATGCATTACAAAGAGAAAATACTTGCCATTTTTATGTCAGATCCGACACGCATAAAAACTATATTTTTCAATGAAAAAACTAATATAAAAAAAACTAAAATAAAAATCTATAAGAAATAAAAGTTTGTACTTTTAATATTTTTATATTATCATCGATTTTTTTTTCCAATTTTTTTCAACGATATGTTTGGGGCGATAAAGTTTCGATTAAAAGTAAACATTAATCAATTATTTGTTTAAATACAAGATTCTTGTATGTTCCAAAAAAAGATTCGATTTTATGTTTCAGAGTTAAACTACATTACATTATTAAAATTTACAATGACAAAGCATAACACAATATTGTGTCTACATTTTATCGTGTCAGCATAGAAATAAATAGATTTATCTTATCCTGCAATAAACTAAAAAAACTTTCTAGATCTTCTCTTCTTTATACATTTAAATTTCTGCATTGCAGGTATAGGTGCATTCTAGAGATAAAATCAATCAATAACAATTCGTCCCTCTCTGTAAAATCCATTACAACTTTTTTATTTATGATTCAATTTTTTCGTAATAATCGAAAAAAAATCCCGCAGTTATGGGTTAAACTACATTCCAAAATATAAAATTACTCAATCATCTAATATTTTTTCTCCACTACAGAAATTTAAAAAATACACCAATATTAAAATTATTACTTAACTTTAAATCTAACTACCTTACAACAAATTCTGTAAATGTAAAATTGACGTACAATATAAAGGGAAACGCTACAAACTACAAAACAATAAAGAACTGACAATCATTCTGTGTCCTTTTCCTGCGTTGCGTAACAACGTTATTTTGCGTAAAAATCAATAAGCAAATATCGGATGCCTGCCAGAAACAGAATTCTAACATCATGCTTTTTATTAAAGTTTTTATTTCTTGAATTCTAAAAGCAGGAAACGGAATTGAAAATGTTTTGTTAAATAGATTGCAGGCATTTAAATTATCAATGCAGCAAGTTTAAATTCTTTAACGTAAATTAAACAGAAAGCATAAATACAATTCGATATTTGCATTTAAAACTTTAATAGATTTAATTTTAGAGATAAATGCATTTTGCAAAAGAAATATTCTATTGATATGCTAATAATTATGAATAAAAGATGCATTTTAACAATTTCCAATATAGTTGGAATATGTTTATGAATTCCGTTTGTCTGTCTAGTTGTCTGTCCGCGCTCTAACGAGCGTAAATATACTTGGATTGACATGTAATTTTTGTATGTTAATTAGGTTCACTGTAGAATAGTTTCTACTAAAACTGACGTGTAAAGGATTTATAGATCGTTTATAGTGACGCACAAAATAATTTCTGTACATTGTGGTCTTTGAAGAAAAATCATTTGTGTTGGATTTTATTTAAATTTCTTATTTGGGTAACACAGTCCATTGTTTCAAAAAATGAAACCTCATAATAATATTTGGATAGTTTTAGAAAGTGTTTCACAATGTACGCCTGATGCATGATTTTTCGTTATTTTTTGCTCATAATGACAGAAATGAAATTGTTTCGTAACATCTATATAATAAAAGCGCAAAGCATTTGACTGTCATCAACAATTCCGGGAAGGCCGCTTCACTTTTTCACTCTGCCAGGCTTTTGTACCATTGTTGAGTCCATTAAGATTGTTAATTTTGTATTGCTGCATATTACTGACAAATATTGTTACATCATCTTTATAAACAATGTTAACACTTCTGAAGATTTTCTAAACACAAAAGATTCATTCATCGTGAACGTTTAACTATTAAACCATGGAGGTAATCGTTCAATATGTAGCCTGGTGTAAAACAAAATGCGAATAAAATTGGCAGGGAAGAGTGCTATGCGTGACGTCAAATGGTTACGATTTCTTTCCGACTGCGCGGGAATGACTGAAATAGAAATTGCTCCAATATAGCTATACGGAAAGCTGAAAATAAAACGGTCGCGTGATAATTAAAACTTTTAAAACGAAAATCGCTCAAAGGAAATGGAAAATGGGAAAGGAATGGCCGATTTTAACGGGAAAGGTGTCGAAAAAAATGTATTAAGCTAACCCTAACTATTAAATAATAATATTGAAGAAATTTAATTAAATATAAAATAACGTGATAAGGAGATGTCATCTAATATAACACTAATCAGCGCCAGAAATATTTTCATAGAAAATCCAAGAAAGAATAAAATAGGGACGTGATATGTGATAGGGGCATATCATAGTCAACAATACAAACGCTGCGTTTGTATTGTTGCCGGCATTTAGCGAGTAATTCAAACGAAATCACATGCGTTTATCTTTTTCTGAGGGCTACGAAACGACCGTCTAGACGGGCGAAGCCCAGCTAGTATATATTGCAAACATTAAATTTTTCAATGCAGTATTTTTCAATTCTTTAACATAAATTAAATAGAAAATATAGCTATATATATATACTAGCCGCCACTGGCGACCAGTTTGGTCTCCCTTAAATGTATGTTAAACATTGCAACACGTTACATTTATTCATAATTTAATTTTCCCTTAATCCTTCGCCAAATCGGAAGATTCTAATAGACAAATCATGAACTTTTGCGATCATGGTAGCATTTCGCATATTTTTTGGGCACAAATGTCACATACGCACGTTGGCGCGATCCCCCCCCCCTCCCCCGCCAATTTGGCGAAAACTTTGTTATGGAAATTGTTGTTTATTTACTTTTATTTTTTATTTTAATTCTATAAATTATTTTTGATATGTATATCAATATTTATTTACAACAAACTATCATTTATTTATTTTTATTCTTTTTTTTAATTATGAGTATTTTTGTTAGCCGGGAGCAGATGATAATTCGCCAAATATCGTTCCCATCACCGTCATTCATACTACAATTAATTTAATTTTAAATTATAAACCTGTCACTCATATCATTTAAAATACTTAACTTTAATCTAAAATGCTTATATTACATAAATTTAAAATACTTCACACTTTTCATTTAAAAGAGAAAATAAATAAATAAATAAGAAATAATATCATAAATCAAAACATTTGATTTCAAAATCAAAGTATCATTTCTAATTTGTACACGCGATAAATAAAAGCTGTATTAGCGATTTTAAAAATGCTAAAAATCTGATTCATTAAATATTATTACATGAGTTCAATTTACGTCAAGAAAAGGTCCGAAAGTTGAGTTGTATAGCACATAATTATGGTAAACTTTGATTGTCTCACTGGTGCGAATATTTTTTTGACGCGAGGCAGCGGTCCAAAAATTCATTCGCGGAGAACTTGCTTTGCGAATGATTACCTCCATGATTTAATATTTTAAATGTTCACGACGAATCAATCTTTTTTTTGTTTACTTTTATGAATAGAGAATTTGAACTGCGAATCTTTCGACTAAAGTTATTGCAGAATATATACATAATTGAACGCAAGTCATCTCTCAAATATTAATTTATTTGATTAACGATCTTTCTTAAAATGTAACTTTTATGCAGTTTATTCGAAAAATAATTTTGAATAAAAATGGCCGCTTGGCATATGAAAAAGCGATGCGGCATCCCGGAACTGTTGAGGACAGTCACATGACTTACAGTTTTATTATAGAGATTTTAAAGAAATAATAGCTAATTGTACAAATTTTTAAGAATAAAATGACTTTTCGATTGTTGCAGACACCTAATACCTATCAGTACAAAACTTATGCGAAAATTACTTAACCAATCGTACCAACTGATACGATCTTTTGCACCGACTATTTTTATGTAAAATGTTTCGTGTTATTAAATAACAGATTTCTAGGACATCTGAGGTCGAATTGAAAAGCAACCCCCATGGAACGACTCAGATTTTATTCTTAATCATGTATCATATACAATCTTCATATGAAGTCCGGTAATGCTTGTTAAATCCAACAAAATATATTACAGCTATTATTTTAATATTCAGTTGGAAAATGCACATTAAAAACAATCTGTTCTGTATGAGAGAATATTTTCTTAAAACTGCCTGTTCTCGAATCTAAAGAAAAACATGATCCAAAATGTATTTTTTTTTCTTTTACTTACCCATCATACGTAGTATAGGGTAAGTCTTGTAATCGTTTTGAAAATCGAAAAATTTTTTTGACGGATTTACACGTTTCAGACACTGGAGATTCCGAAAAACATATTTTTAGAAAAAAAAAATTGCCGTCCGTCTGTGTGTCTGTGTGTCTGTGTGTCTGGATGTCTGTATGTCTGTGTGTCTGTAAACGCTCTATCTCCCGAAAAAATTGAGATAGAGACTTGCAATTTGGTATGTACATAGTATGTAATAATGGGAAGAAGCCTAATTCATTTAAATAACCTCGATTAACCGGAACAATTTTTTTCGGACTCTCGAAATATTCGTTCTGATAAAAGGTAATAAAAATTTTCGAAATTGTTTATTTTAAGAAATGAACATAAAAGACAATAAAAAAACATAAATTTTGCATAAAGCATGAACTCGATCGGATAATGAGTTGCCGAGATATTTGGAATCCTATTTTCCACACTCTTCGATTTTTCATGACCCTGTATTTCATCCAAATTTCACTTCAAAGATGTATTTCAATTGGAAATTTTACGCTTAATCAGATGCAATAAATCTCTAGTTAATAGGATTATTATTTTTGGAGTTATAAGGAAAAACCTCTTTCAAGCAATTCAGTAATCGAGCCTTTAAAGTTTGTGACGTCATCAAGCCACGATTTTATTTGAATTGCAATGCATTTTATAAGTAGTTGACACATTTTTATTTTAATATTTTACATTATGCATATCCATGATGGGTAAGTATTACGGTGGCCCCCAACAACTAGTTTACTTTGTGATAAGATGTCGAAAAATTTAAATGATCACACAAACGAAATATAATTTAGAAGAAAAACAGAAGAAAAATTTAGAATTTTAGTAAGAGTTTGAAGGAAAAAACACTGCTACTCTTCAGTGCATTGTGTTAGAAGCTTGACAGTTTCACAAACCAATGAGGCCGTAGACCGTAGTATTTAACATTTATTTTATCTTGATACCTTCAGTTCCTCAAAACAAAAAGGACTTGACAGACAGTTGTGCAACAAAGTAATCCTATAAAGTTTCCGTTTTTTTTTCTTTTGTGGTACGGAATCATATATAACAAACTAAGTTCATGAAGTAAACGTAATTTTTTATCGAAAAAAAAATTAAAAAATACAGAGGGTGTTTACACATATTGGGAACGATTTTGATGTTAAATTTAAAAAAGAACGAGAAACAACGAGGAAAAAAAATCTGGCAACATGTAATAATGTGATAGCTGAAATATTGGCTACTATGAAAAAATAATTGTCTACTACTGAAATGGCACGCGAAAGAAGCGATTGGCTTGAAGGTTATATATTTGCTCTTTCTGAAGAGAATTATTAATATTATGTGATTAGAAATCATTTAGCAGGTGATGCGTAGAAAACAATTGTCACAATTGATGAAGCGATGATTTATCTAAATGACTGTAATAAAAAACAGATAGATTTACTACCAGGGAAGAGACCAAAAAGTCTTACAACTTTGGCTCAAAACTGCAATGAAATTTACTCTAAAGGATTTATGATGATTGCTGGAATCTCTTACAGCGGAAAATTAAAGATCAGAAAAGTTGAGAAAATTTTGAAAACTAACTCGACTTATTATTAAAACAATGCTCTAATTCTTATGTTTAAAGAAGAATTTCCAAACCCTTATCTTACGGACGTTAAAAGTTCTATCAGGATAAAGCAAGCATCCATATATCTAAAACTACAGTCGCATTTCTCGAACAATTGACAAGAGAAATTGGAAATCAAGTGTATACTGTTTAATCATATTTCAACCAAGTCCCCAGATATTTCACCAATGAATTATCGTGCTTTTGGACTATTAAATAAAGTTCTTGCGACACGTCAACCAACTACGTTGAGTGGACTCTGGAAATGTATGGTGGAGGTATGGAAGAAAATTCAACTTCCAGTTTAAAAAAAGCCCTACTATCTTGGAAATCCCGCAGCAATGATAGTCCACAACAAGGGCTACCAGAAAGAACATAAATCACCCTCTGTACACACACAAACCGATATTAAAAAAACTTTTCTTTCACAAACTGAAAATATACAGAACTAATAATTTTAATATAAATATTTTATATCCTACAGGCTACTTTTAAATATCTTCTATAATAATATCTTTTAAATATCGTCAGTTTAAAATATCTTCTATAATTGAATCAATTTGTTTTCTTTTCTGCATGTACTTTATTTAATGGAAAGTATCAAAATGTAGAAATCAATTTTGCTAAACAATATTTTAAAAGATTACCTAAATAAGGTATTTAACAGTCAATGCTGAAAAATTCAAATGGTGGGTATAATTTTACAGATTATAAAACATACATAATGAGTTGAAAATTAGGAAAAGCATTAACTTTAAATCCCTAATCAAAATGTTTTCCAGAATTTCAATAATTAGATTAAAATATTTATATTGTATCATTAAATGTGAAAATACAGTTTGTCTATTTTATTAGATTATGTTCATCTAATTGAAAATGGAGATAATAAATATCGCTTTCAGTCATACGCTAAAGACCAAAATTAGATATTTTAAATTAAATATGAATAGATTTGTTTACTAATATTTCTTTTGTGAAATTCCCAAATATATATTTCAATGTCTTTAAAAATGCACATTGTTAAATCTACAGTAAATCAGTGGCATGTTTAAGAAATACTGTCATTTTTTATTTGATCGCAAATCTTCATTACACTAGTGTAGTTGGCAATATACGTTATTAAATTACAAATTACTTCTTAAATGGTGGACTACAGTTGACACTCCAGTTTTGCATTGAACCGTAATATGAATTCTGTAATCTTTATGCAGTTATTAGCTTGCGTTCTTAGATCTATTGCGATCTATCTATCTATTTATCTATCTATATATCTATCTAATTATAAATATATGTGTATACAGGTATAGGACAAAATAATAGGAACACCTGTGAAAGAATACAATTTTTTTTAGGGGTGAGCCACACTTGGTCTTATATACAGCTTGCATTGGATGCGGGCGGGACAAATAATGATAGTGTGCACAGAGTTCAAGGGAATTGCACCTATTCTCCGTGCTGAGCGGTCTCGAGCGCAGGTAGCGTGCTTGGAAGAGAAAACTGCATTTTGTTTTCTAAAAAAAACGACAATTTCTCATTGATGTTGAGGTCAAGGAGCTGAGAGTAATACATGGGATATCTCACTTCATCACCATGCTCATCTGGCGATGTCTGATCACAGCGATCATGTTAACAGGGGCTTTGTCATCTTAGAACGTAAGTATGAAGCGTAATGTGGAAATGATCTGCGAGAATACTGCGATGATGCTCAACTGCCATCTTCTCCCTCAGGACTACGTGTGGCTCTAAGTCAGGCCAAGATTTCACGGCCCATTACACTAGTGATGGGGTAGGAAAGTGGGGTATTGATGGGGTAGGACTACAAGGGTAGGAAAGGATATTATTAACTTCTTTCTTCTCGTGAAAACAATAAGATCATAGTAGCAAATAAAAAATTGATGAGTTCCGATGATTATTTAATACAGTTTAATTATGACGGAAGAATTAACACGTTAGTACACTCAGCACACACATGTATATATTCTTTTCACTTGGCAATTACGCCGGATCGAAATGCATCGTTTCTGTTCAAGCTGGAATCTACATCTACAATTGTTCTCAATTTTCCCTCGAGGCGGGACGATGAAGGTCCAAAAATCTTTAATAGGGAATAATTCCTTCCCTGGCGTGATTGATTTGAAACAGCCCTCTGTATATTTCACGGTAGGAAACAGAGGGTCAATATAAAATTATTTTGTCGGTGGAAGCCAAATAAAAACACTTCAACTGACCAGATGACATGTTCCCATTGCTGTCATGTCGAGTTTTGGTGATCTCGGTACTACTGCCATAGCTTCATACCATTCCGAGGTGACACTAACGGCTTTGGAATAACTACTCTGCCAAAAATGGTTGCATCATACAGCTTTTGTCCAATAGTTTTTGTGGATAGAGGTTTTTCGAAATGTGTGCGCATCTCAGAGGTTTACTGCGGATGTGTAGTCTTGCGTTTTCGACTGTCATCTTCAACACACGTCTATTCCGGTCTATCAATTTCGATTTTCGTCCATTGTTCTGCTTCGCAGAAGAAACCTTTCCTGGGTTACTGTAGTCTGTAATAACCCTCGACACACCGACAAAATTGGCTGTTCACGACACAGACGATCCCAGCAAGGAGACCTTCAATGATTATGTCTCTTCGTACGTTGGATAGGTCGGACATAATGGCGCATTGCAGGGAACAGAATTTTCTCATACAACTGTTACACCGGCAACTGCTTGACTGATACTTTCACATTTCTAAATGTGTGTTCCTATTAGTTTGTCCTACGCTTGCATATATATATATATATATATATATATATATGTGGCATTTTGACGAAGTTGAGATCTTATGAGGAATAATATTCGATGAGAAAATGGCAGTCCTTCAACGATATAGCAAGTTGCAGTCGAATTTAGCGAGTATGGCGAAGTAGTAAGGCAATGAAATGAGATCACAGAATTTCTCCATTAAATCCAGCCAATCTCCAGACAAATAGTTTTATTTAGAAGACGAACAAAGCAGAGACAATTCCCAAAGGTCTAAAACTTATAGCCCTCGGGCTCACGATGTTTCACTTCATTAAATTAAGATGTTACTGGGCCAGATGAATATTCTACGGAATTAAAAACACCAGATACATATTTGTTTAGACTTCCAAAAACGTCAAAAAGCTCGTGCTCCTACCGCTGCGGGCGAGTTTTGTTCTCTCCGCGGAGATATACAGAAATTTACGTCACGAGCGCACAACCCAATGAGTGAGAAGCTAGCTCCAGCTCAGCGAATGAGGCGCGAAGGAGAAGCTAAAACAGTAAAGAATTCCGAATCTGGTCGCGGAGAAATTTTGAAGTTAAAATCCCAAGCGAGCGAAAAAATCAGAGCAATAATAATAATAATAATAATAATAATAAAAAGAAAATGGCTTTTAAAAAACATTCGAAATGAGAACGCGTCTCGGAATTTTATAGATTGGGGAGCTGATAAAAGCGACGAATGAACTTAAAATTTTAGATTAAGATTTGGAATAAAATAATTATTAATATACGGATATTTACTTTTAAAAGGACTTTAAATAGGAATAAACATTATTAAGAATTAAGAAAATACTGACTATGAAAGAAGTTAGATTAATTTTAAAAGATTAATGCGAATAAAATGGAAGGATACGAAGGAAATAAATTTTTTATATAACATATATATATATACATATAAATATATATATATATATAAAATACAAAATTTGTCATATCGTTTAAATACTACACCAATTCGAATAAAATATGGATGGTGCAAATATCTTTGATGTGCTCGTTAATCAAGAAGATTCGGTAATTCGTTTGAAGATAACGGCGGCCCTTTGAAAATCTGAATAACATTACGGTCAATGGTGCTATATTTATAGACTGGAGATGAAGCTAGAAATTCAATTAAAGGTAACAAAAATAATGAGTAAGATTTTTGTTTCTAAGGAGGACTTTTCCTTTTTTAAAAATTATTTTTGTTAATTTAAAAATAAAAGTGAAACTAATTTACATAACTGACATAAAATTATATCTCGTGCAAATACGATTTAAAAATTTAAAAGAAGACACAGAAAAAGTAAAAAATATATATATTCTGATTCCAACAGTAAAATGATTAAAATATTTCATCCTTGAATCTTTCTACGTGACGTTGTTAAAACAGTAATAGTTGCAATCAGCTTATGAAATAAGCGTAAATCATTCTTTGAATTTACCAATCATTACATGATGTAACAGGTGATATAACGTTCTTTTAGAATATATATTGAATTGTTCTGTATTTTTTCAGGTAGCTTTCAATACAAAAAAGTATAAAGCTACCTATTGCAGCCGTTCGGAGGAAAGTAGTTCCGGAAAATTTCGATATATTTTCACCGATCATGACCCCCAGACCCCAAAACCACCCTCCGTTCAAATGTTTATATATCTGCCCTATGTCATACGATAACGCTCGTATTTATAAATCAATTTTGATGAAACTAATTGTGTGTATTAAGCTCACCAATATCTCGACCGATTTCGTTGGCCAGCTTGGTCCGCCATTTTGTTTCAAGATGGCGGCCACTTAAACATTTAAGACTAAAATAAATATACAAAAAAATTAAAAATTAAAATTTATTTTTTAATTACCTGTTAGGTCTTGATACGAGGATTCCAGAGCATTTTTTGGTTTACCTCTATCTTAAAAAATAGCTGAGATAGAGCAGTTTGAAATTCTAGGGTGGTTGACATTTTGAAACAAGACAGCACATTACAAAAATTTTCATTGTTGTAATAATTTTCCCAATCATACGCATAAAACTATATATTCATATCCGTTAGTGCCAAATTCTCACCAAACTTGGCGACATTTGGCGAAATATCGCCAAATTTGGCGACCAAAATAAGTCTTTATAAAGAAGCCAATTTGGCTATTGATCAATAGTTTGGCGAATTTCTTATTCAAACTCAGTATTAACGAATCTTTTGTAAAAGTTTTCTTTGCATTTTAACTTGCTGTTTTCGAGTAACATTAGCTAAAATTTTAAAACGAAGATATAGGAAAGCTACCTTTTCCTCCCGGTACAGGCCGGAAGGACTTTTTTAATAACATTTGTGTTTGAAAGTGAAACATGTCAAAAGGAGAAGTCACCTGATAAGGTATTGCATCATTTGCTAAATTCATCGTGCCTTAGTCTTGCCTTCAAAATGCAAGGAGTATGTCAATGAAGAATGACTAGGACTGACTGGAATGAACACAGGTACCTTTTCCTGCACCAAATTTAAAAAGTCCTTCCGGCCTGTACCGGGAGGAAAAGGTAGCTTTCCTATATCTTCGTTTTAAAATTTTAGCTAATGTTACTCGTAACAGCAAGCTAAAATGCAAAGAAACGTTTACAAAAGATTCGTTAATACTGAATTTGAATAAGAAATTCGCCAAATTATTGAGCAATAGCCAAATTGGCTTCATTTATGAAGGTTTATTTTGGTCGCCAAATTTGGAGATATTTCGCCAATTTTGCCAATTTTGTCGCCAATTTTGTCGCCAATGTCGCCAATTTTGGTGCTAACGGATATGAATATATAGTTTTATGCGTATGATTGGGAAAATTATTACAACAATGAAAGAAAATAATTTGCTAGTAATCGCGTTAATGTGCTGTTTTGTTTCAAAATGTCAGCCACCCTAGAATTTCAAACTGCTCTATCTCAGCCATTTTTTAAGATAGAGGTAAACCAAAAAATGCTCTGGAATCCTTGTATCAAGGCCTAACACGTAATTAAAATAACACGTAAATAAATTTTAATTTTTAATTTTTTGTATATTTAGTTTAGTATTAAATTTTTAAATGGCCGCCATCTTGAAAAAAAAATGGCGGTCCAAGCTGGCCAACGATTTCGGTCGAGACATTGGTGAGCTTAATACGCACAATTAGTTTCAACAAAATCGATTTATAAATACGAGCGTTATCGTATGACATAGGTCAGATATATATATATATATATATATATATGACATAGGTCAGATATATATATATATATATATATATATATATATATATATATATATATATATATATATATGGATATATCTATATATATAAATCAACATTTGAACGGAGGGAGGTTTTGGGGTCTGGGGGTCATGATCGGTAAAAATATATCGAAATTTTCCGGAACTGCTTTCCTCCGAACGGGTGCAATAGGTAGCTTTATACTTTTTTTTATTGAAAGCTACCTAATAACTTCATTAGGATTTCTTTATAAAATAATAATGATGATCTTTGGTATATCTACATATTTTATTTTCAACAGCTAAATCGTGCAATTCGTTATTTTCTTCGATTTTTAAGTATTACCTGTAAAATATCTGTTCAGTTAAAGTTAAATCAGGTACTTGCATATTATTGCCTTATTTAGAACGCATTCTCCTAATAAGGTCACTTTAAAGTATATTTTGGTTTGAACTGTCTTGGCCAAGATGCAACAGCGACAAGAGTAAGGTAAAGCTAGGAGAGTCTATGTACAATTCAAAAGAATAATAATAAAAAATCTAAATATTAATTTTTTGCTAAACTATCCATGAATAATTTTTACTTCATTTGTTTTTTATGCATTTCCATTGCTATTGTGTTGTTATGTTGTAAATTAATAGAACAATTGTAATAAAACCAAGAAAGTAATTTTGCGCAATCTGTCCGTACAGGGTTGGTGTGATTGCACACATGGGTAGGAGAGATTGTTATTAAAAATAACTACAATTAAATTGTTAACACAAATAATTACACTTAAATGACATTGTTGTAAGGTTTTTGTGAACAAATATTATTGTATTAGGAGTGAATATTTCAACCTAATGATTAAAGAATCAGAAATAGGAAATAATTTTAAAAACGATTAAAAAATTTTAATTAAAGGAAAAAAAATTAAAGAATCAGAAAAAACAAGTCCAGATAAGATTACAAAATAACATTAAGTTACTTGATAACACGTTTACCTTAAAATTAGTCCATTTTCATTTTTATTCTTTTTATGCAAATTTACCAATAAGCTTTTAAATATTCTGTACTACTGACATTATATAGAAATTCTGACGAAGAGCTATGGAAATTCAAGCACTTACTTTCGGAAAACAAAACAAAATAGCAATGCTTTATCTTAGACGCTCAAAACAATCAACGTCGCTTTCAAGTTGACACTCCACTACCTGCTGTTGTACAACTACCTGGAGTCGCTACGGGCTCAACTCTACTCCTTCCCCCAAACCTCTATGTGCGCAATCTCTCCGACCGCGCCATCTCTCCTAGCTTTACTATTTCCATGATTTAATATTGTAAAAACATGTATAAGTATCACATTGAACAACATTTAAAATATTAGTATGATGGTATAACACATTTAATTGTGTACCGAATGCTTAACTTGGCCTTATTTGAAAGATATATCTTATAGATTATTTCCAAGCAATCAGATAAAACGAATTTGATTCGCTATAAGTATCATTGATAAACGATAATTCCATATGGTAATAGAGAGAGCATGAGTTAATATTGGCCGTATTTTCTGGTGTATAAGGCACTCCTTTGTTTATGACGAAGTCCAAAATTTAACACTTCTTTTGGATAAACAAGGTAAGTAACAAAATTACGATACCTAATTTAAAGGTCAAAATATTTCTATAAAAGTTCTGTAAAATTATAATAACTTATGACTAGTACATTGGCATTGTAGCGACCAACAAAATCCACGACATAGTCATCTGAACACATATGGAAATACTACAATTTATCGATGAATGTAGTATTCATTTTTTAAAACAAATATGGTTCTTATTATATAAATTACGTTTGGCAATAAAATTATTTATATTTCTTTCTTTGTTTTCTTTTTTTGTTGTTGTTAGCATTTTTAAATAAATCACTAACATAAGCGTACATAGGATATACCAAAATAATTGCAAAAAAATCAACTGAAAACATATCCTTGCCGTCAATGTTTTTGTGGTGCATTTTATGGGTAAAGAGAGCGTTTTATATACCAGAAAACATGGTTCTAAAAGACCTTTACCTTTATCCAAAATTGGAAAATTATATTTGGTTTCTTAGTTTCCGAATAAGAAGAAGTGCAAAATTTATGTCTTTAAGAATAAAAATGAATTAAGGAATATGTCAGAATTTTGCTAATGAGAATTCGACAACAACGTTAAATAGAACGAGTGTATAAAAAAGTAAAAGCAAAAAAAAAAAAAAAAAAAAAAAAAAAAAAAGACCATTTTAAGCACTAATTTCTAATTATTCATCAATTAATCAAATGTGCATGAATTTTATTTATTAAATCCAGTGTATTTCCTGTACAGAAATAAGCCATTATACTTATATTGAGCAAAGAGATCTTATCAAATTGAATAATTCGATAAAGGTGAAAAAGAAATTCATAAGCATGCAGAATTATTTTCACTTTTTGCTTTTTATTTTAGTTTCTGAAATGTCATGGTTTAAACGTTTTTTTTTATACCGCTTTTAAAAGTGTATCTCCAAGGACAACGTGAATTTTATGCAGATTAATTAAAAGGGATTAGGAGATATTTAGCTATAAAAATTTTAACAAATTAGATAAATGCTATTTCAAACTGTTAAAAATTTAAGTTGAATAATTAATTGCTAGTTTATGAATATTCAATTTACGTAATCATAAGTTAAATTAAATGTAACAATTTAATGAGGGTTTTTAATCAACTATTTAAATTGCCTTAGCCATTTTTCTAAATGAAATTTTTCTCATGTGGAAATTTGAAACATAATTATTTTTACAAATGATTTAGTTTCACATTAAGAGCAGAAAAATGCCTGGTCTATCGTATATAAATGTCTTTATTTTTCATTTTTAAATCTAAATAATCTTAAAATTTAATTATTTTACATCACTTAATTTATAAATTACGTAATTTGAAAGCCTTGAAGTATTTTTAATTTAATTTAATTTTCATTCTGTGTTTCTGGTATTTAGACATTTAGTTTGCAACAAATGTGAAAATTTCCCCTTTATATGGGTATTTTTGTGTTACACACACACACACACACACACACACACACACACACACACACACACACACACACACACACGCACACGCACACACAAACACGCACACACACGCATACACACACATATATATATGTTTTCACAGTGAAATGCTAAAACATATACTGTTCCATTTGTGATTTCTATTTCTGTGTAAATATATTTTTTTTTTCTTCCTGTTATATTTTATCAATAAATATCGTATATTAACCCATAAAGATTATTCTTCATTTTGTAAATAAAATTTACGACATTTATATTCATTATTGAAATTCAATTTTTATTTTCAAAATTCAGTTTTAACTCTGTAAATGTATTATAATTTTTATTTTTATTATAAAATAAATTTTAATATGCATATACAGGGTGTCACAAAATTATTTGCACAAACGTTTAGATATGATATTACAAGATAAGAGAAATAAATTTTGTTTTAATTCACATATTCATCACTGGCCACGTCCAACTAACTGTGTCGTGGGTCTGGACCCATTCGTATCCTATTCAATTAATTTAAAGCAATACTTTTAACATAATGCATATACAGTTTACATAATTTAAGTGCAGATTTTAAGGTATACAGGGAACGTAATAAAAAAACACTAATAACAAACTTAAACATTAAACAGAAGGATATATACAAATCCCACATGTAGATGAAGGATGTCACCGACTATAGCTAGAACCAAGGCCTTAAGTATCGATTAAAAACAACTTTTAAGTAAAAAAAACCAGGGTTAATTCAACGATTAGAAAGCAGAAATAAATAATTAAATAAAAACACGTGTCTCTACACGTGTCACCATGCGTTATTTTGTTTTATATACACTGGCGAGAAAAATTAAAGGAACAACCATAAAAAGGTGCTTTATGTGAATTCTATTGCGGGAACTTCAATGAAAGGTAATTGGTTGGAAACTCAATGTTAACGTTATCACGTAGTACAATTTGATTAACCTTTTCTACAGAGAAATATGCAAATGTTCAAGCCCGTTGTTTCTGCACGTTTGAAAAGGAGTACACGTGGGTGATTTGAAGTCTAATTTCAAGGATTTTACGCGCAGATGCATAAAATTTTCGCATGTAGTAGGTGGAATATGTCATTCAGAAGACATTTAACCGATTAAGATAAATGGCGTGCGATGGGGAGAATGGAAGCTGGACAGACACTGACAGGGGTCTGTAAAGACTTAAAAATAGCCAAAAGCACCATGTCAAGAATCTGGTGGTTTAAACGGTTTAAAATTACTGGTAATGTACAGAGACAACCAGGTCAAGGTCGAAAACATGCCACAACAGACTCTCAGGACCATTATTTGGCAACGATTGCTAAAAGAAACAGTCAACTGGCGTCTGTTCAGATTGCAAGGGAGTTCGCTGCAGCAACAGGAACTGGACTATCCAGATTTACTGTGAGTGAGAAGCTGCATAAAAGAGGGCTGTATACAAGGAAACCCATTATTTGTACTCCACTAACTCCGGCAGCGAAATTCACCCTGTTAAAGTGGTGCAAAGATCATCGTCATTGGAGTACCACGGACTGGAGGCGATTTATCTGTACCGATGAATCCCTATTTTGTTTGGAGAGTGATTTCAGACGTGTTACCATATGGAGGCAGAAAAACACACTCAATAAGGCTGCAAACATCCGTGAAAGGCATCGATACGAAGGTCCTGGAATCATGATATGGGCAGGCTTCATTTTGAATGGCCGCACTGACCTACACATTTTTACCAGTGCATCTGTGAATGCTGAAATATACATAAATGAGGTTCATGTTCCTCGTGTTAAGTTATTTAGTGGTGCAATCCGTAATAACCTTTAATGCCTGATAATGCGCGACCTCATCATGCTGGACTAGTGACTGATTATCTTGAGGGCGAAGGAATCCAGTGAATGGAGTGGCTTGTATATTCTCCGGATTTAAATCCGATAGAACATGTGTGGGACGCACCAGTATGCCGACTTGCACCTCGGCAACCACCAACTAGCACTCTCTAGGAGCTTCGGAGTACTATTCATCTTGAATACACATTGTTAACGAAGCACTTCTGGTTAATCTAATCCCCCGTATGGAAAATCCCTGTAAAACGCGCATTTCGGTCAGGCATGACCACATACCTTATTGAATTTTCCTGTGTTTTTCTAAAATATTGTAACTGTATAATTTCCTTATCCCCTCTTATATCACACAGTCCTATGTTTTTATGTAAATTTATTTTTTGCAGAAATAGGCAGTTCTGCATTTTGAATATATGTCAAGCATGACAAAATAAAGATCTTGTGCAAGTTGCATGTTCTTATCTGCAAAATTATTCAAGTTCGATGAGTTTTTATAGTTGTTCCTTTAATTTTTCTCGCCAGTGTATATATATTGAAATATAAATAAATAAATGTACCTTCGATTAAACCTGACTATAACCATAATCTCAAATTGCTACCTGAAAGAAAAGCTTCATTACCGTTAATTAAGATTTTCCACCTGAGAAGTGACGTGATGTTCCAGCTATAACGCGTGTCAGAGGTGACATATGAATGAACAAAACAGTCATTCTGATTTTGTAAAAGGATGTCGATATGTTCCTTTCACTTTATTCATATTCGGTCGAAGCCAATTATGTTCAAAGTTTAAATTCTATATAAAAGTTATTCTGATTTTGATCCAGGTCTTTAGACTAAAAGGAAAAAAAAAAACATTATTCGTCAAATCTTTATTCGGTAGAAGTCAGTAATTTTCAAATTCATATTGTAAATCTACAATTCAGAATAGGAGATCAAGAACATTAAATTTAATCTTAATTATTTTTTATCCATCTATTTAAAGCAGTTTGCTAATAATGTCAAATATTCCATCGAATTTCGACCGAGTACGCATGCGTCAAAAAAGGACCGGCCAATGAGACGAGGGTATATTCCTGTCTCCAAACGTATTTGGGATCAAGATCAACTCCTGTTGTTTTGATCTTTGATGGCTTCCTCTACGTTGCGTTAAACATAGGAATATATTTATATAAAAAACTCTGGAGTGTTTAGAAGGTATTTATTGTTGTATTTATTGTAATTTGTATGAATACTTAGGTATCCATTTCGGATTTACTGTGTAACATGAATTTAGGTTCATTTAACGTTCGCGAAATCAAATCATTTTGTTTATATAGTACAGAAAATAATTATTCAATCGTAAATAAAAATATAGTAGAACATGTAAATACAAAATTGGACCACTTATATTCCGTTTATGATCGGGTATGAATCTTATGGTGTTCCGATTGCTAATGAAAACTATTATGTAAATATAATGTCAAAAGACAGTACGCACGGTAGTAATATTTTTATTATTATGTGTTCGAAAAAAGCGAATCTGAGCGCCTGAATATAAATTATAAAATATTATTTCTATATTTAGCAACTAAATATTTAATAAATATGCAGGAATGTGACTAGCTTTATGTGAATGTATAATATATGTAAGTCTGAACTTTAGCATTATTTTTTAACAGAAATATATTATCTCTATTCGATTTAAAAGTTTTGTCATTACATAAGTGTGCTATTTTATTTGTAAAGAGTATGTATGCATTATATTGTTTGTATGTATACAAATGTTTAGAATGTTTTGATTTGCAAACTCTTAATATTTGAATAATGTTTACATTATATTTGTTTGTATGTATACAAACAATATATGTATACAAAGAAGTATATATACAAACAATATTAATATTTACATTGTATTGTTTGTATGTATACAAATCTTGAATGTTTTAATTTATTACATTCATTTTTTACCAGTTTGCATGTCCGTTCATGGGCAATTCATATGAAACTCATAATTTGTCACAAATTGGTGATTTTATTGATTTAGTGCTTTGCCCAAGAATGTGGAAAAAAAAACTATTTTTGACATCGGGTGAAATGAATGAGGTTATTTCGGTTTTTATTTTGTATATAAAAAATGTTATATGTAAAAAAATCCTGGCCATTAATCACATTGTTTTTTGTATATTTAAAGACGATTACTTATTCTTTGTAATTATTTTTTTGCTGGGGGTTTTTGAGCAAAATAATATTACTTCATAGCTAGAACCAGTTCCGCTAATCATTAATATTTTCTTAATCCTTTGACCGCTGAGCAAATAGGCAAATTTGTAATGTTTTTTCTTTTATTTTTTTTAAATGTCAAAAAAAGATAAATTTTCAAAATTGGTATAAAAAACTTAGGTACTTCTCTATTATCCCATCGTCCACTTTTCATAACAAAATACTATTGCCAAAATGTATGATTAAATGCCAAAAATGCAATCCCAATAACTTGATGTCGGAAGCATTATACGTGTTTGTTATGTCGTCAAGTGGTTTTTAATTCAACATTTGCGCGTATTAATGACAACGTTCTCCCGTTTATTTGGTGTTACAGTTTGGCGATAGATTTTTGTTATGAAAAGTGGTCGATGAGATAATAGAGAAGTACCAAAACTTAATTACGTATATGAGTAGATTCCTTGACTATATTAATCATTACTCAATATTTTAAAACTGCATCATATTTGTAGAATTATATTAATTTAAACAATGCTTCTATTGAAGTGTGAAGAAGCACATACTTCTATGAAGAACCATATATTTACATAATCGTTTTCATTAGCAATCGGAACACCATAAGATTCATCCCCGATAATAAACGGACTATAAGTGGTCCAATTTTGTATTACGTGTTCTACGATATTTTTACGTACGTTTGAATAATTATTTTCTGTACTATATATACAAAATGATAGAGATCTAAAAACACAATTTCCATCGGGATTGATTTCGCGAATGTTAAATGAGCCTAAATTCATTTTTAAACAGTAAATCCGAAATGGACACCTAAGTATTCATACAAATTATAATAAATAAAATAAATACCTTCTAAACACTCCACAGTGAGTTCTATATAAATACCTTCCTAGGTTTAATGCAATGTGCAAGAAAAAAAAAACAGGAGATGATCCCAAACACGTTAATAGAGAAAGTAATAAACTCTCACCTCATTGGCCGGCGATTTTTTTGACGCATGCGTATTGGGTCGAATATTGTTGAAAAATGATTTTAAAGAAAAAATCGGGAAATTCACAAAATGGTTTCGGGAAAAACTTCACCAAATGGTTTAAAAATTCTTTGAGTGACAGCGGGAAAAAAATTTCGTTTTACATTCAATCATCGCAATTGGCGAGTGTGACTATTAAGTTTAGCCAGTAATGGCAATAACATCAATTACCAATTTTCAGTATTACTCGCCGATTGGTGAGTGTTAATTTTGTCTTATATCACAAACTGTATTTACATATACTACTAGGTATAATGATTATGAACCATGATTTTTCTATTATTGGGCGAGATTCATGTTTTTTCAGCAATTCTTTGACGAAACTCATGTTTTTTCAGCGATCCTTTGAAGAATTTCGCATTTTTTCTCGTGATCCTTAACGAAATTCGCATTTTCCAGCGATTCTTTGATAAAATACATTTTATTCCGCAATTTTTAGACGAAATTTAGTAAAAAAGCGTGACCTTTTGGTGAACTTTCCTTTTTTGCGATTCTTTGACAAAATTTGCTTATCTTTCACGATCCTTTTGCATAAATAATGTTTTTTCTGATGTCTTTTAACGAAAGTCATGTTTCCCCATGATCCTTTGATGAATTTAGTGTTTTTTCCTCAATCATTTGACGAAATCTATGATTCCCCCCCGCGAAGATTGGTTAGATGTTTTTAGTCTGCAGGTGCCCTAAAAAGTCTGTGACGCCCGTTGCTGCATTGCACACATTCTTCCATGGTGCATCGAACGAAGAAAATTCATCCTAAAGAATCATTGTTTCATTCTTGACATTTCTGGAAAGAAACAACGTTCAACTCATTGGCTGAATTGTAAAGGGCGAAATGTGTCAAACATTAGCGGAAAGAAAGTGCGCAATTTGTTCGTTCATGGATAAAATCATGAAATTCATTAATCGATAGTTGATAAATTCGTCAATCGATAGCGGAAAAATCGCAAAATTCATTAATCGACAGTGGAAAAATCGCAAAATTCATCAACTGGTTTCGGGTAAAAAGTTTTCGAATATCGTCAAATGGCTTCGAGAAAAAAAATCACAATCCGTCAATTTCGGAGAAAAAATCGTGAAATTCGCCAAATGGTTTCGAAATTTGTCGAGCGACAGCGGAGAAAAAAATCTTTTTCCATTCAATCATCGCAATTGGTGAGTGTGACTATTATGTTTGACCAGTGGTGGCAATAAAGTCCATTGCCAAATTTTCAGCATTACTCGCTGTTTGGCAAGTGCTAATTTTGTCCTATACTTCAAAACCCTTTTGATCATATCAGTGTGCAGGACAATTTTTTTTACGTGAACCATTTGATGAATTTTGTGATTTTTCCATTATCGATTGACCAATTTTACTGCTATCGATTGTTGAATTTTATAATTTATCAACTATTGATTAGCGAATTTCATGATTTTTTCCATGAACGTTTGACGAATTACGCAAAAAAATTAAGAATATCGTTAAATTGTCTTGGGTAAAAAAAAATTTAATATTGTCAAATGCCTTCGAGAAAAAGTTGCAAGTTGGAACGCCTGTGACCTCTTTTTCATGTTATGCATCTCGGGTCTATCCCCCCAAGTGGGACACTTTTCTAAATTTTGCAGACACCTCTCATGTGATATATCGCTGGAAAAGTCTTTGACCGCTTATTCATGTTATGCATCTCCGGGGTCCATCCCGCCACCCCACCCCCCCTAAGGAAGGCACTTTTATAAATTTTGTTGACACCTCTCATGTGATATATCGCTGGAAAAGTCTTTGACCGCTTATTCATGTTATGCATCTCCGGGGTCCATCCCGCCAACCCCCCTCCCCCCCCAAAGGGTACTTTATAAATTTTGCACACAACCCTCATGTTATATATCATTGGAAAGAGGTCTGTGACTGCTTAATCATATTATGCATCTCGGGTCTATCCCCCCCCCCCAAGTGGGACACTTTTCTAAATTTTGCAGACACCTCTCATGTGATATATCGCTGGAAAAGTCTTTGACCGCTTATTCATGTTATGCATCTCTGGGGTTCACCCCGCCACCCCCCCTCCCCCTAAGGTAGGCACTTTTATAAATTTTGTTGACACCCCTCATGTTATATATTGTTGGAAAGGTCTGTGACTGCTTAATCATATTATGCATCTCCGATGTCCATCTCCCCACTTTGCCCCCCCCCCCCCGCAAAGGGTACTTTATAAATTTTGCACACAACCCTCATGTTATATATCATTGGAAAGGTCTGTGACCACTTAATCATATTATGCATCTCAAATGTCCAACTCCCCACTTTGCCCCCCCCACCCCCCCAAGGGATACTTTTCTAAATTTTGTTGACACCCCTCATGTCATATATTGTTGGAAAGGTCTGTGACTGCTTAATCATATTATGCATCTCCGATGTTCATCTCCCCACTTTGCCCCCCCCCTCCCCAAGGGGTACTTTCTAAATTTTGCACACAACCCTCATGTTATACATCATTGGAAAGGCCTGTGACCACTTATATCATATTATGCATCTCCGATGCCCATCTCCCCACTTTGCCCCCCCAAGGGATACTTTCTAAATTTTGCACACAACCCTCATGTTATATATCATTGGAAAGGTCTGTGACCACTTAATCATATTATCCTCCCCACTATGAAATTTGTCAAGTTAAAGCAACTATAAATTTTATTTTTATGGTACTATCAAGTTGTTTGCCGTCAAATTTTGACGGGTTCCATCTAGTAATCATTAATTGAAATATCATGATCCACTCAAAATTGAATCACGTTTTCTAATCCTACGTTAAACAAGAAAGTTTTATTCCATTTGACTCAAAGTCAAGGTTATTTCATTCCTCCCTTTTAAGAAATTCAAATTCAAATTTTAACTTAACGTATGAAAGTTAGAAAATGAAAACAGAGAAGTTAGAAAGTTCAAACTTCAAACTAACGTATGAAGTATTCTGTTAGCTGTTTTTAATATTGCAAGTTTAATCAGTGAACGGTTTTCTAAAATGAAGAAATGTTCTCATTTATGATAAAATATCGACACATCATTCTGAATTTAATATATATATATATATATATATATATATATATATATATATGTTAATTTTTTGTAATCCATTTATCTGAAGTTATTTGTGTTCACGACAAAACATATAACTGTAATAATAAAAGAAATATTTATTCATATATAAAACCCCTGTTTGATATCAAGCCAAAATACATTGCTGAAACTTTCTGTTATTTATACAGAAACGTACTTTATACAGAAAATATAGCCTTTAGAATTCAGATAAAGCATAACATATGAAAATTAAATTAAAACATGAATATTTCAAGTACTTTTCCAAATCGGTTGACCATTCGTAAATACTTTGATTTAAGCTAGAAAAGGCATTTTTTCTCTTTATTATATTCTATGCGAATATTTACCTTTTAGATGAATCTACTACCATATTCAGCTCTCGTTTTAACTCAGGACATCAAGATCCAGTCGAAATTGAATCACGTTTTCTAATCCTAAGTTAAAGCGCGAAGTTTAGGCTATTTCATTTGACTGTATTAGGAACATCAAACTCAAATGCTTATATTAGAATTTCAAACTAGAGAATGGTAGTAGAATTTTTGTAGTTGTTTAGGTGTTTCGAATTTTGAAGTTTAAATCAATGTTGTTAAAATAAATGTATTTTTATTCATTTAGGCTTATTATTATTTTTTTAATAATAAATTCCACATATCTTTCTGTTTCTTAGGATAAAATATTGAAGCTCTTATTTTTTTTTTTTTTTTGTAATTCATATACTTAATAACACTTTGATTTGAAGTTATTTCTATTCATATTTATTTATATTCATAGTTATTTATATTCAAGACTTATTCAATTATTAAGCCATTAAATAGAGGTGCACACAACTTGATTCGACAAAAAGAAGAGTCTACTATGTATAATTGTGCAGACGAACATGGCAGCACATATGATTATCAAACAGATAAACTCACAACCTTTTACTGTTTGACAAATTCACAATATGATTGCCCTTTATTACTCTGCAAATGTCTCTTTTGAAGATAATTGTTTCGCTTTTGTATTTGAGCCTGTTTAGGTCTCATTTCAATTCTGATTTGGATTTTCGAATCCGCGTATTGTAAACCTTATGCTTAGTAATTCCGTGCATCGAAATAGAGGAGTAAAAGGACTGTGGGTGATCGAGGTGGCTATGGAATAACAACTTCATGCCCAATCCTAACTGAACAATCATAGTTTTGAGATTAAAAGTATACCTACAAACGTATAATACAGAACTAGTAATATATCATTAAACTGGTATCTTACAATTAATTTTTTGTACATCATTTAAATAAAAAATTATCCAACTAATTTATGTCAATTCTTGTTTAATTTATTAAGTTAAACACATTCTAAAAGTATAAGTTGAATTATTCAAAGAAGAAAAATCTTCTTCTAATACACACAAACAATAATATAACTTTAGTGAACATTCTGATTATACGTATAAACGTCATTATGTAAAAAAAAGTGTATTTCATCCTCATTTGTTTTAATGTACAGGGAGTCCCTTCTTATTAGTGCCCAATACCTAATTTTTAGAAAGTTGCTTATAGTGACAATGTTCCAGTTGGAACACTTTTCTCCCTCATACATAGCCATATACATAGAAATGTTTCTTTTTCATAAAAGTTCAGAATTTAAATTTTTTTACCGCCTCTGATTCCTATAACGTATATGTAGAAAAACATTCTCTATACTCCAACAAGAAAACCGAAACAATATTATTTTTTTATAACCAAAACTTGCAGTGTTATAATATTATTAATTTCTTGAATTTTGAGCTTTTTAGGCACTAAAGAAGAAATTTATTTCATAAGTCTCATTCTACTTATAGATGATTACGATCTCAGTTTTTGTTAAAAATATACTTTAAGAAAAAAAAGTGATGAAATGCTTTTAAAAATTTATATTCACTAAATCTAATAAATAATTTGAGTCTCGACAACTTTTGATAATATGAAGCATTTTTATTAATTTCAGTAAATCATAAAATAAATACAAAGTGACAAGTCAAAGGGCGACTTTTATATTTGACTTATATTTTCATTACTTTTTTCTAGTAAAAAACAAATATGCCAATGACTATTAATTGTAGATTATTGATTACTGATCTTGTTTCTTTTTGTATTATTTGTGGAACGAGCAATTGATCACATTTAAAAGACGTACATTTTATACATTTAGTATAAAATCTATGTTATATTTCATTTCATTTATTTTTTATTGAAACAAAAGTCAGATATTTAAAAATGCAGATACGCATTTAAATTAATTATTCTTATAGATAAAATAGCAGTTGATAAGTTAATGATTTTTTCAATACAAATATTTTTTAATTAAAATAATTTAATAAACAGCAATTAAACAAATATTGTAATTAATGTAGTTCATAATAACGCAGAATTTAACAGCTTTTGTCAGGGTTCGAGCCCATATAGTAGGATCCATTCAATTTTACATTTTAATACTCGTATTTCGATATAGTAATCTTCGTGTTATATAATTACACATTTTCTTTCATTAATGAAGTCAATTATTACTATTGAGAAATACTCATGTTCAAATTAATAGACCCTACAAAACCTGCATACTTACACTCACGTACGGTGTAGTCAAAAGGTTCATGAACAAAATGAAATATGTTGCAATTTTAAATAATTTAATTCTCATAACATTTAGTACTTTGTGTCAACATGTTCCCATATGCTACATACAGAACCAATCGGAGCCTGCTATCAGCCGTGAAAATAGTGTTACGAATTTCAATTTTTGAAAGGTTTATTGGACTCAATGACTAAGTTAAATGAGTTATGCTTTCTACAGTTTTGTAGTTTTAGGCTTTGTATGGTATGCTTTATTCTACGGGTGATTATTCATAAGTTGTCGATTGTAAATCAAGGTAACTAACAAATTGCAAGTTTCGAAGTATTCAGTATTCAAGTTTCCTAAAAAAAACTCTCAAATCAAAATCATTCGGATTGCATCTTCTAAAACAGCTAATTTGTTAATACATCTTATTCAATTAACTATATACAACATTGTTTGTCTGACATATTTTACTTTATTGCCGTCATCGAACGTTAATAATAAAAATATATTTGCACTTAACTAAATACTTAACTTTTATTATGATGGCGTCTACTCACTAAAAAAATAAATCTTGCACTTTGAACTTTTTTGAGGAAAAAGGAATATTGCTAACATGTTGAAATGAATTTACTCACACCAAAATATACGGAAGTCATTTTCTTCACTTACGCTAAATTTTTTTCAAAAAAGCTGGCTGCATTTTGACATTTTGGAACTAAAATTAAGTGGTATAAATAGAGTACCACCACTCTTTAAAAGATAAAATGATCTTGGGATGCATTTAAATAATTTGTCTTGAAACTTTGAAAAAAAAAATTTAAAATGTCAGCTACCATACTTTGCAGCCGGTCTCTTAATGTGTAACTTAAATACGTTTAAATAATGCGCAAAATATAAAACAACCTTAAATAAATCTTATTCAGTTTTATATTACTTATAAAATGCTACAGCTATGAATAATGTGATGTCGAATTCTTTAATTTCTTTCTTGGAATAATATTCTTTAATTAATTATTGTTGTTATGATGAAAGGGAGAAAATTTACCAACCGTAACTTATACTTAAATATGACGGTCTCAGTTTTTGAAAAATATATGTTTTAAACAAAAGGTGATGGAGATGCTTTTGAAAATGAATAGTAACGAAATTTATTAAAATATTCCAAACGCCTTTCAAAGGAAAAAACATTTTTAATAAACTCAATAAATCATAGAATGAAAATGAAAAAGATAGATAGGGATTATGTTGTATGTTTGATTATCTTTATTCTTTATCGTTTTCTTTTAAATCATGTTCCATCATATAATAATTCAAGATATTTGTTATTGCAATAGTCAGGATAAAATATTCAGTAATTTATATTTTTTTAATAATCCTATAACACTTAAATCACTATTGTGCACATAAAATAATCTGGTGTTGGTCTTTTAAAATAGCGTAATGGATTTTAAATATTAAATTATTTTATGATAATAATCCATTTCATAAGATAGGTCATCAAAAAGATTAGATGTTGTAGAATGAGATTCAGTAATATATATATGGAATAAAAACTGCTGACTAGTTTTTCTATATTATCATTTATTATGAATATTTATTCATAAAATAAATTTATTTTAAAACTATGTTAAAATATATGCAGAATTTTAAATATAATTCATTTAGTTTTACTTCTCTCATTAATACTAAGATTAAAAATATCCCGCAGTACAAAAATATATTTGTTTCTGGAATTCATCTCGTCGTTTAATTAATTACTATTATGATAATAAAAAGTGATCAAACTTAACTAAATTTAAAGATTGTAATATCATGACAGCCGAATGACGCACTGATTCTTCTTTTTAAATTTTAAATACAGAGTTTATTAAAACTGAGAGCTGGTATTTACAATAATATACACTATATACATTTTCACTAATATTCATAAAAATTCCACCTAAACCACATTACTTCTTAAAAACCAAAATATACTCGGATGCATTTCCACATCCTACTTACTCCGAACGAACCACCATTCCTTCTCTCTTCTCTTCACTTCCGTTTACTTTTAAAAACAAAAAAGGGTTGGAAGGATATTGGTTGCATGACACCCCCCCGATAAGATTGTGCTACGCAAAGCGAAGCAAAATCTGACAAATAGCAACCATACAACTATACAGCATAAAATATATATAAAAACACAATTCAAAACAGATGTATAGAAGCCTTGTCATAATAGTTATAATGAATATATAATAAACATATAAAAAAAAACACTAACAATTCAAAACAGATGTATAGAAGCCTTGTTATAATAATTATAATGAATATATAAAAAACACTAACAATTCAAAACAGATGGAAAGACGACTTGATATAATACTGCATACCAAAATTAAACACAAAATAAAGTATCACTTAAATAATCCTTATACAGTAACTAGTCGTGACAGACTATCTGCATTTTTTAATTTTGCACCTGGGCAATGAGAAATATTTATGTATCTTTGTAATTTTGCAGACTGAGGTGCAGATTTCTGAAGATATATTAAGGGATTGTGATCAGTTATTAGTTCAATTTCAGCACCAAACACATAAACTTCAAATTTTTTTAATGCCCACACTACCGCATAAGCTTCACGCTCAATAGTCGACCAGTTTTGTTGCACCTTAGTGAACTTTTGGCTAGCAAAACTAATAGGACACAAATTTTCTTTCTCATCTCTTTGCGATAGACAAGCACCAACTCCATAAGAACTGGCATCACTCTGAATAGTGTAAGGCTTTTTAGGATCTGGTGTATACAACTTAGGAGCTTCACACAATGAACGTTTTAAAGTTTGGAAAGCCTCTTCTTCAACCTCAGACCACGGAATGATTTCTGGGATTTTCTTTTTTGTCAAGTCGGTTAAAGGCTTGGCGATTTCAGCATAATTTCTTATGTAGTCACGATAATAATTAAATAAACCCAATGCACTTCTGAGGGCTGTTTTGGTTTTAGGCGATTCTATTGTCTCAATGGCACGTAACTTCTCCGGATCGGGCTCATGTCTACCTCCTCCTATGACATGACCTAGATACTTGATCTGTGCCTTTGCAAAAACACATTTTTTAACATTCACCGTGAATTTCAGTTCAGTTAATTTGGATAAAACAGCGTCAAGATGTTTCAGATGATTTTCCCAGTCATTTGAAAAAATAGCAATATCATCCAGATATGCTCGACTGTACTCACGATGTTCATCCAGAGCATTGTTGATCGATTTCTGGAATGTGGCAGCCGCATTGCGCAATCCAAAAGGCATGACTTTCCATCGGTATTGAGCACGATGGGTTTTAAAAGAAGTAAGATCTCGACTCTGTTCTTCTAGAGGAATTTCCCAATACCCTTTTAATACATCTAAACATGTAATTATGTTAGCACTTCCTATTTGATTAATTAATTCAGTTGCATTTTCCATAGGGTAATCAAAAGGTTTTGTCACTGTGTTCAGTTGACGAAAATCTATACATAAGCGCATGCTACCGTCCTTCTTTGCGACACATACGACCGGATAAGCTATTTCAGCTTCACTTTTTTCTATAAGTCCTAGATGCTCTAACTCTTCTATTTGTTTATCCACTTCATTTTTTAGCGATTCCGGAATTTTATAAATATATGGTTTCTTTCTTTCCGCACCTGGTAATAAACGAATTTTGTGTGCTCCAACGTTGGCAACTTGAATTTTGCCTGAGAATAATGGTGAATGTTTTTGTAGAAGTTTACTTAACTCTAATTGTTTATCAACCTCCAGATGACTAAGGTCTACTTCTATATTATTTTCATTCGAAGTATTAGCTTTAATTGGTGTTGGGTGAATTTCACCAAATTCTACATCGTCTTCAAAAATGACCCCAACAGTCTGTACTCTTACGTTAAATTTCCTTATTTTATTCGCATGAACATGTCTGACACCCCCATCAGGTAATTTCACTTTATACGAATGTGGTTTTATTCTTTCAAGTATTTCTCCGGGTCCTGTCCATCTAGCATATAATTTATTGGTAGAATCAGGGATAAGTAAATATACTAAATCGCCTTTTTCAAATTCTTTCATTCTACTTCGACGATTGAAATAGCGAGTGTAATTTTCTTGTTTTTCTGCAGCAGTTAAAGAAGCAATGTCAGCGGCTCTTTCCAAATTTATTTTTAATTCTTGTAAATAGTCTACTGCTGAATTACTAAGATTCAATGGTAAGGGGATTTCACCTGACCATGATGACTTTAGTACTGCCAAGGGACCTCTAGCTTCCCGACCATACATGAGCTTAAACGGTGATACTCCAGTTGTGCAATTTGGCACTTCACGGTAGGCAAAAAGTAGAAAAGGAATATGTTTATCCCAATTAACAGGATCCGTACGAATTACATGATGTAGCATTTGTTTAAACACACGATTAAATTTTTCAATTAATCCATTTGAAGCGGGGTATGATGGAGTTGAAAAGCGAGGACATGCCCCTAACCGGTTCTCAAATTCTTTAGTCAGTTCAGATTTAAAATTAGTGGCCTGGTCTGAACAGATAACTTCAGGAATTCCGGTGCGCATAAAAATATCTAATAAAGCATCACACGCCGTTTTCGCAGAGAGACTCCGTAATGGTACTACTTCTGGCCATTTAGAATTTTGATCAATTAAGGTAAGACAATATTTATGCTTCCTTCCTGACGGCGGAATAATTTCACCTATACAATCAATATTTACAGTATGAAATGGATATGGTGCGCGGACAACAGGTGTAATCGGAATTTTATCTGTTTGTTTCTCAGGGCTTTTTAACTGACAGTTCTTACATGTTCTACAATAATTTTCTACATCTCTTGAAATATTCGGCCAATAAAAAGATAATTTAATTCTTTCTTTTGTTTTTCGCATCCCTAAGTGGTTTCCAAAAATTGAATCATGAGCTAAATCTAATACTTTACTTCTGTAACTTTCCGGTAACACGAGCTGATATATTTTATCACCGCAAATAGTTTCTTTATGATACAATAAATTATCCCGTATCAAAAAATTATTTTTTCCTAATTTAGCGTCCTTGAATGAATTCTTTAAAGTTGCGCAATCTTTTTGTTCTTTACAAAACTCATTAAACTCTGAAAATTCATCATTTCGATCATTTTGTTTATTCTCTGAAGAAATAAAACAAACATTTAATTCCTCTTTCGCGAGCGGGGGTTCTGAGCTATTTTTAGCTTCGTGACCTTCGAACTCCTGCAGTTGACTATTATTACACAACTCTTCATTTTGAAGTTCAATCAAAGCATTATACACGTCTGGAGTTAATAAACAAGGCACATTTAAGTTTTCAGTGAAAGCAAAAAGCGTATTTAAGGTAACATAAATTCCGCTGTTATGTAATTTATAATGGATGGGTATAGTAGCCAAATTTGCTTGTACTTTTTCTTTGAAAGCGGATTGTAACAAAATACTACCTTTAGCTTCGATTTTCAGATCGGGAATTAATGACGTATTTAAAATACTAATTTGGGTACCGGAATCATTAATAGCTTCTATTTCTTTACCTTCTTCATAAATAGTGATTTTTTTAAAGGAAAAAGAGCAACTTCGTTTAATTGATCATTCATGTGTAAATGCCTGGAACTAACATTAGTGACTACCGCATTACTATTTTTATTTGGATTCAATTTATTTGTATCTTGTTGCATTTTCGGTTTTCTCTGACCCTGATCATCATTTTGAGCATAAGATTTATCATACTTATTTCTTCTGTTTGGGCACAATTTTGCTAGGTGTAATGGGGAATTACAAATATAACAATCACGTGATTTTGAGAAGTGTCTGTTCTCATACGTAGCTTGATTTTTCCTTAGTTGTGGGGGAACATATTTAGTATTATTATCATTATTCACTTCACGATAAATAGGTTGTTTCTCAAATTTTGTTTCCTCGAAAGACCTGCCTTTTGCAGTAAAATAAATGTCACAGTCTTTCGATAACTGATCGGGCAAAAGCCAACTTTCTCCTTGCTTGACTGCAATGTGAGTAGCTAGCTCATTATCCAAAGTTTCAAAAATTTTATCTGATATTATTAAATTAATAAGTGAATCGAAATCTTTAACATTTCGAATTCTACAATAATTTAACCAACAGGATCTTAATCGGGAACCGAACTGTTGATGGGTTTCACCAGGTAATCTTTTAGCGTTTCTAAAATTTTGTAAACAGGTAAATGGGGACGGTTCATATTCTTTCAAAATTAAAGATTTAATTTTATCATAATCGGCTAACTCTTCATCATCAATATAAACAAGAACATTTCCTGCTTTTTCACCTACTAATTTTAGCAAAATTTCCGATTTATATTCCTTAGGAACATTTTTGTGCTTAAACGCTCTTTCTAAAGAATCAAAAAAAAGATTCCATGTTTCATTTTTCTTGGGCACTGGGATTACCAAAACTTGAACTGCTTTAATTAATTTATCTAATGATAATGACGTATTATTTTCCCCTTCGTTATGGGTTAAATTCTCGCTTCTCATTTGTTGTTGTAAACGCAATCTATTTACTTCCTCGCCATTTTTTCTTTCTGACACTGTAGTCGATAAAAATTCAGTTACGAAATCTTTATCTTTTAAGTATTCTTTAGATTTCAATAACAAATCTTTTAATTCAGGTACTCTCTTACTCGCATCAGCTTCTTCGCCTATTTCTTCCAGAACAATAAGTAAATCTGCCTTAGTTACGTTTTTAAACATTTTCGAATAAAGTTAACAGTATCTTACTACACAATCAAATGATAAAAAAAGAATAGCTCACCTCTATTTTGTAATCCAAACACTGCGATTCAAATCACATACTTTATTATTTTAAATCGTAGAAATAACTCTGGTTCTCGTAAGAGAGCGTGCTGTAATATCATGACAGCCGAATGACGCACTGATTCTTCTTTTTAAATTTTAAATACAGAGTTTATTAAAACTGAGAGCTGGTATTTACAATAATATACACTATATACATTTTCACTAATATTCATAAAAATTCCACCTAAACCACATTACTTCTTAACCAAAATATACTCGGATGCATTTCCACATCCTACTTACTCCGAACGAACCACCATTCCTTCTCTCTTCTCTTCACTTCCGTTTACTTTTAAAAACAAAAAAGGGTTGGAAGGATATTGGTTGCATGACAAAGATAATCTCAGTTTTCTGTAAAATTGACTTTTAAAAGATGATGGTGATTCTTTTTAAATTGTATACAATCAAATTTAATGAAGTATATCACACATTATTTCAGATAAACAACTTTTATTAATCTCATTAAAATATGGAATGATACAAAATATGAAGAAATATAGTATCTTCTATTTTCTAACAAATATAACCGTTATCTACTACCACTGAACCTCTTGTTCTATAACATATAAATTCAAGAATAATGCATTGTTTAAATTTTGATTACTTGTAAGAATTCTTTACCAGTGGGCACGTGTGAGAATTTCACACAACAATCTTTGAGATTATTTGCTGATATATTTTCCATAAATTTTTTGTTAGTTGCAATTTTTAATCAAAGACTAAAATTGATTTTTGATAAAAATCAAAATTTTTATCAAAATATGACTGCACAATGATACAATTCTATTCAAAACCTTTTCGTATGATATATTGTTTTCGTTGTGATATTTATATGTGAATGAAAAAACGGATGTTGACATACATAATAAATTATATATATATATATATATTATTAACATACACTGTTAAAAATTTGCAGCAAACTGTCCAGTCATTTGAACGTTTTTTGTAGAAAACGGTTACATAACCGTAATGGCCGTGGTAATGTGTAGGGAAATAAAAAACATGCGGTTGCTATCTTTTCTCTTCAAATTGAAACGACATTTTTTTTTTCATTTTTGGTTTTCTCTTTTAAATTTAAAATTTTGCAAAATACATTTTGGAATGTAATATGGTCAGTGAAGACAATTCGGCTACTTTCCTATTCTTCTTCATAAATTCATTTTTACTATTTCACTTAGGAAAAAAATGCAATGAAACAAAGGCAAAACTTCATTATATTTATATATAGAACATTATTTATGTTTAAAATGAATTAAATTTAATATATATATGTTACAAATTATTGACAAAAATTGAAACGGTCAAAAAGTTTGAAGCCACCAATTGAATTCGCGATAAAAATAACATAAAACTGTCATAGCTGTGCAAAATTCGAAAACTATATGGCGTATAAAAATGGATTTGTCTACTTCGTTTGTAATGGACATTTTCCTCAGCAGCTAGGTTTCTGAAAACGCTTGTTATTCATGTAAGAACAATATATGGCTTGAATAAAAATCATTGAAGATAATTTAAAAACCTAATATGTTCAATAATACATTACATTGTTCCAAATCCATATCTACATGAAAAAGGTAAACTTATCAGATTAAAAGAACAACGGTCGCCCTGTTACCCAAGAAAATACGGATAACCACTTGCATGAATGGTTACAGAACAAATCTTGCTTTGAATGCAGCTGTAAATTCGTTTTAGATTACATTTTATGGTAATGACCATTTTTGGGTAAACGTTGAAACCAATCATGAAACGAGCATGGGGCTGTTTTAAATTACCTGGCTGTATTATCCCCATGTACCTTAATTATGAAACGTCTTTAATATACAGAAGTATTTAATTTTAAATTAGAAAATGGTAATTCAAGGATCTTTTTTGAAAATGTCATTCATGACATTTATTTTAAAGTATTTTTATTCATATGTATTGCCCATTGTTACAAAATATCTCATTTATTTAATGTTTTGTAGCATTCCTTACTATATGAAAGTTTAGTCGTAATTTATATGTTTTGTAAATCATGTTCAAAACTATGCAAAACGTTAAATAAACGTCATTCAATTTTTCATTTATCTCATATGCTAAAATTATGCATAGCCACATATATAAATATATTCTACATTATTCCCTATATATAACCATGTTATATGTTATTATCGATATATAAATATGTTCATTTTAATTGCCGAGTTATGAATACATGCATTTGTTTATTTTGATAAATTATTTGTATTATGAATGAGAAAAGATCAAATCTGTTTGTTCTTAAAGAAGATTACAGTTTTTATTTAAATAGCCTTGCTAAACAATTATAATCACGATGTCTTTAAAAATGTATGTGATGAAATTTAATGGAATATTCAGACATCATTTTAGAACAGCTTTTTTGATTAATTTCATTGAAATGAATAACACGAAAAGTAAAGACTAGGATGTAGCTTCTGTCTTTGATTAAGGTTAACCATTTTCTTTTATCACTAAACTATTTTTCCATCAACTTTTAATTGAAGATTATGTATTTTACAATTTTCATTTCTTGTAACAATCATTTTAATTATTCTAAAAGAAATCCAAGACATTGCGTTGACAGTGGTTAAGGATTACCAGAAAATACCAGTATCTCCGTATAGAAAAAATTCCCTTTAGTTAATCACACAATTGAAACTTCCTGAGACCTTGGTCACCCTGATTACTCAGAAAAAAATCAGGTAAACATAGATATTTAAATAGAAATTGAAAGAAAAAGAAAAATCGAAGATTTTTAAACAATGTCATTTGTGATAATTAAGTTCGGTGTTTTCTTGTAATATACATATATATATATAAAGACTTGTTATTTCTTTTATATATTTTTTATAGATATTTAAATTCATCGATTTCATCTTAAGATGAATTTGTAAATTGTTTAAATTAAAATTTTAAATAAATTTAATTCAAATTTATATTATTTTATCATCACAATGCTGAAATTATGAATAGCCCGATGTATAAATTTAGTAATTCCTCTCTAGGAAAAATATTATTTCTTTTTATTAATCACTCTTGTAATGATAAATGCGAGAAAATTTATGAAACTTAATTATACTGAAAGATGATAATCTTAGTTATAGAAAAATTACCTTTAAAAATAAAACCTAATGGCGAAACTTTTGAAAATGTACAGCGAGGAAATCTAATAAAATATTTCAGACATCCTTTCAAGAGAAGCATTTTATTAATCTCATTAAATCATAGTAATAATACGAAAATTAAAGATAGTTGGAATCTTGTATTTTTTATTAATTTTATTCATGATCTTTTTTTAAAATAAAAGTTTTGTTCCATTACACAATTATTGAAGACTACTTGTTCCGAAAATTTTGATTACTTTTTGTAATAGCAATTTATAAATTTTACTGATATATGCCTTATGTAATAAGCATAAATCTCCCTGTATTTTTGTATGATTTTAACCATTAAATAAAATCCGAATGAAAATCTGCGTAAGCCGACGATAATATCAAATTTTACTCAGTCTCAAACCGCTGTAAAAATATATAAACAATTTTTACTTGTAAATAACTATAATTTAACAATAATAATAATATTCTGTGTTCAACTGATCATTATAAAGTAAAAGTATGCAATTCGTATCAAAAATGTTCTAGTATAACCATTATAATATATATTTTTTAAAATACGAACTCATATCCAGACATATTCATTATATATGTATATATTAATATATTTTATGGTATTTCTCGTGATGTCCCCATATTTCACAGAAAAAGTGAGTGTGGAGAAACAGTATTGCAATTCACTAAGTATCAAACCGCTTTAATATATATATCTATATATAGCATTATTAATGTAATAATAATTATTTGTAAGTAACAATTATTTAAAAAGAAAACAATATTATTATGTTGTCAATTGTATAATGTACAAGTGAATAATTCGCATTGAAAAATTTCTAGTAAAATCATTATAATATATTTTTTTAATACAATCTCATTTTCAAAAAGTTTTTGGAAAAATCATTATAATACATTTTTTAATACAATCTCATATCCAGACATATTCATTAAATATATATACATATATTAGTACATTTTATGTTACTTCTCGTGAAGTACCCATATTTCACAGAAAGTAAATTGAGCGTGGATAAACAGTTAGAATGCCTTCCATATTGTTAAATTTATAAACAAAAATATAGGTTATGAGTTGTAATTTTCCAACTGGACGAAAATTGTCCAGGCCAGGATTCGAACCTGGGATATCTTGGCTGAAGCTGTTATGCTCTACCAAGTGAGCCATCCCGGTTGAGTCTTGAGGACATAATTCATCCCAGTTAACCTTATTGATCATAGCATTTGGCCTGATACCTGAATCAGCTCAACAGAATAAATTGCAGGTAATTTGGAACTCCTGTAAACGCTGGATACGTGATTACACTAGATTAATTTTAACACAATTATTCAAATTGGTAAAGAAATTAAATGATTTCTTTACTAATTTGAATAATTGTGTTAAAATTAATCTACTGAAAAATATAGGTTCTTGGATAGAAGCATCCTGAATTTTACACTGAATAAGAAAAATGAGACCCTCATTTCCTATATTACTGTGATCTTTCACATGCGTTCTGCATCTTCATTTAATATAAATTGAGAACTTTAAGTTGAAATATTTAGTTAATGTTATTAAGGCAGTTCTCAAACAAAAATATAAACTTCTTCCGGAACAACAACGCGAACTTTTCTGACACACTTTCAGAATCATTTTAAGTGTAAATAATAGCTATTGAAATGAATCAGAATTGAACGAGTTGGAAATTGTACGTCAAATGTGACAAACGAGGTGCGTTCGTACTATAGCTAGTTATATGAATATTCAGATCTTGATGATTTTTAATTCTGTGAAATGAATTATATCGTCTGCAAATTAATTTCTGTAATAACAAGAAAGCATCGATTTAAAAAAAATCAAATTTCTTAATAAATGTTTTTATTAATATTTTCTAAAGTTTTGATTCGATTTTTATAAAATTTGAAATTTCTCGACAAAATTCTGCAAAGCTAATATCTCTGAAATTTCAAACTATTCGTGTGGGTAGTTTTGCGTTGTTATATGCGGACAGACAGACAGACGTACGGACGGACCAGACGACGACAATAGGTGTTAGGTATTTATATAATTACGAACGCATCTAAAAACATTTTTTTACTTTTCGATAAATGCCAGGCCATCTTGATTTTTGACTCAAGATCAATTTTTCCTTGCTTTCGCGTCCACTAATTCGGTTCAAAACACTATTTTTGACAGCATTTTATAAACGACTTTTACCTTTAGTTGAAAACGGAAAATAATATTCGGTTTCTTAGTTTCTAAATAAGAGAAACAACAAAATTTTTATTTTTACGACTAAAAATGAATTATGTAATGTGTTAAAATAAAATAGACAATTAGAATTTAAGAACAATCCTAAATAGAATGATTGTATGAAAAAATAAAAGAAAAAAAATAAAGACCTTTTACAAGTTAATTTTATTTTTTAAACAATTAATCAAATGTACCTGAATGTCATTCATTAAATCCAATATATTTGATGCACAGAAATGAGCCATTATACTTCTTTTGAGCAAAATAATCTTATGACATTGAATAAATTAAAAAAAAGAAAAAAAATAGGAAATTCATAAACATGCAGAATGAAATTGAATTTTTTATTTTAATTTTAGTTTCTCAAATGTCATGGATGCAACACTTTTTTTCTTGCATCACTTTTAAAGTATATCTCCAACGACAAGCGTCAATTTCGTGCAAATTAATTAAGAGATATTAGGAGAAATAAAAAAATAACAAATTACATAAATGCTACTTAAAACCGTTGAAAATTTAAGTTAAATAATTACTTTCTACAGTTTAATAATATAATTTACGCAATCATAAGTTAAAATAAATGTAGTAATTTAATGAGGAATTTTAATCATCTATTTATATTTCCTAAGCCATTTTTCTAAATGAAATTGTTCTCATCTGAAAATTTGAAACATAATCTTTTTAAAAAATGGTTTAGTTTTACAGTAACGACAGAAAAATGCATGGTCTAAATTATAGAAGTGTATTTGAATATTTCATTTCTAAACTAAAATCATAAAATTTGCTTATTTATCATCACATAATTTACAAATTACGTAATTTGTAAACGTTGAAGTATATTTGTTTAATTTTATTGTTACCTTGTTTTCTACATATTTCGACATTTAGTTTTCAATAAATTTCACATTTTTATCTTCATATGTATATTTTTATGTTATATATATATATTTAAATATATAATTATAATATCTTTCAATTTCAAAAAAACATTAATCAAGTTCTCGCAACATACTAACCAAATCTCCAATGAGATAATAATATATATGGATAGTAATAGAGTAGTAGTAATAGAGTGTAGACAGAATACCACAAAGTTAATAAATTAACAAGTGCAAACATAATATTACCATATCATTTGCAACGATGGTAATCGGCCAAAAATACTGAAATTGTGAATAATATATATTATATATATATACATGTTTTCTCAGTGATGTTAAAAATATGTTCTATTTCTGTATCAAAGTAAAAAATAATTTTATTGATATTATTAATCTTTCTGTTTTTTTAGTGTAATATTGTATCAATAAATATCGCATATTAACTCATAAAGATTAATTTTAAAGTTATAAAATAAAATTTACTGCATTTAGTTGTAAATGTGAAAATGTATTATAATTATTATTTTATTAGAAAATAAATTTAAATATGTATATACACAGGTTGGTGCAAAATTCTTTACGTTTAAATATGACATTATACGACAAGACATATATATATATATATATATATATATATATATATATATATATATGACACATTATAGATGATTACTATTACTGTCGACTTGACACGTTCATTCAATCATACCTCCGAAAATTACCAGATAATCAGATCGATGTATGCGCAGTCGAGATCGTTGAAATGCAGTCATGACATTGGAGAGGGTATTATTCCGATTTACTCCCTATGAAGACAAATCTCGGAGTACAAGTCACATTGAACATCGTAGTGTATTGCAATCGTGAAATCTGAGTAGAGGCAGTTAATTCCAATAGAATTTTCCCAAAAACATTAAGGAAGACTTAATAGATGAGCAAGGACTTTATATTATAATAACAGAGATGAAAGCAACTCCACCGACTTAGCTTCATTAAAAACTTGAACACATTAAAGCTATTGAAGAAATTGCAGAACTTGAAGAACAGACTACCGACGAAATAGTGTAGACTTCCCCAGTGACGGCTTATAGATGACAACAATTAATTCGTGTAAAAATCTGTCTCCGAAGCCAGTGCAACCGTATAAATACTCCAAAACTTTGCCCAAAGTGACAAAAGCGCGAAAAAGCTGGCCCACTCACAGCAATGTTCGGAGGGAGCCAGGGGGATAGAAAAGGTGGGGCCTTCTCACTAATGGTTGAAAAAATGAGGCCAAGAAGGTGTGTACATGACGTATGACCAAAACTCTTTATCAGAAGCGGCAATTTAAAAAGGTAAAACGCCTTGAGCGGGAAACGCGAGGAATCCCGGGATGCCGAATGAATTAAATAAAAAATGGTATTACAAAAGTTCCAAAGAATAAAAATTCTATGTCTCCAATAAGAAGAATTTAAGCAGGTGCGTTTAGAGGCAGTTTTGCAATTTAATAGAATAAGGTTTTAATATATACGTGTAGCTTTTAACAGATTAAGATTTTTAGAATGATAAATAAAAGAATATTTTGATTAAGTTATGGAATAAAATAAAAAAAAGATTTAAAAGATATTTTAAAAAGAGAGGGGAAAAATTAGAATTGTAAGAATTTGGAATAATTTAACTAGGGAAAAATGGCAGAAAATTTTTATTATTACATATATATATATATATTATAATGTATAGATTCACCACACGAAATGGTTACATCCAACTTATTGTCAAGTGGGTCTGAACATATTCGTATCTTATGCTATATTCAAACTAATTCTTTTAACATAAAACGTGTTCAATTTAACAATATTAACAAAGTTAATCATTATAGATAAGTTTATACACAAAAATGGGTGATGAACGTCATTGAGTGTAGCTAACACCAATGTCTTCAGTATCGGTTAAAAACAACTTTTGTATAAAAAAACAGAGTCATTCAACGCTTAGAAGCAAAAAAAAAAAAAAAAAAAAAAAAAACTACGTGTCTTACTGCATGCGGAATTTTGTTTTACGTTCATTAATTTAGAAATGAGGAAATATTTTATATACATTTTCAACATATTTTATTCATTTTTTTTCAATCTGGTGAAGTGATGAGAATTGTCACACGAACGTATCATAATCATTTGCCTCAAACAACACTGAGTTAAATGTATCATAATTCGCCTTCCGTCTTGTACAATATCAGTGATCAATTTGTAGGGAACTTCCAGTACCATGCTATCACATTTCATGTAAAGCTAATTTAGTTTATTGAAAATTTCACTAAAATGTTTATTATTCTTAAATAACTAACTAAAGTTTGATTTCTAATTATAAAGAAACTCTCAGTGTTTTTGTCTAAATAATTGCAACAACAACTACAATAACAGAATAAATATATTAATTTCACTTTTAAATTTCCCAAAACCTGCCTAGTCTTTGACGATCTTTGTTACGTTAACATATTTGTTTTAAAGATTATTTGCTGAGTTTTTTTATGCGATTTAAACGTACAAATCTTAAATTTGATATTTAATATTGATGCCGGAGGACATATTTCACATTTATTGTTGGATTATTAGGTATTTTTCCGTAGGAGAAATATTTTCCAGGGTACAGCATCACAGACAAATGAGGTGCAAATTGATGGTACAACACGACATTTATATTGTTGGTACTATATACAGAAATCAAACACTAAGTGTAATAGTAGTTGGGAATACCACGAAATGTAACCTCTTCAATTGAGAATCCATAATGAGAGAAAGATAAACTGGAGCATTTAACGAGTTTCTGAATGAGAAAATCGTAGATTTCAGCCGAAAATGAAACACGTGTAATCTAGAGGTTTTTGTCTATCACGTCATAAATTGACGCAATAAACTGTATTATTTCCACTGATGCTAAAGGACATCCTGTAACTTTTCTCCAATAAAAGGCTTTATAGATGATAACATCTAAGAACTTATAAACTTCCATTTCTTAATTATTCATTCGGATAATGTTTCTCTCGCGTTAAAGATGCAAAAATTTATTTTCTCTTTCTTAAATATTTTAAAAGTAAATTATATTATTAATTATAAATGTCCTATAATTTTGATATATAATTAAATTTAAATGATCAAGTTTAGTTAATATTATTTTAATATTCTAACATTGTAATTTAAGCATTTTCCAAACATAGTAGTATCAAAGATACAAAATCTACAATGAGTAACAAAAGTGTAATAACAGTCTCCTGTGGATACAACTGTAATCTAAAATTAATACGATAACAAGGTTTAAATGTGTGCCAAATAACCGTCGAAACACTGGAATATTCAGGTGCCTGGACAATTTGCTGAAAATGAAGGAAAGCAAATTTACCTTACCTATATTTTACTGTGATTAATATACCCTCATAAAATACTTACTGCGTGAAAGAACTCACACCCTTCTAACAATAGTGAATAGTTACAAACAAGTGCCAAAAAAGAATGGGTGTAGATTTTGCACTCTATGAATCTGACATAGTTTCAAAAAACAGAATTCGTTCGATTTTAACTGCCGAATTCTTTTTTAAATTAATAAACTTCGACTTTGTTATTCGCAAATTTATGCTATTAAATAAGGCAAAAATTACTTTTCAAACATAGTGGTACGAAACGTGAAAATATATGTTTGCAAAAAATCAACCCAAGCGGTTTAAATGGCTTAAATATGATCCAAATTGCGGTTCGCAAATATGACAATAGTATGTTGATAGTTAAAAACAAAATGTCTTTAATATTATCAGTTGCTCCTAGGGATAAATTCTGAAGAAAACTGCATTTATATAAGTTCACACACACACACACATAAATATATATATGTATATATAAGTAGAATTTATAAATGACACTCATTGGTATCAATATCCTTCCTATGAAATTAATGGCTGAGTTTTATAGATTTTACTTTAGTAAATCAAAATATGGCAATGAAATTATTGTGTCAGATACCTTTTTTAGTGGATGGGACTTGCTTTTAAAATTAAAGTAATTTTACCTTAATAAAACATTAGTGGAAATTGCATAACAAATTAAATTTAAGTAATAATAAGCAAGTAAACATTAAATAAAGAATTAAATATACAGCCGGCACACAGCGGCAAAAGAAATTAAATATATTAACGGTTACTGTATGTAAGAGTTAATAATTTTTTTAAATCATTAACAAAAACATACAAAATCTTTAAATAAATCTTATTTCATTTTAAACTACTTAACAGTAAATCTATGAATAACCTGATGTAATTTTTAAAAATTTCTTTCTCGAAATAAAAATTTTTCTATGCGAGAAAATTTATCAAATTTAAATATACTTAAAGATGACGATCTCAGTTTCTGATATAGTTACGAATTTAAATAAAAATTGGTGGCGACTTTTCTTAAATTGTGTAGCGACAATATCTATTAAAATATTCCAGACGCCCTTTTAAAGGAAGAAATGTTTTTATTAATCTCATTAATACCTAGAAAAAAAACGAAAAACAAAGATGGCGAGTATCTTGTATCGTTCATTAATATTATCCATTATCGTTTTCAACAAAATGTTTTTCTATCACATATTAAATAAAGATATTTGTTTTGAAATTTTTATTTCGTGTCGAAACAGTCCTTAATTTTTTTCTTCTATATTTTTGTAACCAACTTATTATACTATATCTTAAATTACTATTTCATAAATAAAATAATCTGGCGAGTATTAAAGTCTAAAAAAGTGAAAAACATACGGTCATTAGTGCTCTTCAAGTTTTGAAACGAATATTTGTTGGGTTTTTTTTAGACTTTCAAATTAAAATTTTTGCAACACAACATTTTTTTAACGTAATGCCATTGAAGGCAACTTAGCCACATTCTTATTTATCCAATTTTCCGCTACGTCACTTAAGCGAAAGGGCAATGAGGCGAAACTTCATTATATTTATAAACAGAACTTTATTTATATTTTAAATGAATTGAATGTAAATAATAAAATTCCTAATAAAGAAGTTATACATTCCAAATTGTAAAAACTATTGAAATGGTCAAAAAGTTGAAACACCAGTGTAATTCCAAATACGAGAGACATAAAAGTGTCATAGCTGTAGAAAATTTGCAATTTCGGCATATAAAAATGGATTTGTCTTCTCCGTACGTATTGGCCCTTTCCCTCTGCAGCTAGGTTTCTGAAAACCCTTGTGATTCATGCTGGTTTGATTAAAAATCATCACACATCATTGAAGACCATTATAAAACCTAGCAAGTTCAATAATGTATTACATTTTCTAAATCCTTAATTACACAACAAAGGTAAACTTATCAGATTAAAATAACAACGGTCGGTCTGGTACTAGGGTCTGGTAGGTAAGGTTAATACAGGCTGAATCATCAAACATTCTGTTGCCTACTTACAAGGAGAGTGCCAGGCTTGGTAATCACAGGTTTTGATTATTTTTATATATGTTGTAGGGTAGAAGCTCCTTAGTCTCAGGTTCAATGGATTTTATACAACGCTCCTGAGTTCTCGAGAAATGGGGGGACTTATATTATAACACAACTTAAATACTTACTTTGTAACGAAATAACTGCGTTGGTTGTAGCTCAGTTGCATCTGCACGTTGTTCTGAAGGCCCGGATTCGATGCCGGAACGCGCTACGTTTGTTTTTCTCCATTTTTTTATAAATATACTTGTAATTATAATTTATTAATCTCAATAAAAAAAATTGTTAACATAATTAAATTTTAATTTAGAATTTTTGATTTTTAAACCATTATTAAATATTTCTCATCATTTAAAGAGCTTTAAAAAATTGTATCCATTATTGACTTGTAAAAATTCAGAAATCTTTACAAAATCAGCATGTTTACTATCGAATTATAGAATTCTTCTCCCATCGCAATAGAAAACGAAGATATTTCAGATGCTGGATTATTTGTTAAAAATCTATTGTTTAGCTGTAAAATTTTACAGTACTTCAACGCATTTGTGACATCACTTTTCTGAATTTCATCGAATCCCGACACTTCAGATTGATCTTCTTGTGAACTACAGCTTGCTTCTTCATTTTTATACGATTATAAGCTGTTATAGAATGATACGCACTTGTGTGATAAAGATTGAAAACAAAAATCACTTAACTGCACGAAACTAAAAAAAAAAGAAATAACCAAAGTCTGTTGTGGCGCACTCTAGTTACAATAAAATAAAGCATAAATATGTTGTAATTTAATATAATTATGCTTCTTACTTTAAAAACATAGTAGTATTATCATCGCATTGACTTCCCTTGTTAAGGCAATTTATAAATGATGTTTCTTTACAATCACGAATTGACACAATTGTTCAATATCGTTGCATTGATAAAGCATATATGGAATACACTTTAAAAGTGATTTTAAAAAAATCCAAAAATGCTAAATTAAAATTTAATTATGCTAACATTTTTTTTGAGATTATTAAATTATAATTACAAGTATATTTATAAAACAAAATAAGAAAAACAAACGTAGCGCGTTCCGGCATCGAACCCGGGCCCTCCGAACAACAAGCGGACGCCATACCAACTGAGCTACAATCAACGTAATGTTTTGCTACAAAGTAAGTATTTTATTTGTGTTATAATATTAGACCCCCCCTTCCTATTTCTCGAGAACTAAGGAGCGTTGTATAAAATCCATTGAACCAGAGACTAAGAGTCTTCTACCCTACAATATATATAAAAATGATCAAAATCTGTGATTACCAAGCTTGGCACTCTCCTTGTTAGACCGATCAGCGATTATTGTCCCAGCGGTGTGGCCAATCGTTCTTCTCCTATGGGAAACTAAATGGCGACATGAGTCAACCCGGATTGTAGGAGCCTTATCTGGTACCTAAGAAAATACAGATAACCACTTCCACAGGAATGTTATTCAACAAATCTCGTTTTAAATTCTATTCAGCTTCCATTTTAATGGAATGCACCGATTGCTTGGTAAACATTGAAATTAAATATGAAATCAACAACTAGCTGTTTAACCCGTCAGCACACACGCTGGGATAAAATCTACCCCAGCTCACAACTATTACTTAAAAATATGTGAAAATCGTTCGTGATCCTTCTGAGCTTTATAGTAGCTTTCAAGCTGAAAGATATCAAGATGTGGCCAAAAAGAATTTACCCCCGGTTGGTGATTTTCTATTCTTTTGTTTTAAAAATGTCACGTGGGTGGAAATTTACCCCACACCATAATAACCAGTTACACTGTAAAAAAAAATCCAAGTAAAATTACGGACAAAGGCCGGCAGCAGAGATTCCAGACAACGTCCGTAAAAAAATATTTAGACCGTAAATCAAAAATCACCCGTAATTTTACATTGAAGCAAATGCATAACCAACCCGTAAAAAAAGTAGTATTGCCCGTAAAATCACACAAATTCTGCCTGTGAAAAAAGAGGCATCGTCCGTAAAATTATAGAAATTCTGCCTGTGAAAAAAGGGGCATCGTCCGTAAAATTATAGAAATTCTGCCTGTGAAAAAAGGGGCATCGTCCGTAAAATAATACAAATTCTGCCTGTGAAAAAAGGGAAATTGTCCGTAAAATAATACAAATTCTGCCTGTGAAAAAAGGGCGATTGTCCGTAAAATAATACAAATTCTGCCCGTGAAAAAAGGAGGATTGTCCGTAAAATTAACCCAGTATTACCCCATTCTATTTTGGATTCGGGGGAAAAAAAAAAGAAGACACAAACCATAAAATTATGTCTTTTAAAATTTTTGATCGGGATTGCCAAGATGCACCTTCTGAAAATCCATAGTAGATTTAACAGGGAATATGGATAATTCAGAACACTAATAGCCAAAAGCCTTCACAGGAGTATTTATATGTTTTCGTAATGCTTGAATGAAACATTCATAATTTTTATACGATATTAAACTCGCATATTTAAAACCTAATTTTCTAAGATTTTAAGGTATACTTAACTGGCAGTATGTAGTTGATTTTTTTTTTTTTTTTAAATAAAGATTTCATTTTATTAAAGGAGAGAATTCTCACCCATTTCCTAAAATAAACTTAGTATGTTTATTGAATTAAAAGGTTCCTTTTTTTTGGTGTTGCATTAATAACAACTTATGTAAAAATACTTTAACATGTATTCAGTGGTAGTACAGTATTTAATCTACTTAACACATTTTTAGCTTTCCAAAATTTACCATGAGGGTGGGGGAGCAATTAAAAAACTGGTAGATTAACAAACTCTCTTGTGTTTGATAAATGTGTGACATGTAAAATGAAAATGGAAAATTAGCTACTTCAACATTAAATTGCAGGGGTCGATCCAGGCAAAATTTGGAGCTTATTTATGGCCCATTCGCAAAAATTTATTTAATAAAATAGGTCTCTTCACAAAAATTAATTTAATAAAGCATGCCTCTTCACAAAATTCCTATTAATAAAATAGGTCTTTTTCATAAAATTCTTTTTTATAATCTAATTTGTAAGTAAAACCAGGTCAGGAAAAACAAAAACTTTAGCAGAGGGATTTAAAGAAGATTTTGTTATTGAAATCATGGTTCGAATTTGAATTTCAACTTTCATTACGAAATGTTATTTTCACAAAATGGGCCCCAAGAATAAAAACCTGCATTGACCCCTGAATTAATCAAAAAATTATGAGTAATATCAGTAAAGTAGCTGTATTGCTATTGCTCCCTCTCCTCCCCCCTAAACCCCTTAATAATGGAATCAAGTTAAATCTTAAACCAAAATGTTTTCGTCTAATGCCAATTACATTCTCAACTATACCGTTTGGCTAGAAAGAACCCCATTCTTTTTTTTTTCTTTGCTTAATGGATTCTTTTTTGTTTTCTTGTGCGGTAATTCAACATTTTTATGTATCTTTCGCATTCCTCTGTAGCAAGTATGCATAGATAGATTTTAACAGTAATATTACACAATGGTGAAAAAGAATGCAATGGCTGTTTCATAAAATTATCATTAAATAAATAAAAAAAAAAACATGAGTTTTAACAAATTTATTTAATATATTTCCACACAGTATTACTAGTAGTAACAAATTTAAATAAATTACACAATTTGTCAACAATCTTCTGCACTATGACATTTTTGTTAGGTCTTTTAGATTTTTTGCCGATTTTGTACCTTTTTCTGGATTAATAGCCAAGCATGCCCTAAAATAAATAAATAAATAAATGTTACATAAAAGTATATACAATAAATACAAATTGAGTATAGTAACAATCTCAGTTATCCCAGATGAACAGCAAATACAGCAGTTATGTGTCTTGATAGATAATTGTTTTGTTATGAAGATCCTATTCAAACAGTGAACAAAAAATTAATGAATTAGAATTTATTCCATCTTAATACAGAATCTAACATACTTTGGTAAAAGCATTGGTACTTTCATATTATTCATGCCAGAAATGAAATTTATATTTCTGGAAAACAATCTCTAAATTATTTTGAATCTGTTAATACATTGCACATTTGATTAAAAAACAAACTATATTAAAAATTAATTAGCTCTGGACAATGTGGAGTCATTTTTGGTTGAAAACATTTTTTTTTCTATGAGCAAAAATAATAGACCCTTTATTCTAAACAAGAATAGGAATGTGTTAATTTGTCATTTTTCAGAAAGAAAATTCTTTAAAAAGGTTAAATTAATTTTGCCTCTCATCCCCTTTTTTTGCATCCCCCACCCTTTTATAAAATAAGAAGGGTAATATAAATAATAGTACCCATTCAGATGAGCAATAATTACCATAGAATATAGGGTCACATTCCACCTTGAGAGGCAGAAAATATTAAAGTCGAAATGTGTCAAACATGAACAAATCACTGCCTCCGATGTCATTTTGTACTTGTCTATGTAGCATATGTTAAGCAAGATGCCCTGGTTGGTAGTGCACTGGCATCCAGTACAGAAATACTGTCAAAGTCCACGTTTTGAACCGAATTCCTGATGCTTCAGTGCCAGTAAGGAGAAAACGTGTTGTCACCTGACACGAATCGCTTATATAACTTGATAAGTAATTTATTTATCAAAAATTGTAAAACTAATTTTGATTCCAAATTGCATCAATAGTCAGGCCTGTCAATTTTATAACTTTGCATTTAAAAATGAGCCTGAAATTGTTTCAGAAAGTTTTTTGTTGTTCGGCAGATCATTTGATATTGATACAAATACTGAAATACGATTACTGAAATGTAGTTTACAATTATATCTCTAAAATCAATTTTTTTTTTCTTGTATAAAAATTAACACATTTACATTCATTCAAATATATGTTTTTTTTCATTTGCAAAATATTCACACCTTTCTTTTGAAAAATCATGTTAACCTTAAACCGATCTGAAAGAGTCAAAACCCAACCCAAATCACACCCATGCCCAAAACGCGTAAAGTTGACCCGACCCGCAACTTCAACCTGACCCAATATGAACAGCGGGTTGGTCGGGTTTGGGTAAAATCCGGTTACACGACGTAATGCAGGACTCTAATCTGAAACAATATTCTGGACACTTTTTTGAAAAAATCAGGTAATTCAAACATGACATGATGGGAAGAATCGAAATTCAACTCGAAACAATTGCAGTCAACCCGACATGCAAAGAAAAAAAATCAGCGCCAACCTAACCCATGGGTCGTTTATTTTAAAAACACTAACCTTGAGTCATTTTTTAAAAACTAACCACCACTCGACTGTCGGGTAGTGTGTGGGAAAATTGGGTTACCCGACTCAATTCTACTCCGAAATCAAAATATTTCGTTCTATAGCAATTAAATTTTAACGACAAATTTTTTTGTCGACCCGAAATTCGAAATACTTCTATCCTAATCCAAGCCAAAAAAAATCTATAGTTTAATGTTTAATACAATTATGAAAAAATAATCTACAAGTTAAGGAACAAGTTAATAAACAAGTTAAGGAGTAAAAATATCTAAATAAATAAAATTTTCCAAACCACAACAATTCATAAATATGCTTAAATCGAAAGATATAACAAATCAAAGAAAAATATAAAACGACATGCTTTCATTAATCTTATTTTTAAGAAGAAATAATAATAATAAACAAACATACCACTGGTTAGTGTTGTCCACTGCAGACTTCTTTCCAGCATTTAGCTCAATTTGCATCAGAATTTTTCAAAAGTTACTTGCATGGTCACTAAAATAAAGAAATAATGTTGATAATGAAGCATGTATAAATAAACATGTCAAATTAACATTTTAAAAACCAAGTCTTCAATAGAAATGTTTTCAATTTTTATTTATTTATTTGCACTAGGATTTAATTGTGATTTGAAATGAAAATGCCTGACATATCTGAAATTAAGGAAAGTAACAGTAGAAAGAAATTTTATTCTCTTTATAAAAGTAATTTTACATAGATTGAATTTTATAGAACTGAATTTGGAAAAAAGTAATAATAATAATGTACCAATTCCGGCTAAAAGTATCAATATCAATAAAATATATAAAGCAGAATTACAAAGAAATCAGCTTGAAATGTTTAAAAAGTAGTTTTTTACTAATTTTAGTTTTAACCGCCATTAGCTTTTATATTTTGAGGCATTTTACTTTTAAACCACATCAATTATTTAGGTAAAAGATTTTAAAACTTAACTAATATACATACATATATATTTATTTAAAATGATATATATATATATATATATATATATTAGGCATTTTAATCCACTAGATGCTAGAATTTAATAGCACTATTTATCTATAATGAAAACATTGGTATTAAAATAGTGCATGTATAAGAAAAACTCATAGTCAATGTAGGAAAAAAAATTTGCTGAATCTTAAAAAGGCATACCAATTTCTTAACATAGTTTTAACTGATGTCTAACATTTGTTTTTTCTTCTTTAATGTTTTTTATGCAAAAATTCTGGGCAAAATTTAATGATGAAATATTTAAATTTTGAATAAAATTAAGGTACTTGTGTGATAGTGGCCCGTATAGTTACAAATACGTCAAGCTCGTGAAGCATTAATGTATAATAGAGGTATAAAAATAAATTGCATTGCATTGAATATTATAATATTTTATATTAATAAGAATATATTACAACATTTCTAAACAAATTCATAACAATTTGCTACAATGTTTCACAAGAATAACTTTTTAATATTATCCCTTACATTTATAGGCCATATTTTCAAAATTGCTTTAATAATTTATCAAAAACATTTTTTTTCCTGGTATTTTCTCCAGACAAATTCTGTTAAGATACAATTCGAGGTGGTGGCAAGCAATTCTTTTAACATGTTGTGTATGCAAGGCCCACTTAAGACTTAGAAGTAGGGGAAGCCTGACTTCACACAGGGGGCCGCCCCAGTACAAATCATGCTTCAACAATTTGAAATTTTACCATCAAAATTTCGAATAAACAGTACTTTTAATACTAAATTAAGACTAACTACCTTTATACATATGAAAAAATATTTATTATAAACATAATTATGCATAAATTAATTTTGTAAATGAATTTACAAGGAACGGGTGCAAATATTTGTACTTCAAAATATATTTTATGCTTTTCAAATTGCAGGATTTGCCAGTGCTAAGAACAGTGCAGAGACAACAAATATTTGACATAAATTTATGCTTAGCTGCAACACAATTTTGCTTCCATTTTATAAACAGAAATTTTATATCACCTGAATGCCAATTACTTTCCCCTTTATTTAAATAACCTATTCTCCATATTTTATATCATTTCTCCACTCTTTATGTTATGTATTTAAACAAAATATAATTATACAGATTAAATTTTCGGTTCTTTTTAGCACATTACAGTCTTAAACATTTGAAATTAAAATGTAAAACATAAGAAAAATGAAAAAAGGTTGCATTTAACCACTCTTTTTATACCATTTATTATATCAACAGAAAAAAAAAATGGAGTATAAATGTGTCAGTAATAGTCCGAGGGAAAATTTAGTAACTCGCTTTTGAAAAAATGAGATCGTAAGTACCTCAGTACTCAGTAAATCAAAGATTGTTTCAATATTTATAAAAACAAATGCAGGCAATAAAAAAAAAAAAAAAAAAAAAAAAAAAAAAAAAAAATGCAACAAAAAATTTGAAAAACAAACATGTAAAATATGTTCTGGAATATCAAAGAAAATTTAATATGATGATAGCATACATTCAAGCTGCATTTTTAAGACTGCAAACATTTGACGAGATTTTACACCCCAACTTGCCGATATGGATATATTTCTGTCACTGGGCAATTCATTGTTGGGGCCGCTTATAACTCAAAAGTACCAATAAATGAAAATGTAATCATGACATATTTCAATTTGAGTAAACTGCTTAATTTAGTGATACTTTAATTTTTATATACAATTAAAATACTTCTTAATATGATATAAAATTAAAAACTGTATTTTATTTTAGGATTGGTTGGTTATTTGTTATGGCCGATTATCTGCACTAGGGATATAGGCCCTCCATGGGGGTCTGGGTTCTAAGGGATCTTAACTCGTATTTACACAAGGTTCAAAGAAAATCGCAGAAAACTCTGAACAGTTAGGTCGACGAGTGCGACAGGGTAATTTACCTTTTAGGAATTTTTAAAAAATCTCACCAACCAATGATCTTTTTTCATAGCTAGCAAGATGAACTTATTTTGAATTTTGTAATTTTTTTTCACCAATTTTAACATTTTTCTTATTTTTATATATAGTATTATATATCATATAACATTCTTCTTTATTGTTTAAAATGAAAGCACATTTAATTAGTGTATTATTTTAAATATTCATTTCTTCATACAATACTTGTAAAATACAATTTGAACTTTTGTGATTTTTTTTTAAATGATAAAAAATCCTTACTTAGACAATATATTTTATAATTTATTTAAATCGTAATTATAAAATTGAAAAACACAAAAAAAAACATATATATTGCTTTTGAACTCATACTTAAAGATAAAATTCAACACTATAAACCAAATGTCTTAAAACAGACAACAATTGATGCCATATTTAAGAAATTTAAAAAATAATAAATTATTTTTTACATAGTTATTACTTTATGTATATATTAAAATGTGTAATTTATTTATATTTTAGTATTAGCAGTCTAAATTTGTCCAAAATATGAATTTTAAAAAATGTAAACAAAGATTAAAAAGACATGGCCTGTAATCCGCAAAAAGCCTCCAATCCACACAACACTTGGAACCAAGCTTTGCGGATTAGTGGCTTTCTACTGTATAACCAATGAATAAAAAAATATGCAATTTTTAGCCCGAGTACTTGGTATATATACTCAGTATTCAGCATTTCACTTAAACTTTGAGAACCAGCCTGATTCAATAATCATAAACTGTGAGTCAAGAGGTAATGCAAATCAGCTGTGAAAAGCCATGAGTGTGTTTTTAACAAACCCACAAAAAAAATTATGTTTACGTATTTATTAGAAAATTGGGTACTTCTCTATCATCCCATCGACCACTTTTCATAACAAAAAACTATTGCCAAACTGTAAGATTAAATGCCAAAAATGCAGTCCCATTTACTTGATGTCAGAAGCATTATTACGTGTTATGTCATCAAGTGGTTTTTAATTCGCCATTTGCCTGTATTTTCATTATGTTTTACTGATTTATTAGTTATTTCATTAATTAAAATAACAATTGTGTCCTTAAATTCTTATATTTTATTTATTTTGATATTCCAATGGCAACGCTCAAGTTTATTTGGCGTTACAGTTTGGCGATAGTTTTTTGTTATGAAAAGTGGTCGACGGGATAATAGAGAAGTACTGAAAATTGTCATCCCACACATATTAATAGGTGCTATTAAGTGATAATTTATTTGGTCAATTACTTATTCCCCCAAATTCTTAGTAAGGCTTTATAGAAAACTAGTGTCAGTTTTGCCACTCATCGACATTGATACATCTTCCTAATAAGCCGTGAAAGTAGGGTTCATAGTAAAAACTGACTCAATGTTGTCTTAAAAATAGTGTTTTGACTGAAATATCAAAAGGTTTTAATTAAGAATGTATCTATATTAACAATTAACACAAAAAATTTTAAAACTAGTATCATGCCCCACCCCCCTTAAAATTCAGGCTAAAAAATGTAAACATTAAACATACATAAAAACAATATATTTAATTTTCCACCTACCTAAAAATGGGAATCTATCAGTCAAGTATTCGTCTCTGCTGGATCCGCTGAAGCACACACACTGAAAAATGATAAATATATTTTATAAACTGATCGCATTATTATTATAGATACAATTAAAAATTCCAACAATTTCTCTGACAGAATTGTCATTTAAGAATTAAAAAAATCCTTAATGAATATGAGACATCATGAAGCCAGAGGCGGATCAACTACCACCCAGGCCCCTAGGCTTGATTTTTTTTTTTTGTCGCCCCCTCCTACAAAGCAATATATACAGGGTCATTCAAAATACACGTTTGCTTATTCATCTCTAAGACCATTGATGATAGAAACATAATTCCATTTACAACAAGTACAGAATTTAGACATGACATTTGTTTTACAAAGAGCTTTATACATATTAACAGACTTGTATAAAACCAAAAACTTTCTGCGCACATAAATATTGCGTCAAAAACTTTCTGCAAATTAATTTACTGTTTAATAAAATTACGTGTTATATTATTTTGACGATATGGATTAAAAACAGTAGTTTAAAATAATTGCCATTTAAAATTAATTAATAATAGTTAAAGAACAATTATTTTGGTTAAAAAAATAATAAAACTACAAATCCATGATAGGAAGAGCTGAATTCTTATCAAATATTTTGTCAATGCATTTAGAAACAGCCCAATTCTTAACATTTTCGCACAAAGTTTTGCATCTTTAAACTTTGAATTTGACAGTAAATAAATCGTACATAAAATTGGGGAACATTTTTTTAAACTTTTTAGTATCTTAAAAAAAAAAAAAATGCAAAGATTATAATTTTGCAGGAAATTTTCTGCGCACGCCTATATTATACAACTCTGCATATTAAAATACAAAATTTAATTTTTATACGGCACCGAAAAAAAAGGAATCTTAGCCCAGTGGCCTTTTTGTTTCGGGCCCCTAGGCCTAGTCGGTAATCTGCCTCTGCATGACGCATACAGAGAGTAAAAATTGCTTGTTTTTCCCAGAGTAGCTGTTTGTTTTCAAGATTTTTAGATATAGGGTAGATGTGCCAGTAATGGACACCCTTAAGGAATTTCTTTAAAAATTATTTTTTAATTATAATAGTTATAATTGTTATATTTCACATTTTTGAATATTATATTAATCTAACAACAATATTTAACCATGCTCATAGTCACATTTCCCAATGAGAATCGAAATTTAATTGTAAATAACAGAAATAAATCAAAACACCCTAAATTCCAGTAATGGAGACCCCACAAAAAATAATAGATAATTGGTATTATGATTGTATTTAAAGAAAGCATATTAATGAAATAAAAAAAGCTGAATTTTTATTGTTTTTTTTTTTTATATAAACCAAAAATGTTGAAGGTGGCCCATTACTGGCACATCTACCCTATTTTCTTTTTTACCATCGCCTAAGATTTTATTACCTACATTTTTCATTTTTCAACGGAGACATTCCAATTCTATTGAGGCACAATCCCCCCCCCCCCCACCACCGCCCCCCTCTGCTTTTTTTTTTTTTTTACTAATACTTCCCATTGTTGTAATATCCCTGCAAGCATCACCGAGAGACATACTTCTGAAGTTCACAACTTCAACACCATATAATCCCAAAAATAATTTTTTCTTCAGTTTCAGATAGATTTCCAAAACTAACAGGAAGGCAATTAAATTTTAAATAAAAACAGTTAGAACAAAAATTCTAAGAAGCAACCTTCAGCAAGGTTGCACAAGTTTTTTTGCTTTGTTTTGTCGATCAAAATTATTAGTAAAAAGCACAAATATAAAACTGTATTAGCAGTAGATTAAAAAAAAATAAAAAATAAAAAAATCATACCAACTGTATCGTGTATTTGCTACAATGACAGCATATATAATTAACATACGAAAACAAAATAAGCATATCAGAAATTTAAAAAAAAAAAAAGAAACATTTTATCTTAAAACAAATCTTTTGTCATCTTTTTAAATTATTTTTAAAAACCCTTAGTCATACATCAACATAAACCTTTTTTTATCTTTTAAAAACATTTTTTTTCTTAATAACCATTTTTTTTACTTTCCGAAACAAACAACTAAAGGATTGTTATTATCTTAAAACAACATAAATCTCTTCTTTCAGATTTTAAAATCAAACCGTTTATAATGTAAAAACTACGATACGATGACCAACAAGCTCCAAAAATCTAATGGATGTAATTTTAAACGAACTATACAAAAAATACATACACATAAAGAAAAAATAGACACGATATATTTATTTTTAAGTATGCAAGACTGTTTAAAACCGATGTATCGTCTTCGTAGCTTTATTTACATTATATGACGCCATTAACGAAGTCTAGCCAAAGATACAAATCATGTTAAAGTCTCATAAACGATGTCCCAAATATAATATTTCATTAACATTAAAGTAAAAAGAAAATAAGAGTACTTACTGGGGTTTAAATGGGGAAATCCACCGCTTTGAAACATGTGATGAGCTGTATTTGGCCGCCATTAAAATCAACAAGTTCGCAGGTCGAAGCGTAGAGGTCTTGGCGCGGGGAGGGACGGATTCCTTGTCGGTAGTGCGCAGTTTATTCTTCCTTCACTGCGCATGGGCACAGACACTCTGTGCGCATGGGTTTGAGAGCGTTGCGTCTCTCAAAGATACAGATGAAGGAACTTGTCCGTAAAAAAATTGTTCGGTAGCAAACCCCGTAGATAAACGGGCTTTGTCCGTAAGAACAAGCTATATTCCAAAATTATACTTCCATGAAGTAAATTTGCGGAATTTGACCGTTTAGTTTGAAAAACGGACATTTACAGTAAAATTATACGGTCAATGTCCGTGAATTTACATATTTTTTTACAGTGTATAACGTAGCCCATACTGATAGGAAAATGTTAATGCAAATGTTTATGCAATACAAATAATAATATAAGTGTTCTTTTAAACGTTAACAACTCTTGCAGATACAGTTTCTATACATCAGTTTATTTTTTTGTATTTTCATGGCTCAATTTGGATTGTAAAAGCTTTGTATGTAATGATATGCAGAAAAAAAATTCTTAGTGCTAGATTTTATGTTTTCTTTTGCTTTAAATATAAAAGAACTTCTTATTTTAAGTTAAATTATGTTCTTTATTGATTTACAGTTTATTTAAAATTATAAATTTTTGTTTATAATCAAAACGGGGGGAAATTGACACAAGAACACCCATTGGGGTAAAATTTATCCCTCGCGTGTAGTAACGTAATGGAAAAGGGCGCGTGTGCTGACGGGTTAAGTACTAACCGTATTACCCTTAGTTACCTCAATAATAAAAAGCCTATAAGATACGGAAGTGTTTAATTTTAAATTTAGAGAAAATGATAAGCCACGAATATTTTTTTAAATAGTAGTCATAATAAGCAATTAAAACATTTTTTATTTATTTTTATTGTCAAATATTGCACATGTTATTGTCTATTACTTTTTTTTAACATTCCTTATTATAATGATGGTTAGATGTAAGTTATATATTTCGCAAATCATGTTCAAAAGTATGAAAAACGTTAAATAAACCTCATTCAATTTTGGATTTATCACTAATTTTAAAACTATGAATAACTCAATATTTAAATATATTCGATATTATTCGCGATGTATAAATATATTTCTTTCTCTCAAATATCTTTTTTGATTAATTTTTAATATTATGATCGATGAATTATCAGATTTATTCGTTCTTAAATAGGATATCAGTTTTGAACAAAATTACCTTGTTAAAAAAATGGGATCGCAATACCTTTGAAAATGTATCAGATGAAATGTAATGAAATATTGCAGATCTTTTTGAATAGTTTCATCGAAATGAATAACATGAAAAAGAAAGAGTCTTTGATTAATTTTATCCATTTTATTTTATCACTATTTTTTTTCCATTCCATATTAATTGAATATTACTTATGTATTCATAGAATTTTTATTTCTTGTAACAGTGATTTATATTATTTACTGACAGATATTAAAAACTAGTAATGTCTTTCTCCATTGATAAAATAATCTCTGTTTCACGTGTAAAAAATACACACACAAATTTTAGAAGCTCTATAAATTTAGTTAAGAAATTAACATATAAAAAAGAGAGTTCCAAGATGTAAAAGATAAAGCCGTTTCACGAAAGTTTATAACCGTGTAGAATTTAGAATCGTACTGGAGTTTAAAAAAATTCCATACTAATATTATAAATAAGTAACGTTTGTTTGTTTGTGGAGGGCAATTTCTGAAACTACCGAACCGATTAAAAACAAATAATGGTGACAAAAGTCTAGTGACCATCTCTGCTCCAACATATTATGCAATTCCATTTTCTGACTGTACAACAACTTCCAACGGGTTGCAGGAGCAAAAATCGTTCTAAAATTAAGATTGCTATAATATTGTTGGGATTTTTTTTTTGGCGTGGTGGTTACTTTAATACGTATACTTTCTATAAATTGTTTTTAAAAATTTCTAAATTTAAAACAGTGAAAATCAGAGGAACATGTTCTAAAAATGTTCTAAATTAACTGCGAGAACTGCGAGGGATTGGAAGAAATTGGAACTGCGAGGACTAGAAACTTGAAATATAGGATGGTTGTTACTTTAGAGGCGTAAATGCTCTCCCAGAACAATAATTTAAAAATTCGAATTTTGAAACGGTGCAGGAGCAGAAAATATTCAGAAATTGCGATTTATGTGATGCAGTTGGTATAGAAGATTGGAATTTGGTTTGGTAGGGGCTTTTAAGATGTAAATGCTCGTTATGAATAGTTTCTAAATCATTCGAAATTTAAAAGGTTGTAATGAGCAGAAAACGCTCTAAAAACATTCTAAATTATGACTTCGTTGGAATTGTTAGGGTTAGAAACTTGAAATTTAGTGGAGTAGTTTTTTTAAGATGCAGGTACTTGGTTTAATAGTTTATTAAAAATTCGAAATTTAAAGGTGTAAAATGAGCAAACAACGTTCAAAATTACGGTTAATTTTGAATTGTTAGGAATAGAAACTTCAAATTTGACATGTCTGTAAATTGTAAGACGTAAATTCTTGCACAGAACAGTTTTTACAAAATTCCAAATTTAAAAGAATGAAGAAGTAAAAAAAGTCCCAAAATTGCAATTTTCTGATGATGCTGGTGCTAAAATCTTGGAATTTAGCACGGTGACTATTTTAAAGATGTAAGTACGTTCGGAAAAGTGTTTCTAAAAGATTCGAAATATAAAAGAGGGAAATAAGCGGTAAACGTACTAAAGACATTCTAAACTATGATTTATCTGACATTTTCTGGGATAGAAACTTGAAATATAACATAACTGCTACTTTAGAGACGTATATGCATCCAGAAAACTGTTTTAAATAATTTTTAAAATTAAAAGTGTGCACGAAGAAACGACGTTCTAAAATTGCAATTTCTGTGATATAGTGGATATAGAAGCTTGGTTCACAAGTAGCTTTAAATTTGATACTGTTGTTAATTTTAAATATAAATTCACGTTAAGAACGGTTTATAATAAATTTGAAAATTCAAATAAAAAGAGAAATGAGTTTTAATCCTTCGAAATACATTCTAAAGTACTATTTATTTGAAATTAATTTTACATTTTCTCATTAATTTAAGTCTTATGTTTGCCTAATTTCAAGAAAGGAATGAAGCTTACATAAAATAAGGCTTAATTATTAATTTTTGCATTATCCGTAGCTGTATAATTTCCTTTAAAAAATAGTCATACATTATTTCAACCACTTTATTTCAACAACTGCGCGTGCAAATCTGCATGCTATGCTAGTAAATACAGTGGCTAACATTTGTTTTTGGACACTTGTGTTTTTGAAACTTACTTATAAAAAACATTATCTAAATATTACAGGATTTTATTAATTTTTTTTACATATAAATTTTCTTTTGTCCATAATAAAACATACGTATTGTAACAAAAATATATTAATCTTCTTTTTTTTTTTTTCAAAAAATTAATTTCCCGAGAAAGTGCTGCAGACAATCTCACGTAAGTGATTGAACATTTTGAACATTCAACAAATGTAAACAAAAATTGCAAATTATCAAACTTTTTAATAGTTTGTTGAGTATCCTTTACCTGAAATTACACGTTGAATACGTGTGGGCATGAATCAAATAGTTTTTTTTTTTTTTTTTTTTTTTTTTGTAAGAATGTTCAATTTTGTTCCATTCCTCTATTAATGCTACTTTAAGTTGTTTTTTCAAAGAAATATCCTATTTTTTTGTTCTTTTATCCAGTTAATGCCCCATATTTTCAATTGCGTTTAAATCTGCAAAATATGGTGGAGTATTGATAACTTTGGGACAGTTGTACAGCAGCCATACGTAAACATTTAGGGCTGTATGTTTGGGATCATTATCTTGATACAACTTGAATGCATTCTGAATATCACATTTTTGGGTATGTATTTTCCAGTTTTCCCTCAGGATATTTATATACTTATATTAGTCAATATTACTTTCAATGAAAACTAAATTTCCCATACCAGAAGCAGAAAAAACATATCCAAACCATCATGCCTCCACCTCCATGTTTGGCGGCTGGCAATAGATTTTTCGGATTGAACTTTTAGTTGGGCTTTCTTCTCACGGTTATTTGACCACCAGACACAAATATGTTAAATTTTGATTCATCCACAAATATGACATTTTCCGAAAACGATACATCATTTTATACCATGGATTTTGGAAAAATTCAGACGTAACTTTCTTGCTCTTTCATTAACGGCAAATTTTCTTCTGGCAACTCTATTGTTGTATCCATATGATCTGATAACTCGTCTAACAGTTTCAGGGTTTACTTTTATTGCAAATCTGTTTTCTAATTCTGTTGTAAGTTTCATTGTACTAATTCTTGGATTTTTCTTGATTTTATGCATAATAAACTTTCGATTCCTGGGAGTTAGCTTGCCAGAAGCTCCTGGTTTTAATGCCTTTTCAACAGTTCCACTTCAAATATAGAAATGTAAACAAATTTACATGAAGTAGTAGTAATTTCAAAGAGCAGACGATAATATTTGATATATATTTCCATCCACTATATAAAACACAAACGGAAATTTCGTTCCGTTCCTTTATAACTCCAGTTCCGCTGAATGGATTTTGATGGAACTTACACTGTTCGATGGATAATTTTTCAGGGAAGGTTTTAGTATATAACACAACGTTCTACATAGATTAGTTACAGAATTATGATGGATTGTTCTGTTATTTTAGACGGAAATGTTACCATTGAAAATTTTTTGGCGACCATTATTGTTGCAGAAATAATTGAAAAGGCTCGAAAAATAAAAGAAAAAACTGTTGCTAATTTAATTTTTTTTAAAAAGAAAGAAAAACAGTAAGAGAAAGAAAAGAAAAAAAGAAAAGCAGTTTTGATGAGAGATAATATTAAGAAACGAAAATATTTAATTTAAACATGGTTGGGAATGTTCGTAATGCTTAAAAAATATTCAATGAGCAAGATTGCTATTGAAACAATATTTGGCGATTTATCTTTTGTTTTTGGCGAATTTGATTTTACTTTTGACCCCAAACAGTTTGATTTTAAGCCAAAGGGTGTTTTTTGTTGTTGTTGTTGTTGTTGTTGCAGAAAGAATTGAAAGGGCTATACATCTCGAAAAAAAAATCTGTTACTATTTTTTTTAAAGAAAGAAAGAGAAAGAAAAGAAAAAAAGAAAAACAGTTTTGATGAGAGATAATATTATAAAACAAAAATATTTAATTTAAACATGATTGAGAAAGTTCGTATATATATACGTATATATTTATATATGTACATATATCACTGGTGCCCGGCTAACCGAAAAGCACCCTTTTTATACTCAAATATAAATTATATTAATAGCAATATATTTCTATTTACTTCTACCTTATATATGAAATTTCGTTCCGGTTGCTTATAACACGAGTTCTGTTGAATGGATTTTCATAGAACTTAAACTGTAAGATAAATATTTTTTCAGGGAAGGTTTTACAGTATAACATATCGCCCTACGTTGCTTAGTTATAGAGTTATGGGGGAAAGTTCTATAATCAGGTGAACCCGATTATGAAAGATTAGCCTTTTGAAAAAGTTCTACTGGACGGATTTTGATGAGAATTGTATTGTTAGTTAGATGCTATTTCAGGAATGGTTTTACTGTGCTATACATTGTTCTACGTTGCTTAGTCAAACAGTTATGTGTGAAGGTTATATAATAAGGTAAACCCGATTCCGCCTTTTGAAAGTTTTTACTAGGCGTATTTTTGCGATAATTTTTAAGGATGGTTTTAGTATGTGTATGTTTCATATCGTTCATTGTTACTGTTAGGATTATGTGGAAAAGCTCTATAATCAGATAAACCCGATTATCAATGATTAGCCTGTATAAAAACTTCTACTGGATGGATTTTGTTAGTTAATTTGTTTGCATTGTTAGTTCGATAATTTTTAGTGATACTTTTAGTATATTGCATATAGTTTTATCGTTCTTTACCAAACCCTAAATGTAAATGACCAAATTGGTCCTTAACAGCTAAAATTTTGACTGCACATTGGAAAATATAATAGCGATTGGACGTCTATAGCTCGCAGCGAAATCTGTTGCTGGTAATTCGAACTAAAATCAGAAATCATAGTAAAAAAAATTCCTGACATCTTACATAAGCCTCCTGTAAGAGTTTTTTAAATATCTGTCACCGTTTGCAAGTTATTGAATTTTAATGTCAGTCCAGTTTAAGACATGTATTGTAGGCTAATTACTAAATCCTGCAAAGAGCCTAGGCTGTTTGAAAAGAGCCGGGCTAATTGGAAAATCATCTCCTTTTATCCAATCAGCCTGATGTTTTTCAGGCTTATTGCAAAGAACCTAAAGAGAACCTAAATTGAAAAATGGCCACTTGTTTCACAGTCAATCAGATTTTGACCTGCTGTTTGTCCAATTATCGTGTTGTCCCAGACGCAAACCTGAATATTCATTTTGAAATCAACTCGTAACCCGAATCGAACCGGACAAAAAAATCCATTGAACCTTAACCCGATCCGAACAGCACAAAATAATTTTCGTCAACACGCAACCCAGCCCGAACATGAAAATTCAATTTGAACTTAATCAAAACTGAAAAACGTTCCATCAAATCAAAAACTGATACGAACAGGACAAAATAATTTCTGTCGACACGCAACCCAACCCGAACCTAAAATTTCCCTTTGAAGACAATCTGAACCCAAAAAAACTTTCATAGAACCGAAAACAAATCCGAGCAGACAAAATAATTTCTGTCAACACGTAATCCAACCCAAACTTGAAAATTCCATTTGAAATCAACACGAACCCAAAAAAGTTACACCGAACCAAAAACCAATACGAACAGGACAAAATAATTTCCGTCGACACGCAACTCAACCCAGATTTAGGTCTGTGCAAGTCGGGACGTTGCGATCTTCACAAAGAAATTACTGAAATTAAGCAGAAGTATGTTTAAGTATATTGTATTAAGTTTTTACAACGTTTGCAATAATTAACATTTTAAAACTATTCTTATATATTTGTAGAAAATTTTTAATTATAAGAAAAGATATTTTCCAATTTTAAATAAACGATTAAATGGATCTAATTAAATTAATCTAATGCTACTTGTGTATGTAATGTAATTTTTTCAAAAGTTTTCTTTAATAATTTTTAAACAAACTATCAGTTTTATTTTACTCCGGGTTTGTGTTGTGTTCGAGAAGGGTTGCGGATTGATAAAAATTTTTGGTCGGTTTCTGATCGAGTTGAGTGTCGAGGGAAATTATTTTGTCGTATTCGGATCTGTTTGCAGTTCGATGGAACTTTTTTGGTGTTCGGGTTGATTTCAAATGGAATTTTTTAGTTTGGTCGGGTTGCATGTCGACGGAAATTTTTTTGCCATCTTCGTATCGTTTTTCGTTCGATGGAACTTTTTCGGGTTCGGGTTGACTACAAGTGGAATTTTCATGTTCGTGTCGGTTTGCGTGCGACGGAAAATATTTTGTCCTTTTCGGAACTGTTTGCGGTTCGATGGAACATTTTTGGGTTCGAGCCCAAAAATGCTCCATCGGGTTGACTTCAAATGGAATTTTCAGGATATGTGTTGGGTTGCGTGTTGACAGAAATTATTTTGTCCTGTTTGGATCGGGTTGTGGTTCGATGGAACATTTTTGGGTTCGGGTTTACTTCCAATTGAATTTTCATGTTACGGTTGAGTTGCTTATCGATGGAAATTATTTTGTCGTGTTCGGATCAGTTTTCGAGTCGATGGAACTTTCTTTGGGTTCAGATTGACTTAAAATGGAAATTTCATGTTCGGGTTTGGTTGCGTGTCGACGGAAATTATTTTGCTCTGTTTGTATCAGTTTTCTGTTCGATGAAACATTTTTGGGTTCGGGTTGACTTCAAATTGAATTTTCAAGTTCGGATTGGGTTTCGTGTCGACGTAAATTATTTTGTCGTGTACGGATCAGTTTTCGGTTCGGTGGAACTTTTTTGGGTTCGGGTTGACTTCAAATGGAAATTTCAAGTTCGGATTGGGTTTGTGTCGGTGGAAATTATTTTGTCCTGTTTGGATCTGGTTACAGTTCGATGGATTTTAACAAAATATAGTAATAGCTGTTGAAGAATACGCTGTAAAGAAAGACAAATATTTCTTAATATTGGAAAATATACCTACGATTCTAAAATTTCGTTCCTTAACTTTAGAAACCTCAGAAACCAACACACCTTTAAGATTTTCAGATGCATTTATAAAAGCGAAATTTATTTTGCTGCCAATCATTTTCAGAAACGTTTCATACTAGTTTTTATAGTGTATTATTAAGTTTTTTGAACCCGGAATATAGGTTTTTCAGATGATATCAATTCTACAGTAAACATTTTTCCTGTTCAAAAAACATGTTTTACAGTAATAATAAATTAATAAATTAAAATCATTAACACTAACAATAAAATTAAAAATATTTTGTTAGTTTTGCATGCATAAATTCAGTTATTGAACTCAAATTTTTTAATTCAGAATTTATAACATACTAAAAATCGATAAAACTGATTAATGCACTATAAAGTTACTCCGAAACATTTCTGAAAATCCGTGGCAGTTAAAGGAACATTGGTTTTATAAATACTTCTTTAAATCTCGAAAATATATTGGTTTCCCAGTTTCTAAAAATAAAAAATGCTTTTCGGAATCATTGGTGGAAAATGTTATTGTATATTTTTCCGTTGTATTTGTAGTATGTTTTCCTGTTATTGTAAGACTATTAATTGTATACGTATCTTCATACATAAATTACGTAGGTTAATAAACTATTTATATACCTTTTCTTTTTTGTAATGAAAGAAATGACAAAATTGTTATATACATCATACAAATATGAGAAATGCCAAAGGAAATACTAAAGAATTTTGTTTCTTTATTGCGTAATACACATTAATTTTTTCAGGCCTATTTTAACGGTAAAATGTGCTTCTGATACAATGGATAATACTTTAAACATAATTTATTTTCAGGTTATGTGCAAAAATTACCTGAATTTACCCCAAATTTACCAGACACTCATGGAACTTTGTGCCAAACATGTAGCGATTTCGATTCGTTTCTTTTATGTTCACAAACGATTGAACGTTCATTAATACGGACAAAATCAAGTACATGGTGCTCAGTGTGTAAGCTTAAGAAATGTTGAATAACTGTCGCATGAAGATCAATATGAATGTTGGTAGATTTTTATATATATATTGGTACAGCCTAGAGAAATGAATCAGATTATCTTCAACAATACAACTGTGGTATAACAATCACATCTTTCCATAATCGGAGTTCTTTTATCAAAAATGACGTGGCATTTTTCCGACGATTGAAAGTTAATAAGGCTTCAACTTTGTGTATTCATATTTCGTTAACAGCAAGGAGATATCTATTTAATTATATAAATTTATTATACATTATTTACAATTGCGGCCTAGCGCACCGCTACTTCGTACATACTGGCTTCACTGCTTTACATGTCGTCTCCGTAACTCTCCTGCAAGAGATATTCAATCCCGGACTAGCAGCGCCATCTCTGTTTATAGATGGATACGAATTATTGAGATATGACACCCTTCCTCTAGTAGTTCAAACGAACCACTGGTTTAATCTGTCTGTTGCTTCTTTGAACAGGTTGATTGTCCTTTTTATCAGTCTTTATAGGTGCACTCTTCTGTAAGTCCACATCATTCTTTGTAACGGAATTGTCCTTTACATTTTTTATCCATAGTATCATTACAATTATTATTCACAACTGTACCTGTTACAATATCATGTGAAGACAGAGATTACTTAGATTTTTCAGCATTCTCGGCATTAATTTGCTCTTTATTATTTACATAATATCCAGAAAACTTATTTCTCTTAACTCTATCATAACTATCGAAATCAGTGTTTTGTTTATCAAACTGACCCGTTTTACTTTCCTCTGACGTACCATCACTTATTTCTCTGTTGTGTCTCAACTGATTAACATGACGTTTACACATTATTCCGTCATCTCTATTTACTAAAACCCATCTGCTCCCCAATAATTTTATAATTTTTCCTTAATCCATTTCTCCCCTTTTCCAAAGTTTTTAACAAAAACTGATTCATGAAGATTGTATTTATGTAAGGGTTGCTGTATTTTAGGTTTGGGTGGTAATACCAAGTGTAGAGCTGTTCGAACCGACCTTCCAAACATTAATTCTGCGGGAGTCTTACCAGTGACAGAACGATTTTCCAATAAAAATCGTGCAATTGACAAATTTATGTCACCCTTATCTAGCTTTTTAAGACAACTTTTAACAGTTTGAACATACCTTTCTGCCTGTCCATTCGACGATGGATGATATGGCGGAATAGGTATATGTATAATTCCGTTTGATTTAAGAAATTCTTGAAATTCATCACTTGTAAACGCACGTCCATTATAACTGACCAGTTCAACGGGCAAACCAAATGTAGGAAAAATTCTACGTAGTACTCTAATAGTTGATTTACTATCAGCACTGGGTACCACCTGTACCTCTAACCATTTAGTATATGAATCGACCACTATTAAAAATATTTTACCCTCAAAAGGACCGGCAAAATCTATGTGAATTTTTTCCCAAGCAAATTCCGATTCCCATTTTAAAGGTTTCATTTTAGGATTATCCCGAGCAAACATTTGGCATCTACTACAAGAATTAACCATTTGTTCTATTTCTTTGTCCATATTAGGCCACCAGATCACACCTCGAGCTTTAGCTTTCATGCTAGATATACCCTGATGAACGGAATGTAATAATTTTAACATTTTTTCGCGACCTTCATCTGGTATAATTACTCTATGTCCCCATAATAAACAATTTTCTAATCACGAAATTTCCTCACGTCTACGAAAATATGGTTTATATTCCTCGGATTTAACCGTTTTTGGAAATCCATATAACGACCACTCTAAAATTTGTTTTGTTACTGGATTTTCAGTTGTCCACTTTGAAATCGTTTTAGAAGTAACAGGCCACTTATTACTATTAGAAACGAACATTATTCCCGATGGAGTATTTACAACATTTACAGTTTCTGGAAGGGGTAATCTATTTAATACATCCGCATTTTTATTATTTTTACCTTCGCGATACTCAATTGTATAGTCATACCCTGCTAACATTAACGACCATCTCAGCATTCTGGGTGATAATGTATCAGGTACTTTTTTACAGGATCAAACAATCGAATTAAAGGTTTGAATTAAAATTAAATTATATAATTTTAAACTGTTTACCTGCTAAATATTGATGAAATTTCGTTACACCAAAAATTACAGAAAAAGCTTCTTTATCAATCATGGCATAATTTCTTTCAGTCTTATTCATCGTTCTAGATGCAAAAGTTATTGGTTTTTCTTTACCCTCAACAATGTGGCTTAACACACAACCAATTCCATATTCAGATGCATCACAGTTTAAAACAACATCTTTGTTTATATCATACAATTCTAAAACAGGTGATTTAAATAAAAGTTGTTTAACTTTCTGAAATGCTTTTTCATGCTTCTCTGACCATGTCCACTTTACATTATTATCTAATAATCTATGCAAAGGTTCTAACACATCTGAAATATCAGGTAGGAAGTTTATATAATAAGAAATTAATCCCAAAAATGAACGTAATTGAGAAAAATTAGTAGGAAAAGGAGCATTCAAAATAGCATCAACTTTTTCTGGAATAGGCTTAATGCCTTCTTGCGAAATTTTATGTCCTAAATAGCTAACTTCCGAAACCATAAATTTTAATTTTTCCTTATTTAATCTTATACCATGCTCAGAAAAGCATTTCATAATACATTCAACTCTTTCAGAATGTAATGTTCGGATTCAGATCTAGCACTTATAATTACATCATCTAAAAATACACCAACATAGTCAAATTTCTTTAATATATTTTCAATTTTTCTTTGAAAAATACCTGGTGCACATTTTACACCAAAAGCCAGTCTTAAAACGTTAAATAAACCTTTATGAGTATTAATAATTAAAATTTTACTACTCTCATCATCAACAGGTTGTTGTAAATAGGCATCTTTTAAATCAAACACAGTAAAGAATTTCCCACCTGCTAATTTAGCAAACAATTCTTCCATTCTTGGAAGAGGATAATTATCATTTTCAGTATTAGAATTTACTGTTGCTTTATAATCACCACAAATTCGAACAGTACCATTTGGTTTTGGAACAATTACTATAGAACTAGCACATTCAGAATAATCAACAGGTTTTAAAATACCCTCATTTGTTAAGCGTTCCAATTCCAAATCAGTTGCTGTTCTCAAAGAAAAAGGAACAGGTCGAGATTTTAGAAAAACTGGTTTTGCATCATTTTTCAAATTTATTGAAACGGGAGGACCTTTGATCGTACCGATCCCGTCAGCAAAAACATTAGGAATTTTTTTTATTAAATCATCTTTCGAAATACTTTTGATCATGTTTACATTCGGCCAAAATAATTTTGATGCTTTCAACCAAGTTTTACCAATTAAACTCGGACCTTCCACTTTAATAACTAGCATTTTTAAATTAGGTAAACAATTATCATCAATCAAAACATTTACATTTAATTCACCTAATACAGTTAAAGAATCTTTAGTATACGTTTGCAGCTTAATATTAGATTTAACCAAATGTGGCTTACCTGAAAATAATTTATCGGCAATCTTTTTACTTACGATCGTATGAGCTGCTCCAGGATCAATTTCAAAATTAACTTTAATCCCATTAATTGTAACACATTTTTCCCACAAAACCTTTTTGCACTCATCCCTCATAACATTTAGGGAATATTCTTGAACAGTTTTAATTTTACTGTTCTTTTTCAGTTTTTGATTCACTGTAGAGAAGTTCCGGTTCCTGTAACAAATTTTTAAATGTCCCACTTTGTGGCAAACATGACATTCTGCTGATTTAAATGAACACTCAACAGTTTTGTGATTTCTAGCACAACGATAACATGGTTTATCTTTATAACTGTTCCGGTTCCCAGGTGCATACATCCCTTCTTTAGGCTTCGACGAATACTGGTATACTTTCGTTTTCTCCATTCGGGCATCTTGAACTTTATTTACAGTTGTTGCTCCATTAATCTGTAGTGATTTAACTCCAGCTTCGGCTGTTTCGAATGATTCCGCGATTTCTACAGCTCTTTGGAACGTTAGATTTTTCGTATCCAACAATTTTTGCTGCATTTTCTCGTCTTGAATTCCAAACACAGCTGGTCCCGTAGGCGATTACTTAGTGTATTTTCAAAGTTGCAGTATTCTGATAACCGACGTAAATCTCTCACAAAGTTGGCAATGCTTTCCCCTTGCTTCCGTAATCTTTTTTGAAACTTGAACCGTTCAACAATTTCACTTGGACAAGGTGAAAAATGTTCTTTCGCCCTCTTTAAGAGATCATCATAACTTATATCTTTCAGCGAAGTCGGTACTATGATATCTCTCAATATCGAAAAAGTTGCAGTTCCCACAGAGCTTAATAATATATTTTTCTTCTTATCCGCATCTTGAATATTATTAGCAACGAAATAAAAGTCAATTTTTTTCAACATAAATTGACCAGGGCACGGTCGAATCATATTCTTCCAGACGTCCCAGAGAGATAACTTCTGTTTCTGCCATTTTCTTTTCTTTTCTTCTTTTTTATTTCGAAAAAAAAATGCAACATTTATTTAAAATCTTGGGTTCTTTTCCGCACGTCGCCATTCATAAGGCTTCAACTTTGTGTATTCATATTTCGTTAACAGCAAGGAGATATCTATTTAATTATATAAATTTATTATACTTTATTTACAATTGTGGCCAAGCGCACCACTACTTCGTACATACTGGCTTCACTGCCTTACATCTCGTCTCCGTAAATCTCCTGCAAGAGATATCCAATCCCGGACTAGCAGCGCCATCTCTGTTTATAGATGGATACTAATTATTGAGATATGACAAAAGTATTATGCAAATGTCAGTCTATGGAAGTGAAAATATGCATACTTAGTTAAGAATGTTTTTTTGTAATATAGATAGAAAAGCCATATTGATCCTATACAAATGCGTATAGCTTTATGAATGGTATATCTTTTACACAATAAGTAAGGGGGTTTCCTCATGTTCTTTAGATATCTTGCTCCTTTTTCTGCATTTACTAAGGTAATATTTATAACGAAAAGGCATGTTTCGAATACTCTTATTGTATAGTGGGAAAAATGACATAATGACTCTATTTATGTGATCATATTCATGGGTATTGCACGTGATCTTATTCATGTGCATTACATGTGTTCCTATTCATATCCATTACATGTGAACCTATACATGTGTATACTCTATTTACGTGATCTTATTCCATTAATATGCATATTTTTTTACACTAATTACAAAATTATATTATTTGTGGGATAAACGAAAACCGTAACATGGGTAAGTGATTGAATTAGATATCTGAAAGATATATTTTTCAGTTCGTTATTTCAAATCTGATATACGTAGTATTTAAACTGAATTATGATTCCGCTTTACAAACGCAGTAGAATTTATTTGATAAAATATATTTGCGTGTTTTCAAAATTATTCGTCATCAAGTTAAATATCCTTACATAAAAATGCAGATCACATGTGTCGTATATAATTGGTAAAACTAGTTTTATTCAATCTCACACGTACTAGGTTTCATAGATTTAATTTCATGTTTATGAAATTAAACTATCTCATAAACATTTCAACATTAAATATCAAATTTCAGAATGGCAGGACAAATTCTTTTCTATCCTGCAAAAAAATTCGTTTGGACTTTCAATAGTATTTAATACAAAATATTTCCTTCACAAAATGACGATCTGTCACATTATATTTTAAAATATTGAAAATATTTTACAAAATTCCGAATGCATGCTTGACATTCTTTCAAGACCTATTCTTGTAATTTTTTTCTGCTCTGAATTTTCAAACAATGTAGATTCAAGTTTTTATTTCCGAAGGACAGTTTTCTTTGACGTTTTGAGAAAGAATAAGAAACGGTGAGATATCGACTCGAAATCAATACAAAAATGTCTTAAAATCAGTTTTTAGCATTCTTGCATGATGAGATATGTTATCAACATTTATTAAATAAAAGTTGAATTATTTTTTTTAATTAGTGTATGTAAAGTGTTTGAACTATGTGTAAGATGTCATTTATTTTTGTTTTATAGTTGATATATTTAATCAATTATTGACATTTGAAGTTCGAATGCACATTTTCCTAAACAATGTTCGTTTAAAAATTTTGGTTGCAATTATTTTTTATAAAAATATAAAATCGAATTTTCCCAAGAATCCGTTATATTTTTTCGAACCACAGTAGCGTAATGGTCAGCAAGCCTGTTTACCACGCTACGGCTCCCCAGTTTAATTCTGTGAAAGTTTCTGTCAACCTTTCATACATTAGAGTAAGAAACATGAGTACCAAGTTTGCTTGGGAACCAAACACGTATAGCCCCGTGATACGCTAACCGCATGGCAGGGAGATATGCTGCATAGCACGCCAGGGCCCATTATAAAAAAAAAACAGAGCTAGACACTGTAGGCCTTAATGGATTGTACCGCAGCAGGTTTAGTTTAGTTTTAGTTATGGTGTTTCAAAAATATTGAAAAAAAATTCAAAATGCATTGTAAATTCTGTAATATTTTCAAAATTTAATAAGAAGCATTTCTGACACAACATTTGAGTTCCTTGGAGACAGACAACAAATCCAACAGAAATAAGCATAATTTTTTTTCTGGAAATTAAGAAAGCTAAAAAACAAAGGCAGCGTTAATTAAATTTTAATTAAATCTTCATAGAAATAAATAAGAAAATGTGTTAGGCGGTTCTCTATAATTATTGGAAAATAAAATTATGTCTTCCCGAAAGAAGTACCGAGAACACTCAATTAGTTACCAGAAAAATTATTTAGAATTTTGAAATATATATTAAACAGATATAATAAGGAAGAAAAATAAGTAGCAACAATTATTAAAATTTAACATGTTCATTTTACATTAGCATCTTCATGATTTCAACTCTTACATGAAGATTTAAGAAAAAGTATATATATATATATATATACACACACACACACATATATATATATATTTGGATTCCTTGATCAAGGATGCTCAAAATTGTTAACAAAATTGAATGTTACCATTATAAAAGACACAGTTCGTTAAATTTAAGTATGTAGATGGCAACCAAACTCTAAATTGTGCTCATCATTTAATAGTAGGCATTATTAGCTATCGTCTGGTATCAGTAACTTTTTGTATGGTCATATTTTCCGAAAAAGCGGGGGAGTAACTTTTGTTTTCGCACGACTATACTCTATTTTGTTTTTTAATTATATATATTAGTCATTACTATTTTAGGTTTTATCAAAGTTCGAAAAGAATATATTATTATTTTTTTACACAGAATAGCGCACATTACGATATAAAATTGGATGTATCACAAGCTTTTTTTTATACTAATACATTAGAAAATGTAAAACTTTTCCGGAAAGTTGTGAACAATATTATTAAATATGAAAACAATATTTGTCTAAGTCATATACGAAGATAAAATAGTCGTTATGGTCCAAATTCAGAATTAAATTATATTATTCATATTTATTTATGATCCCTTATCATTTTTTGTGATTTTCTCTGTTTTTACTTTCTAGCGTCAGACGTGTATAATGTGATGAAATCCTTGTAACTCATTTTTTTAAATAAATAAATAAATAAATATGATCTCCAAATCACGTTGAACTTTTTATAGCTCACTCGTATTAGTATTTAAATTTTCCATTGGAAAAATTTCCATAAATCTACTATAAATTATTATAAATATATAACATTTGCCGTTATATACGAATGACACGTGATATTGTGTCTTAATAGTTATCTTTTCATAAAGTAATAATATCTACAATTCTTCCTTAAGACTATTGCAAATGTTTTATGAATTTCCTGAGCGGAAATTTTAATTTTTCATTACAGCGATGTAAAGGCGTTGCTATATTCCGAAATAATAATACGAATAAATCGATCTTCTGAAGGGTAAATGGAATATTGCCTCCTTGTTATTAGACATGTATAAGTGCATATTTTCTAACGTTAAAAAGCTAAATCGCTTCAAGTATTTCGACTGCATAATAATAAGAATGAACGACTTCAATATAACACACTGAACATACATCTTAAAGTTTTCAAGCATTCTATGTTTTAATATGGACAAAATTAAAAGTTTTTTTTTCTTTTTCAAAGATATATTGTAATATATTTATTTCATTTGTTTTAACAAATGCCATATTCTCTAGAAAAGCTTTTTTGTTTTTGTTATATTTTGAGACAAAAAAGAAAATGAAAGCACATGGTAAAAAAAATTACAGAGAGATTGAAAGAATCACGTTATCAAGAAAAATTCACTGTTTTTTGCAATAAAATCATGTAGTTGTTCTTTGGAGATCAGGAAAGTAGAAATTTATTATGGCACAAAAATGCACAATGCTGCATTCTCCTCATAGTAAAAAAAAATGTTTTTACAAAAACGCATCTTTCAGATTCTTGGCATGCAGTTGACATTCTTTGGTATTTTTTTTTTAGAATTCGCAGATTTCTGTTTGAATTGGATACTTTCTTTCGACATAGAAGAAAATATTGTTTTGAATGCGTTGTCTGGATTTTTAGTAAAAGAGCAATGCACTTTTGCAAAAATCTAAAAATAATAATATGAAAGGTTTTTTTTAGAATCTATTCTAAAAAAATCATTCCAAAATTTTTTAAGTTAATAATACTAATTGTTTTTGTGGAGGAGAATTAAAAAAATTGTAATATTTGTATTATTTACATACTCATTATTTCTATAATCATAGTTATAGTGCTTTTTAAATGTTACTCTTTTACATATTCCTTACATTTTATTAAAAAATGAATAGTTACTGGATAGAACTATGTATAGTGAAAGTGGAAAATTTTTCTATGAACTTATCAAAACGTTGCAAAATAATGCCACTATTTCCTCTAACCCCTGCATGTCCGATATTGATTGAGATTGAAAAATCTTATAAGAAGTTGGAGTTACAAATGTAATCTTGGGTGTGTTTGACAAGGTCATGTTTAAGTCAGAAGATAGTGTTTAAAATTCCCTTGATTGTGAAGTAGCACTAATCAGTAATTAGTGTCTTCGCTCATTCTAAGTTTTTCTTTCTGTAAAGATCTTGATCTTAGCTTTTGTCAAGGTGTGCTAATGCTTTATTTTCTTTTGAAAAGCCTTAAGGCGCTTTCATTCGAATAAAGCTAGCTATTTCATCAAATTCAATCAAATGAATGTGGGTTTGGATAGTGTTAAAAATAGAGTAATATTTGTAATAGAATTTCGAAAAGCTTTTTAAGCTAAATAATCTTGATAATGGAAAAAAATTGCATTTGCAGCGATCCTTTCCATGCGATAGATAAAAGAAAATCCGTTCATATTGTAATCTTTGGAATATCCAGTGTCTTCCAGCAATTAAATGCTAGATCATTTACGAACAACTCTGTTAAAAATATAGACGTTTTGGAAAAAAATAGATTCATAAATCATATAAAAATAGTAGCTTTGCATAGCTTATCTTGTTAAAATACTGTCATACTACGTGTTTTTTTACTGCTCTAGTTAATATTGAAACAACCGAATAAAGAATAGAAACTTGTCAGTTATAGAAAATAGTACATTTACCTGTTGGTAAATTGATCTAAATTATCTCTAGTTTAGTACACAAGGCGGCCCTATTTTTCTGTGTATAAGTGTTTTTCACTTTGTTTTTACAAAAACCGCACTCGTGGAACGCTGTGACCACTTGGTTGAATGGGGTTTATTGGCACAAAGTACATTTAAGGCCATGCTGGGCCAGAAAAATTGTTAAAACAAAACGATATAAATTTTGAATGTCGTAGTCAGGAATATAGGGCATCTTATAAGTCTGTTATAATTGAACTAACTGTTATAATTGAAATAGATATTGGCTATATGGTGAGTTAAACCTTTTCACGTTGCTTTTTAAAAGTAGCAAGGTGAGTAGGCATTTTTCACAAATTGTGAATCAGGTCTCTGTGTCGCCAATATCTTTATGAATTTTCACTACATCACACTGGCATTTTATGTAGTTGATTACCAACAAATATAGAGTTAATTATATAGTTGATTACTCTGAAAGCATATAGTTTTTGATATCGTTCACCCATGCGCAGTTAAAATTATTTCATGAAATATTCAGGACATTCATTTTTTAATTCCAGTATAATGTTTCATTTGCACATTGCCAATATTTACAAAAGTGATTTTAAATTTGTTTCAAAACACTGCATGCTCTGAGGAAAAAACTTTTGACTCTTTTACAGAAACATTCATATCGACACGAATATGCGGCCTAATCCTACACAAATGCATACAAACTTTGCACATGGCTAACATTATCATGCTCCGCGGAGACAGATGTTTTAGAACATTTTCTGTTACAGGGTGATCGCAATATTTTTAATTCATTATATTGTTGGCTCCTATTTCAGCTCACGACTAAATATTCATTCTAAGATATAAACTCAAACATGTTTTTTTTTCTGTAGATATTCAGAAAACTGTCTAAAATGAACATTTTCCGATCTTTATCTGGTGATTTGATTTATGAGCATCAGTTTATTATCTAAATGAGATTTAGAAGAATGTATAAAAAACAAATTGTTTATTCAAAGCTGCCTAGAAATTTTCTATTCAATTTTTAGTATGTGAAAAATTTAAATTTTCGTTCGATATATTTCAGTGTTTGGTTTTATTTTCAAAATATTAATTCATTTCATAATTATTTAGTTTTGCACTGCAAATATACATAAATGTAAAGCATTATATTAACAGAGTTTAATATTTCTTTGATGCAATATTGAATGTGCATTAAAAACACAAGAAGTAATTTCCTACACTAACTCAAAATATATCACTATTTTGTCAAAGCTATACTGCAAACACACATTCATAGAAATATTTACACACATTTATTTTGCACAGCAACTAGAGATGAAATGCTTCATAATTTATACTTCTTAGGATCTAGTACTAGGCTGGATATCTCATTACAGTTGAAATAGACGCTATTGTCAAGTACGAAGCTAGAACTCTTCGTAAATTTATAATGTCAGCACATAAAGAATTCAGAATGTTTCGTGTCATTTTGAACAGAGTTAAAATATAGTTATTCAAGAGTTTTAGAGTTATTATTTGAAAGTTTCAAGAAGTCAAACAATGTTGCTTTATTAGAACAAAATATATCTCGTTGAAAGTCAGTTTTAAGAAGTATTTTAAAATATCAATCAGCTTATGTGCACTATTGGCTTACAAAATTGCATTTTGTTTTGAATTGATTTACATTTCTATTCAGCTAATTAGCTTTCTTTTGAGTTCATAAATATTTGTAAAAGTAAACATATGAATTTGACTTTTAAACTTGTGTCTCAAACTGAAATTGCTGAATATAAAAGCGACAGAAATATATGGAAATAAGAAAACTAAAAAGGTAGAAAATATTTTGATTGTATTTTCATAATGAAGGGTTATCTCTTGTATCAATATTTGTGAAAAAACCGGGTGAACCAAAAGTTCGTTAAAAGTTTAAAAATTCAAGAAAAACGAAGAAATTATGATAGAGAAGTTCGGTTTGCAAGGAAGGGCTCACAAGGTAGTCGGAATATTTTTAGCAGCAAAAAATAATAATAATTAGTTTAAAATGCCACTAGTAGAGGGCGCGGATGACCCTACACACAATGAACAGGACAACAGGACATCCATTTATTCTTGCAATAACAATTGTTCAACATGACCTCCAGAACATTGTAGGACACAACTAAGGCGAGTCAGAACGCCCGTTACAGCTGAATGCAACATGTCGGAATGAATTGCAGAAACCTCATGACAGATAGAATCTTGATAGAACGCTCGATCGGGTAATTATACCATTCTGCAAGTGAATGAGAAATCCTCGTGTATCCCGGTCTTTTATTTCAGGAGTAATTTGCATAATTATGTTGAATATCTCGCATGTTAGCGCCATCTACAGGTGATTTTTTAAACTAAAATTTTTTTGGTGAAAAAAATAATCTGACTACCTTGTGAGCCCTTTATTGCAAACCGCACTTCTTTATAATAATTTCTTCTTTTTTTCATGATTTTTTAAAGTTTTAACGAAATTTTAGTTCACCCGGTACATTACATAAGAATGGTTATAATTTTAAAATTACATAGAAGTTAGCATATAAGACTTTTACGTTTCAAACCATTAATACAAATTAATCACTGTAAAAAACAAATGTTTTTTTTGTATATACAATATCCTCTGGAGATTTAAACATTCTTATCATTCTTTATCTTTCTTTATCATTATAATAATTATTTTTCTTTAGAAACCTCAGAAACGAATATATGTTTGAGATTTAAACAAGAATTTATAAAATAATATGTTTCTTAGGCTGCCACTGGCTTTAGAAAACGTTTATGTGTAGTTTGTATAGTGTAATTATCAACTTTCTCAAACACTAATATAGACTTTTAGGATGCTATGCATTCTCAATTAAACATTTTCAGCTGCACAACTCAATCTATAGATGCAAGAGTAACAAAATAATATTAATTTTAATGTTAATTTTAATTCCGTTAAAATTTCATGTTTGTTATTAAAACATGTTTCTTTAACATGAAAATTATTTACTTGAGATTCGATAACGAACAAAAAACTATCTTCTGAATCGACATAATTGATTAATACACTATAAAAACGAATCGGAATCGTTTTCAAAAAATTGTTGCATCAAAAGAGGCTATTGCTTTATAAATGTTTATTTAAAGTTTAAATTTATATTGGTTTCTGATCTTTCTAAAGATAAAGAATGTTTTTCGAAATCGAGAGTAATTGGGTAGAGGTTATTGTGTATTTGGTTCGTGGTTACATTTAATTTTCTTAGATTAGGGAACATTCATCTTTTTTTTTCAATGTGATCGATAAAAAATGTTAAATCATTGATCATTGGAATGTTTATTAAAAATGCAACGTATTTGAAAAAAAAATACATATATCTGAATATATCTCTTAATATAATAGATCCACTATTTCCGTTTTGAATATCCCTCAGAGGAATGTTTCTGAAACTTTGGCAAAAAAATAGAAGCGATATTAAGCACTAGTGCCGGGTATTATATACCCTATTAATAGTAAAATACGCAAATAAATCAGAAATCAATTTACTTGGCGACAAATTTCTTCGTATGAAATATTTTATATCATTGAAGGAACAAATAGTTAAAATGTCCGTTTTTTTTTTCTTTACCATGGAAATAATTTTTGCATGTAGTTGCAACTGTAAGATCATTTTCTGTCATGAAATACTTCGCGTTAACTCCAAGTTGCTTTCATTTCGCAACTTCGATTGTATTGCTGTTTCTTTTGAAAAAGGCATTACATTTGCTATATCATCCAATGCTATTCACATATTTGAAATAAACGGTCATCGTTATTTTAAATTGTTACAATTATTGGATGCCTTGAGTCGCCATCTTAATGCAATATAGCACTAAAACATTATTGAACAACGCGAATACTTTGGTAACTTGAAATTATTTCTCGCAGTATGCTTTCTGTAATGCGGATTTTATTTCTTTGGAATGATATATTTTGCTAACAAAAAAAGTTAGCTACATTGATGCAACATAGAACTCATGCAGCATCTTTCGTTGCATGAAAGTTACTAACCGCTGTCTTTACTTGTACAAGTCTGAAACTCGTTAAGCCATCAACGCCCATTGTGTCCTACGTGTGACAAGCTTTTTTGAGGACTTCTAGGATTAAATTTTAGGTGAATATGTACCGTAACGATATTATTGAGATCTAGAAAAGGTTACCTAATTATAGGTTAAACTTTGGGGTTAAACTTCCAATATGTTACACCGCCTCCAAACAAGTAAGGACTTGAGACGGTCTTCTTTTTGGGGATAAAATTGTCAATAAAGCAGTAATTCCTTTTTTAATATATATATATATGTATATTTATGTATAGACATCGTTTGTCGGAATATTAAAGATAACTAAATGCTGAATTGACATTTGTAGGATTTTGAATGTTTAAGTAATTTTTGTTGCTGTCACGCGATCTTGAATTGGTGTTTCTCCCATACGTGACATGTCCTTTTGCATATAAAATCTGTCTTTCATTACCATTCTTTAGTGAAAACAAAACAATACATTCCAACCTGTGAATTTGAAAAACAAAAATCCTATAAGTTTACTTATGGGCGTTGGAACGTTAAAGAAATGGTTTTGTAGTCTATGAATATTTAAAATTAACTTTGCTTTTTTATTTTATTTTATTTATTTATTTTGTTCAATATTATCAGTATTACTAAGGCACAATCTTCATAAGTACTGCAACAAGTCTATTCATTCGTGTTGGAATGTTTGTTTATTATGTTCCACGAGTTAATAATAAAACATATTAACTAGTGAAGTTTCAATGAAATTTCAAGTCTCGTGCTGGTTTCTTATTTTTTATAATTATCTGTTGAATTAAGAAATCGATGAACAAGTTTTTTACTAAAACCTTTTAAATATCAAAATAAAAACATGAGAAAACATTTTAAAATTTGGAACGCAAATAGAATTTTAAATAAAGAAGGACTTATTGATAGCTTCAAAAAGTTTAAGCATTTCAGTAAATTGGTTGTTTTGTTTTAAAATATGTATTGAATTAATGGTACAGAATTCGTTTTTTTAATACATTTTTGAAGGAATAACAAAAATAACGAAAATCAATCTTTTAAGAACATCTTCTCTTTTAACATACCCATTTTAATAATGTTCGAGTCAAGTTTCATGAAAATATATTCTATGATCTTTCTAGTACAATTGAGCTCACCTTGAATTGATTCAAGACTTGAATCAATTTCTTGACAGAAATTGATTCAAGCATAATCTAAAAATATAAAAAGTTTGCAAGACATGTATACTTTACATTTTCTACATTTAAGAATTCTCATTTGAATAATTTCACAATATAAAAGTTTGTTGTTTGCATTGCGTATGTATGAAAGAAAATTTGACGTGTCACCAACAACTTTAAACAATATCTGACTTTTATGACTCTTACCTATGTTTATATAGTGTAAACTCGATATCTCGGAAACTATGATATGGGAAAAACATTTTTCCCTTGACATTACTTTTTCCGTTTAATACTTTGAAAATTTTCCATAGAAATTTTCTCACACCTTACATTCATAATATTTCAAATTTTAATTGCTTAAAAGGCGTATAGTCAACATAGTGAAAAAGTATCGAAGCCGGGACTCGATCCCGTGTCATCAGTATAGAGCAGTGACGTTCTACCATAACTGAACCACTTGGAACGATACCCAGCTTGGCCCTTCTCACTATCACTTGTTGGCAAGGCTGCAAACACCACACTCGATGGAATATTTTTCCGTGAGCCATCAACTCTGGGGCAAACACGAAAATAAAGTGAATCCAGCATCGATGATTGAAAAAAAAAAACAATTTAATTAAATAGACATAACTGGGTGAAATGTCATTCCAATATTTGGCGTTATGTGTCAAAAGGAGCTCCAAATGCTGGAAGGACATTGCAGCTACTTAAGCACCAAAATTTGATTCAAACCACTACAAACATTTTAACAGTGGGCATGCACAATATATGTTCTAGAAATCAAAATGTATTTACACTGCAAGAATTAGCTATTAATAAATTACCTTCATTGCAATTTTTCTTGACAAATTAAAATCGCTCAATATAAAGGATTTAAACACATAGCATGTTATCAATTTTATAATACATTTTCATTTGATATATCCATGTACTTTTGAATAATTTTTAACTGCTTTATTAATATAAAATATTTATTGTCTTTTTTATTTTTCCGGTACAATTATCGTATTTTTCGAAAAATGTCTTCTCATGAATGTAATATTGTAAATGCTTCTAAAAATAGCGAATAGATATTTGAGACTATTTTTGATAGGTGAAAAAGTACTAAAAGTCTAATGAAATTATAATTTTCGCTAAGGCTGTAGCATCGATTAATATTTATATTCTTAAAAAAAAATTCTAATCTTTTAAGAATAGATTCAGTACATTTATGGATTCAGCATCGGTAAAAGATATTCTCTGTTTTTTTTTTTATTATTATTGTTTGTGTATTACTAAAACCGAATGGTTTATATTGTTCGACTTATTTAATGACGTAATTTCTGCTATTAAATAAAGGTACGAATACTCTCTGGAAATCGTTTACTGAAAATTCAAAATAGAGAAAGTCCTTGCCATGATTTCCATCGCTATTAGTTCTTTCACAGCATAGAAATAAATTAAAATCTGACTTTTGTTAAATCACTACATTTGTCTCTATTCTTAAAAAAGGGAAACTAATGCTACAGATACCAATGCTGTAATTTAATTTATTGTGTCCTTTTCACTTTCACATTTTTGTTTTTCAATTTATTCAAAATTTCATTATTTAAATAGATACGCAAGTCATAGTTTGAAAGGGTCTTTTTTTACCAGCTGTTAAGATATACTAAAAAGCTCAAATAACAATATTTACAAATGCTTTTCAATTAAAACTTGTCTCATGTGCCAATCCCAAATTTTTGTACTATCTCATTCATGTTAATACTTCAAAATTATTTATCCTTCGCAAATAACATCAACAGTTTACATCATTGTGTTATACGTCAGCAGCTTACGAATCTTCGCGTTACCTGAATGCGAAACCCCCTTCGCGGCACGAGCAGCCGATGTACAATACGATTATCAAAAGTTCTTCTGGCCTGTACCGGTGGGAAAAGATAGCTTATTTATTTCTTGGTTTTAAGATTTTATCTAACTTTACTGGAAGACACAAAGCAAAAATTCGTGGATTCCGATTACAGACGATTTAGTCTCAGCTCATGTCAATATTGGATTTGAATCATAATTTCGCCAAATTTTTCACCTATAGCGAAGTTGGCATCTTTTTGGCAAACTATTTTTATCGCCAAATTTGGCGACATTTCGTCAAGTGTTCCCAAGTTTGGCGGGAATTTGACTCTGGCGAATATGAATATATATTGCGCATATAAAAATTGGGACGATAGTTACAACAATGAAAGACTGTTACAACAATCTTCACTAAAACTCATAAATGACACCCTTTTATGGAGGAATCAAGCTGTCTTGTTTCAAAAAGGTGGCCACCCTAAAATTCCAAACTGCTTATCTCAGCATTTTTTTTAAGATTGAGGCAAAACAACAAAAAAAAATGCTCCGTAATCATTGTATCACGATTTAAAACATAACGGTAACAAGTTTTTAATTTATAATTTTTTATATATTTTTCTGAATTTTAAATGTTTAAGTGGATCAACGTGCTCCCAACGCGCTCCATAAACGTGTTCCCTTCGGCGGAATATCCCCAAATTCAACTGGGATCTGCACATAATACTCAAAAATTTATACATAAAATTTGGTTCAATTCCAAGCACAACTTCATACATTTTTTGATGATATAATAATAAAAATGGAACAAGAATAGCTATCACAGCGCCTCCAGCGGAATATCCACAAATTCAAGGGAGAGCTGCTGGCCATAGCGAACAAACGGACACACAGACAGACAGACATTTTGTAAAAACTTATTTTTCGGAATCTCTAACCCCTAAAACGTGAAAATCCGTCGAAACCCGGAATTCGAAAAAAATCGATTACAATACTTTCTTCTATTTTACATAGAAAAAATTAAAAATGCATGGGAATTTTAAAAAAAGAAAAAAATTACTTTTAAATAATTATGCTATTACGCATGCATTTAATGGTGAGTGTTGGGTAGCCGATTTTCATAAACGATCGTTAATTATTTTTGCGTGTATTTGTAAATAAAAATACTGACATCATTATTCAGTTCCAACTTATCAGATTTATTTTTATCGAACAAACTTTTAAGATGCAAAACAAAAACTAAAACTTTAGAGTGTTGCCAAATTTTAAAAGCTAAATGACATAAAATTGTAAATTAGATAAAAATAATACAATGAGCTAAACATAATATGATGTACGTATAAAGACTATAAATTATGCCACAACAGTACTCCCCTCCCAGTAACAAAGTTACGGTACAATCTATACAATAAAATGAAATATATACAGAAAAAAGTAAATTACAAAATTAATCGCGAAATCACACAGGAAGATCGTTCGTCCCGTACGTGAATGTTTTTCAGGAAGTTTTTGAACTTGAGGAGGTAAATCCTGTTTAGATTTCGCAGATTGTTTTGTTTTTGTTGGGTTTTTTGTAGGAAGGTCTAATGTTTGCAAGAAATACGCCGGTTTTAATCAATCAATTGACACAGTAACAGTTTTGTCTTTTATTTTGAGTGTGAAATATTTTTCATTTCTGTCGACGACTTAAAACTGTCTGAACTTGTCTGACCTTCGTATGGGGGTTCCAGTTGCTTTTTAACTCTGTCCTTGCGAATAAACACATGTGACGTGGTTTTTAAATCTTTTGGAACAAATATTTTTTGAACATATTTTTTTGACACAGTTCTTGGTCCAACTTCTTCCATTACTTGTTGAAGTTGTTTTGCAAAAGTATCAGGTGTTGTTTGAGTTGTACTTTCGTGGAAAAATTCTCCAGGTAATCGTATGTTTTGTCCATAGACTATCTGGGCAATGGTGTATTCCGAATCTTCCTGCATGGCAGTGCGTAGACCAAGAAGAACAGTTGGCAGTGTTTCACTCCAGGCCAGGCTATTGTGTGCCATTAGTGCGGTCTTTAAAGATCTGTGAAGCCGTTCGACTTTTCCATTGGATTGGGGGTGATAGGCAGTCGTGGGCTGCAATTTTATTCCACATATTTTCGGCAGGGCGTTCAACAACTCTGATCTAAACTGTGCACCACGATCCGTGACGAGTCGGCATGGGGTTCCAAATCTAGAAATCCAATTACCGTAAAATGCTTTGGCAACTGTTTCGGACTGACAAAATATTAAATAAATTATGCCACAACAGTGAGCATTACGGTCTATTTAAATTGATATACTTAAAACGTCATATTTAAAACCATTTTCTTATAGAGTTTTCCAAAACACCGTGTTTTTAATTGAAATATATATTTACACGTGAATATTTAAGGAAAAAAAAACTTTGGAATAATTAAAATATTACGAAATTATATAATGATGAGATTTACGTCATATTTTAAACGATTTTCCTATAGCATCTAAAAGAAAACTTTTATTATAACCGTTATAAAAATCCGGGAGACAGAGACATTTTTTACTTAAAAACTTTATGCAACCTGATTTTCAAAAAATGTGTATTTGATCTTTCTTAATCGATCACAAAAATAGAACTCCGGACAACGGAGTTTGAAGCATTGAGAATCGAAAAATTTCCCAGAAAAAAAAAAGAAATTAATGGCAGCCCGATTACAGAAGATCGCCACTGGTCGTGATAATATCATTTAAACATCGGGTAATGTTTTTTAAACAGAACAAATGAGTATGTTTCTAGAGACTGCGATGTCTGGACGGAGTTTGGCGAGCGTAACTCGTAGGTTGTAGAACCCCCTACCGTTTAAAAAGGAAGTACGAAGTTATTTATATTATATTTATTTTGAAATAAGAGTCCTTACAAAGTTCCTCAAAGTTTAAGTTAGATTTGTTATCTCTGATAAAATGTATTACTATGTATTAGTTTTATAAAACAAATAATAGCACAAAGCTTCAGATTCAGTCAAAAAGAATTGAAAATCTCATTCTTAAGAACATTATTAAATCGAATTTATTAACTCTGTTTGTGAAGGAATCATGTATATGCATAAAACTTGAATTGTAGAGTTTTCTTAAATTAAAACTTAGAATACTATTGTTCTACAAAACAATTCAGTGTTTGACTAATAACAATGGGGATAAAGTTATTTTACAAGACTATCCAAAAATGTTGAAGATTAATGTTTTGTTTGAACATCCAGAAAATAAATTATTTCTGTGCTGCTACACGCAGATGAACTTTAATACATTATGCTGTGTATAGTTTAAACTTAACCACTTAAGACCTTGAAAAATGTGCCATACATATAATTTAATACAACAGTTACATGGCGTATCAAACCAAATTTGATAAATATTATTATCATTAATAAATTTTGCAAAGGATTCGATGGAACAAGGCTTGTTCCCATTATGAATATTTTAAATATTTTTCTGTTAGAAACACATTGTCTACATCGAACTCTTTGGCAGAAGCAAACATAGATCTACACAAATCGTGAATAGCACAGTTTCCTAAAATAAAAATTTATAATAATATGGACGATAAAATTAAATAAGGTTTTTCTAATAAAATAGTACTAACAAAGCGGATCAAATAATTGAACTCTGAATATTTTCTTAAATCATTTTGAAAATAAATTCTTTCTGTAGTCCTAGATTCAGATTAATTTTAATGCATGCCTCTAAGGGTAGTTTATATTTAACACTTTGAACCTACTATAAAAATATGTCAAATATTTAGTTTTTAATACTTTAAATATTTCAAATTTTTCTGAGTGGATGAATGAGAATTTGATAATTTGAATTACCATTTATTAATTTTATAAAGTAGTTCATGAGAGAAATCTGAAGACTGTTTACTGGAATTTATTAGTTACTAGCTCACCCGCCCGGCGTTGCCCGAGCCCGTGTAATAAACTCAAACCTCTTACAAAACGAAACTCTGGCCACGGTCTCCGATGGCGTCGACACCGTATACCTGGCATGCTTGTACGCCCCGTAAAATGATTTATGTCCCCCTTAATCCGCCAGGGGAGCAACCTCTTTTAGAAAGAACCTCTAAGACAGGTCACCGTTGCCTACGGTACTGTATAGTAGGCGTGTTATAAAATTGAGCTGGTTCCAAGAAGATGGGAACATTATAAGCCGAGTTATTGAAATAAGGCACAGTTAGAGAAAATAACCATATGAGTTGCCAGGTGAAGGGGATGTTCAAGTGTACTACAGAAAATGTACTTTAAAAATTCGTTCGTTTGCTTAAGCTAGGAGCTTAATTACAAATTTGGCTTAAACTATTATTCGGAAATAGTGGTAACCACTACTCATAAATTTACTTTAATGTTATAGAAGGTGACTATTAAGTTAATTTTAATGTTTGGAATCAGTTGTTGCTTTGAAATCGGAAAGATAGTTACGGAGATACGGAAACGGAGCATAGTTAGAGAAAAAAACCTTGAAGGACGGACCGGGGGGAGGGGATGTTCAAGTGCCCCCCAGCAAATGACTAATTAGGAGGACCACTATGCATATTTAAAAATTCGTTCGTTTGTTTAAGCTAGGAACTTAATTACAAATTTGGCTTAAACTGTTATTCGGAAATAGCGGTAACCTCTACTCATAAATTTAGGTTTAATGTTATAAAGGATCCCATATAGCACCATAGCTCCTGAAAACCTCCCCAGGAGTTCCAATTCATCCCAAATTCCTCCTGAAACTGTAATGACGCTATCAGGCGTTCCTGGGGAAGATACTTTAATCACTTCCCCAGGACTGATCTCCCAGATCCCTCCCAGGGAGCAAGCTCCTCAGGACTGATCTCCCAGATCCCTCCCAGGGATCAAGCTCCACGGGATGATATTCCCAGGGAAGTACCTAGGAAGAGACGGTGCTGGTGTCATCTCATGGGTGATTTTGACACTAAAATAACTTATTATAATTTTTTATAAAAAAAAATATTTGATTTGATTTGGTTCGATTTTTTAATTAATAAAGTTTATATTATTATTGGATTTATTTTATTTCCTAAGCACATCTGGTTATTGTTTAACTTTTAATTATTATAATATTTAATTATCCTTATTTAGATATATTTTTTATTTATAAAATGCAATCAAAATGTAGTTAAATAAATAATTAAAATAAATTAACCTTTAAATATAAATTGAAAATTTATTATTTATTTTATTTCTGATCTTTTAAAAATTAACTTATGTATTAATTCATTTTATCATTACATTCATTAATTATTTTTTCTGAACTTTCAACAATTACTTATATATTTTTACTGTTACTTTTTCATCTAACTAATAATTTTACATTGATTTCACTTATATACTTCATTAGTTTCTATAGAAATAATTTAATTTAAAATATAAAATTGATTTACTTTCTCCTAATAAATTATTTTTATTTTCAATTATAAGAAATCAGAATTATTTTTTTCGAAACACGAAGTTTAATATATATTTATATATTTGTATAGAACCATATTTTATAAATTAAGGATTAGAGATACCTAGTAAAAATTATTTCTTCTGATCCTTTAAATATAGTCTTATATATTGAATTATTATTATTATTTGTATTAAATAATTAATCATTTCATATTAATTTGAGTTATATATATAAATAATTTTCAGATCAATATTTAATTTAAAAATATAAATGAGATTTATTATTTTTTTTTCGCTGACCATTTTATATATATATATATATATATATATATATATATAATTTCTAATAAATGAGGGGCTTTTTTCCGTAACCGTAAGAAATCAAAAGGAATCAAAAATTTGTTACAAATAAGGGTTTTATCAACAGTTTAATATATATTTACGTATTTGTATCTATTCAGAATTTTATAGTTAATAGATTAGAGATAAGCATTTTTAAATTAAAAAATCTATTTAAAAAAATCTTATTTCGATTGTAAAAGTTAATTTTCATGTAAGTTTCAAAATTGAATCATATTTAAGTCATATCGAGCATATTTACTTTTATTATTATTCTTCTATTAATATTTTTTTCTGATCTTTTTAAAATTACATATATAATTATGTATTTTATTATTACATTTTCAACTAATTAATAATTTTATATTTATCGTCATTATCAAATCAATAATTTACTTTTAAGTCTAAATTATAACACCAACTTAGAGATTACATGCTCTATTGAAATGGCACATTTGGTTTTAAAAAATACCAACATACCTCCCCCCCCCTCCCCCCTGAATAAGAGTTTTGCTTGAAAGATTTTTTTTAAATATACATTCTTACAAAATCGGGTTAAAGATATAAATTCGTGCTGATTATTATCACGGACCTGGTCAATACCACTTGTCTCATTTATTATACTTTATATATGTGTTTGTAATGAGCATATGTTCGCTAAATGATGTCAATTTTTAATTATGTATGAATTTTTATGAAGCGTCTGTTCTGGAGGTTTTACCATATTAATTTAATTTTATTTTTTAAATACAAATTAGTTATTTTCTATTATCTCTTTCAAATTACGATACATGGTATATATTTTTTAATTCTTAATAATGAAGGTGAAATCTCAATTTAGTGAACTTAAGAAATGTTAACAACATACAGATTCAGAAAATATAAATAAATATTTATCTTTCTAAATAACAAATATTTCTCCAGAATTTAAAACTGAGTTGTGTTTTGCTTTAGTTGTTAAAACTTTCATTTAAGAAACCTATTTTATATTTGGCAAACTTTTTAGTTTAGGATATTTATAAAAGATATGCAAGGAAATACTTCTATCCAGATGTCAAGAACGATTATATAATCAGCTGCAAAAGTCCCATAATGCAAATATGTTTAGTCAGGTAAGGGTAGAATTTTAACTACAATAAGAACATGAATAGTACTGAGCACCCTCCAATTCCTTTTGATGGATGAAGAATGGATAGGTATGCTTACTGGAATGCATGCAATACTTGCAAAGAAAAGTAGTTGAAAGCATGGAACTTAGTTCCATGGTTGAAAGGAGAGAAACGTTCTTCTTCCCAGAAGGAGTAAGCTATTTCAAATTTAGCTTTGATATAACTAAAATAAACAATTGTCGGTACAATAGAAAAATAATCTTTAAAGCAGTCGACCAATGATAGTTGTTAAAACTTTCATTTAAGAAACCTATTTTATATTTGGCAAACTTTTTAGTTAGGATATTTATAAAAGATTATTTTTCGTGCAAATTCTTCACTCCTGTTAATATGTGCCCTATATAATCCTGTTGTGCAATGATAAAAGACAAAAGTATTGCTTTTAAAGGATTTCCTTGTTTAGAATTTTTACACAATACTTCGTTGACAATCATAACAAAGAACTCAAATTTTATGTCAAAGTATCCGTACATTTAGGCATTTTAAATCTCCTGAAATATTAGTTTTGTTAGCTAAAATGAAATTATATTTCAATGAAAAATAGTGCATAATGAAATTTCTATGTATTGAATGTTTTCACAGGATTTCAAAAGATCACTAAATGGAGATTTAATTGTAAACTAGTTTTATTTATTACAATAAGAAAAAAAATATTTTTGTTACAGACACAAATTTTATTAACAGTACTTTTTTTTCATATTTAACTAGTTACAGATATAGAGTAGAAATGCCCATACTTTAAAAATTAAGAGCTAAAGAAATATTATTGTCATTTTAAACAGCAGTTTCATGTAGGTAATTGAAAATTAAACGATGTATTTATGTATCTTAGGGTGTTTCTCAAATGATCTGCTCAACAACGTGAAACTTTCTGACACATCTTTTGACTTATTTTTAAACGCAAAGACATAAAATTGGCTGGCCTGACTATTGAATTGATTTGAGATCGAAATGAATTTTCCATTTTTTGATAAATAAATTACTTATCCGGTTACAAGTGATTCATGTTACATGACGACACGTTTTTCTCCTTTCTCGTGCTACGGCGTCGAAAATTCAGCTCAAAACACCGACTTTGACGGTATTTTCTGAAAGATCTTCTGTCTTTACCAAAAAAATGGAAAACATCTTTTGATTACAAAGTTTATAAATAAGAACACCTGCTAATTTCAAGCGTTTCCGAACAAAAATAAACTAAAAAATATGTCATAAAGTAGCCAATTTGAATTTGAGAACAGCCTAGCATGCATAAACTCAGAAAAGCTTTTATAGATATATCATTTAGCAACTTGTAATATGGTAATATCAATATTAGAAATCAAATTGAGTTTTGCTTATTCTAATTCTAAATTTAAAATTATAATAATTAAAAAAAAAAGTGCATTTTGAATTTGTCTTTCAATTTTTGGTTCATAAAAACGTCAATTTTTCTCTTACTTTGTTTAATTGTGATTATTTATAATTTATAATTTAATTTATTTAATTTTAAATATTTTTATTTAATTGGCCCCTTTATCATAGACCCCTGACCCTGATATATGTGGCTCCTAACTAAAATGATAAAACGTATTGTTGTTGCAAATGATAAAACACCCCTTCCCTTTTCCCTTTTATTGTGATGCCGCGTGGGGAATTCGGGTCAAAACGATGACTTTCACAGTATTTTCTAAAATACCCGCGTTTACAAAAATAATAATAATAATAAATAAAAATAAAACAAAGGAAAACATTTTTCTAGTATTACATAGTTTCTAAATAAGACCACCTGCCAATTTAATGCATTTCCGAACAAAAACGAGTTAAAAAATGTGTCAGAAAACAGCTCCTTTGGGTTTGAGAACAGCCTTAAATAATTGATACGCTTTTTTTCTAGTTATCAATTTAATATTGTATTGAATATATATCAAAGGGTATGCATCTTTATTTGCAATAAAAGTTACAGAATTCCTGCTATACGAAGCATAAAAATATGTGTTTTCTATTTACTGACTCTCATAAGAAGAGAAAGAAATACACGAATACCGTATAAACGATTCAGGTACAACGGCCGTGTAGCGTAATCACTAGAGCGTGTTTCTCGTATGCGTAAGTACCCAGGTTCAAGTCCAGTCGGCGGTAAGAAAGTTTATTCCGTAAAATCTGTATCATAACTGTCATGTGATTCTGTGTGCGTGATTAATAAAAGTAATGTGTATTATGTAAATTTTTAAAAGATAATGTTCGTATTTATTAATTAAAAAAAAAAAAATAAATACTTTTTACATTACGTCGAATAATAATAACTTCGGTTGTTTTTTATGCACATTAAGTGACCCTGAAGTCTCCCAAATTCCTCCTGTATTACTTCCTGAAATCTTCCCTAGAACAACCTGAGGAGGAACCTGAAGGAGGTCCTGGGGAGCTCCCTGGGATGCTATGAGGCGGACATTTTCGGTTCCTGAGGACCTCCTGATGACAAATTTTTGCATCCTCAGGGATGCCTGGAGGATGAATGTCAATCTTCCTGGGGACGTCCTAGGGAAGCACATGTGCTATATGGGATGTCGATTAAGTTGATTATAATGTTTGGAATCACTTGCGTTGAAATCGGAAAGATAGTTCCTGAGATATGGAAAATTCATTTGGTTAAACTAGGATCATAATTTGAAATTTGACTTAGGCTATAATTCGGAATTACTGGTAACTGCTTTCTAGAAATACACCTTGCAGCAATGAATGTTGATTTTTACAATATATTAGTAAAATTGGAACTAAATGGAGAAGTTCTAAACATTATTAGGTGAGATTTAAAATAGCGGTGTTCTGTATATAAAACAGCAATTAAACGCTACGGATGAAGCTAAAAATGTTAAAATTGCTAAATGTAATTAGACCCTTACTCCTCTCCATCCCCGCAAGTATAACAAATAATCTGTTAAATAAAGCTTTTCTGTATAAATAGTCTCTATCATAATAATATATGCCCTGTATTAAAAAAAAACCTTATACCCAGCTAATTATCATGAAGTAAACCGTGCCTGGAAAATGTCTTTGTGTAATTTGCCGTGAGTAAATGGCGTTACATTAGCTTGGCTGTACACCGGTAACTGCAATCCATGTTGGTAAGTCCTTATCTATTCATCGTTACTCTGATTTATGTAATGTCTTCTGTGAAGATTCTATACAACCAACCAACCGAAAAAAAGCGTATTTTTGATGAGAGTTCTTTGTGCATTTTAGTTAATATTTCAGTAAGTAATTAAAATATTTAAATTCTGAGGTTCAGGTGCATCAGGAGAGGGTTTGGACTACCAAAATCTAAATTTTCAGGCTTCTAGGTAGGCTAGATTTTCCGAGCTATCGCAGACAAAAAATCACACGCACACACACACAGAGCGAAACTTTCTTTTATTAATATACGTAGATGTTCCAGAAATAAAAGGCGTCAGCACAAAGACTGAACAGCAAAGTCTTCTAAAATTTAAATTAGCAATAGTAATTTTTCGTAGTATCAGAATAGTATTCCTGTAATAGATATTATAGTATTGTGAATGTACAACAATGTTACAAATATGCGTATTTTTGATGCTTTGCATAAAGATTTTGAATTTATATTTTTTCCGTGCTCAGATTAGTTATAATATATTGCGCTGACTGTAGTTAACTTCTTAAAAAAGTTATCTTCTTAAACCCGTTAAGTTTAAATCCTTAAACCCATACAGAATGTGACAGACATATTATTTTTGAAAAGAGTTTCAAGGCAATATAAACTAAATTTTGCATTTCTTATCGTTAATTAATAATATAAGAGATTGATAATACAATGTTTAACTTCCATTTATAAAGATTTGAAATTATCGTTATTAGGAACATATTGCATATTTCGCAGACAGGAAATAAATCGGATAATAATATTGGCTAGTAGAAAATAAACTCGTTTGGTAAAGAAACCTGGGAATGAACAAAACTTAAATGTCAAACATTTGGAAAATAAACAAATATTATTATAATTCTTTGAAATAAAATCTGAATTTCATAATAATAGCAAAACTAAGGTTACTCTATAAGAATATTTCAGATTGTTGTTGCTTTTTGCTTTGTTACATAAAATTGAAATATATATATACAGTTTCTGTATTGTTAGAATTTAAATAAAATGAATATATTTTTAATTAAAACGAAGACCTTTTACATTAAACAGAATACATTTCAAGTTTGTGTTTTAAATTAGCACTTTAAACTCTTTTCAAAATATGTCAAACCCACAATTTCAAACAAGAGTTCCACTGCGGATGAAACGAAATTTTTTGCATTTATTTTTATCATTGATTAATTTTATAAAACATGCGATATGATAAAGCTTAAACTTTATTTATCTGTAATGTATTTATAGTGAATAAGAATTGAAAGTTTCGTTTTCAGGAAAACGTTTACTCGATTTTTGTTTATTGAGTTAAGGAAGAAAAAACGTGCTTTTGCGGTAGCTTCATATTGCAATGTTTAGTAAAATTAAAAATAAGTATAATATTTTTCTATGAAATAAAACAGAAAAACTCTAATAAGTTTCAGAGAAAGGTTAATGCACAATAACAGTGATTCTCAAAATAACCACTTGTGGGTACTCAAATATATTCTAGAAGATACGTGTTAATGTACGTCGAAACCCATTATAACACACGGCACAGCTAAATGAGAAAAATAAAAATAAGTTTTCATCATTTAATGCTTTAATATTAAAATTATAACAAGAACAAAAAATAATGTCTCTAGCATAGATTATAGAACACTTCCCAACACTAACAGCATATTATTAAGAAATTTTATTTTCCTCACACAATTAAATGAGCTATCTAAATAAGCAATTTAAATAAAATGCACCGCAAACGTTTTTTTCCCATAGACCATAATGCAACGACATTCTTTTATTTGTCCCTCTAAACGAACTGTAAATGCTAGAGACTTCATTTTCAATAGATATAATTCTATACTGAACTTCATTAACATATAAAAAATACTTGCTATTCCAAGTATTTACGTGAGTTAAAGCACGGCCATGAATAAATACAAACCGAATTAATTAACACTTTTCAACTATCTTGGAAAGTGTTAAAATCGAACTTTATGTGTAGATACATTGTGTAAAAAAGGCAAATTAGTGCCCTGTCATATTAAAACATTTGCTAATTGTGATACTTACGTTAAATGTACATTAACAGTTATGTTTATTTGTATTCATTTATTGTTTTCAATGTTTATATTTTTCGATCCATGCCTTTTACAAGTTATAAAACAGCAGGGAGTATGTCTGGTGCATGTAATTTTTCATTGGTTATGTGAAACATAAAATTCACTGTCTGAACAATCGACTAGAATACAGAAAATAGTTATAGTATGACTGCTTTGTTTAATCACTCTCTAAAAGCAGATTATTTCTAGATTGGTGGGCGCATTTAAATTTTAATGCATTCTTCTAAATTTATTTTCATTTTAAATCATTAAACCATTATTAAACTTGTCACAAGTGTAATCTGAAACAGACATTTCATAGCAGATTAATTGAAAAATAAAAATAAATAAAAAGATGCACTGCTATAATTACAGTCACAGAGTCTTTAAATGACGTGCATACGAAATTGAAATGTTCATTGTTAGAAAAACATTGTTTACTCGAATGTATTTCTTCTTCTGAGGAAGAAAATTTCTGTTTGCGCAAAGGTTCAAATAGCGGAATTTACTAAAAATTAAAATAAAAAAAATAATATTCTCATACGTAATAAATTATGATTTATCTAATAAAAATTAAATTAAGGTTAAAGTAAAAGAATAAAAAAGTTGAAATTGTTTGTTTTATCATTTTAAGGTTAAATTCTCTCTACATTGTAGGATTAGTTTTCATTGTTATGTAAATTTAAAACATTAAATCCATATACAAATCAGCCAAACATCGAATTGCAGGCAAACGTTTCACAGCTGGTTAAAAGAAGCTCATAAATTTATTAGACTTTCTTAATTTTATAATGTAATATGTGGCTTAATCATTGGCTAAGAATTAAATACTTCACTGCAACAATGCATTCTTTACTTTCTAAGCTTTTTAGCACTCTTGGAGAAGGAAGATGCGAATGCAGAAGCGTAAATTATAAATATTTGTAAAATTAAAATTATATTAATAATATTAATCAACAAAATAAATTGGCATTTTTTTTTCTATAAGAATGAAAATAAGTTCAAGGTTTAAGTTTATTACAAATAGGTATAGTTTAAAAAATTTTTTTATCATTTTGATACTATGTTTTTTTCTGTATTACTACACTTTAAAAGATCGCTATTTTTCTATTACAAGTTACCTATTTATATGGAAAGTTCTTTTTCGATGAAAAGAATTTAGTCAATATGTTATAAATTAGCGAATAAAATGTTCAGATCATCCTTGACATCTAACAGTGTTGATAACAATTTCGTTTAATTGCTATTTTCACCACACATGTATGTCTTATTTTTATTTTTACTTTGTAATAAATACTCCAAAACAAATTTCAGATTCAGAAACAGTAATTTTAGAATAAGCTTGACAGAAAATAGTACTAGTAGTCTAGTTAAATTGATATTTAAGTAAACTTTATTTACTATACTTGCACTGTCTATCCCGTGCGCAAAGGGCCTAATGTAGCTCAGTGCTGTAAAGATACCGGCCTGACAATGAATCAAAAACCTCTATATTTTAATAATATTGAGTATAAATGTATTTATGAATGAATGCATACAATGCACTTGTTCTAAACTGGTCAGAAAAAACTTATGAAAGTATTTTCACGTCCAAATGCGTTTTTCCGCGAGATAAATAGTTCTTTCTGAGAAATTAGAAAAAGCATGAAAGAGATGCTGTGGATTTAAAGCAGTCATTCTGTAGAATCAGTGTACGGTAAATATAGAAGACATGATTTAGGTTTTTCGATAATGATTAGTATGTAGATGTTCGCCTATTCATAATTTTACATTTAAAGACGAGATAAAATCTCACAAACTCTCTAGTAAAGCATTGAATTTTAGACACCGATGCTTGAAAGATTTCCACAATGCATATTTGTTCACTTAATAAAGATTTTCAATTCCCATTTCATAGATAAATTTAAATGTTTTGCGTAACTAAACTGAATCAACACAACACAAAATATTATGGAACAATACCTAAGGTTTTCGTTCATGTATTTCACGACTTTAAAATATATTCTATCAGAGAGTCGAAGATTACAAGACATCGATGCGTAACAGCTATAGTAATTATAAATGCAGTTTATGAGAGTATCCACGTCACCCCTCCCTTTCCATTAATGTTACCTTATTTACATTTGTATAATGTATATTCTGATCTTGGAATGGAAAACACAATGTCTTGTACTTAGATATTTGAGACGGATAGTTCTTTCGATTATTAGATATATCAAAAGCATTGATAACATTGAAATTTCAACAGAGGCAGTATCAGACAGCAAAATTTTAAATAATGAAACTGTAACGCACCGTCATGATAATATATGGTGAGTATTAAATGAGTCTGCACTTAATAAGCGATTAAGTCTATACCTGTCTTGGTAAAATCCAGTTCGGGTACTCAAACGCGTTGTATTTGGAATGCCCGAACTGACTTCGTAAAATCCAAATATGGAGAAAAATCAGTGGTTTTATTCTGCAAATTAATTTTCATTATAAAAATGTCATAATTAATTTACAATATTTCCAAAAAAATGCTAACGGTAGAGTACAATATTACTATAATCTAATTATATGTCTTAGACATGTAGGCAATATTAAATATAGAAATCATTTCGTTAAAATTTAGATTTTAATTTACAAAAAATAACCTATTTCCGATATTTTTATTATTATAATGCCAAAACTTAAAGAGGATTTTCCCCCATTTTTTAGAAGCATATTCCACAGGTAAGGAAGGAATTATATATATAAAGATTTTTATCATGACGTTTGTGACGGCTGGGGCTTAAATGAGCAAGACGCATCATTTAGTACTATTCTAATTCGAAGGATTTGAAAATATATTTTTTTTAATATTCTAACTGAAAAAAATTAATAAAAACAATGTTTTAGAATTCTTTGATTGGTTATATAGTTACTTTTACACTTTTAAAAACAATGTTTTCAATGTTCAATGCAGTGGCAAACAGTAATAGAAAACTATTCAATCCTAACTCTTCAAACTTTATTATAATAAAAAGTGACATGCTCAAATGCATTTTTATATATGACTACATTTTCTGCAAATAGCTCTTAAACATTAAAAAAATGTACTTATTTTACCAAAAGTTCTGTAAAGTAAAGAATCTATGCATAAAAGTTATTCGCATGTTTTACAAAATCAGCACCATCCGTTAAAGTCTAATATTTAATGCGCGTTTCTAAAAGGATCAAAAGTTGCCATCAAATAACCGTCTTAAATTCTGAAATGTCGCTATATTGGATTACGCAAAACAACTTCTGAAATATTTAAAGTCAGCGATGCTAAACGTATGCATTAAAATTATTTTATCCTTTGATGAGCTTTAGCGATATTTTAAAAAGAAAAAGAATATGTTAAAGCACATGCTGCTGTAAGCTGGGATTTTCTAAGTGATGTAATAGCAATTTCGTTGATACTGTAATCCTCTGACTAAAGAAAGTTACAAAAGTTGATTATATTTATTCGATTTTATGAAAATATGTTAGGTACAGATTTGAATTTATACACTGCCACATGATACTTTTATTAAGTAACTCATATCATGCATGATTTTAATAAATGTTTTGTGAATTGTATGTCAGACATTTTTCTGAACATATTTAAAAGCAAACTTTTGTGGAAAGATGGTTATTATTTATTGTCATAAAAATTTTATTTACTTTCATTTTACAAAATTATGGATGAAAATGTGCATATGTGTAAAATTAAAGGTAGTATTTTTTTGTTTGTTTAAAAAATACATATAAACAATTTTACAATTCATACCTTAGTAACTTCTTTACGTTTCGAATTTCGATAACTTAAATATTAACTTCTATGTGACCCTGGTAAATATTCAGTGAATTATTTTGTTTTAAGTATGCAATAATTTGTAAATATATTACCTGCTATAAAACTGACACTTTGTTAAAAGCAAATTGAAACAAAGCAACCAAAAGCACATCTAAGCCAGTGTTCCTCACTATACAGCCTGTGGGCTGAATGCGATCCCGCAATTTGGATACATATTAAAAGAAATACATAAATAAATGCAGATATATATGTTGAAATATATGTTGTAAAATATATTTGTATAGCCCTTACGATAGTTTTTAAATATATATATAAATTAATATAATTCTTTTCTATGAATTTCCCTAATCAACGGTCATAAATAAAATGTTGTAAGTCTAATATATAACATTATATTTTACTTTTAAAAGCCTCCTATATTTATTACTAAACCTTAATTAGCAATATTCAATTAATATTATTTTTAAAATTTGGTTAAAATTAATATTTATGTGTTAATAATAAATATATAATAGTAGTTCACTATAAAATATAACAGGGTGAAACCCCCAGTTATTGACACCTAACCAGTAACTGACACTTGAACAAAAATCTAACTCAAATAAGCATTTTGTTGTAAAATTCTATAAAGTAATGTCATCGAGACACTTGCTTTTATTTTGGAGTCATCACTAGAGAGAAAAGAACATATTTAAGGAGTAAGAAAGTTTTGAGAATACAAAAGGGCCATTTTGAAGCAACCACCTTATTTCAAAAATTAAAAAAGTGTTTCTCTAATGTATTTGTAATGCAACCATCCTAAACTTTTTTCTTAAAGTTATACTTGCAGAAATTAGTTTAAAGATGCATATGATATATTAGGGCCATGATTTAGGGTTTATAGTTATTTAATTTAGCTTAATGGAGGGGGTGCCAGTTATTGGTTCCTAGAATTTCATTTCACCAGTCTCTGACAAAGGTGTTAGTTATTGATTAAAGAAAGTTGAAATCTATTATTTGAACTGTTTAAAAATGCATAATAATAAATTAAATTTATCTTGTAGTAAACCCCATTAAAATTTATCTTGTTTTACTTGTGCCAGTTACTCGTTCATAAATGTCACTTATTGGATATCTGCATTACTAATAATGCAGTACTAAATATTACTCTTATATATTCTTACTATATACTCTGAATTACTAAGAATGCAGTACAACTTACTAAATCCCACTTTTTATAATAAATATTAATGTATTTTGTTTTTATAATAAAATATAAAGTTTTTTTTAAAAACATTTTAATCTGTTAAAATAAAGTGTCAGTCACTGGTTCACTTTGTGTCAGTTAATGGTGTTTCAAAATAGGGATGGTATCAGTTTTATTGGAGTTTTTAACCAAATTTATAAATAAAATTAATTTTTAATAATAAAATGTATAACTTTTCAAAATTTTGTCAACAATATTTTTTTAATATATCTCAACTGTGCTTTCAAAAACAAAGGTAAGTATAAAATAAATTTATATTTTTGTAATACTGATTTGATAAAGAAAGAATCCTTAAAGCTTTAGTTATTGGGGGTTTCACCCTATATATCACTTCTTTACCGGGTATTGTCTTTGAGTGAAATTTTATTGAGTATAATTGATCTAAACCGTCCAAAAGCATCATTGTATGAACATATTTAACAGATGTTGGTGATGTGATATAAAGAGTTCGGTATTTCTCCGAACAGCAATTCCGGGAAACACTTTTAAAATCAAAATCTGGCATCAGAGTTACTGCTTAATTGTTTTTCAGGCAACATTTGATATCCCAGATGAGACTACTTATTCTGTGTGTTTTCGACTGCAAGTTGCAAACTAAATCATGTTTAGTAATTAAACATTGCTTATATTACACATAAACACAAAATAATTATGATGAGTGATAGCAATCATTTGTTTTCTTTCACTGAAATTCACAATACCAGTTTGGATTTATACCGGTTCCACAGGCGGTACGTGATGGAGCAACTAATATTTAGGGCGTGAATGACTTCTGAACAATCACTGACCCAGTTTGAATTTATACCGGTTCCACATTCGGTACGTGAGGGAGCAATTAATATTTAGGGCGTAAATGACTTCTGAACAATCACTGACCCATTTTGAATTTAATCCTGTCGGCAAGTATAATTCATATGATACAGGATGCATTAATTAGTTGAGCAAAAATTATTGTTTATTAGGCGCAGTTATAAATCCAAATATGGGATTACAATTTTCATTATAAGATAGAGAAAATTACACGATGTATCTTTATGACAAATGTTCGATGTTGGTGTTCACTACTATTCTGAGAATGTCTGTCCTTTTCAACCGACTCAGGAAAGGCGAAGGTTATCAATTCGACGTGTATGTATTTTTTTTTTTTGTAAATAAGTTATTGTTTTTTGTTTATGAGAATGCTCACGTCTATCAAATGAACTCCTGCGCTAATTTATGATGTCAATTTAGCAAGATATTTCCGAAGCGCTGTACTCTAAACCTGATATTTAATTCATTGAAATCTTGGTTTATAAGGACTAGTGATGGCGGTTGCCGCTGAATAGTAACTCCTCGACTAATTAAATCTAGAGGCACGGCAATGCCTTCGACTACTCGAGAAAGCACAGCCGTAAGCATACTTTAAGCAGCCGTAAGCATCCTACTACGGCCACATTTGACCCTCCCATAACTTTGCGCTGGAGTTTTCCCAAAACTTGAAACTTCGTTTATCTAGAGTACGTTGCAAATGGGACTACATTTTTGAATTTTACATTTCTATATTTTCTAATTCAGAACTTAAATGAACTATAAATTTCTATTTTTTGACATTTATTCACTCACTCACTTAACGATCATCAAAAAGATAAGATATATCCCGCTGCACTAGAAACTTGAAATTTCGAATAAAGTTACTGTTGGATTCAAAATAAGAAAACATAAAAAAAAAAACTGGACAATTCGAAAAAATTGAAAAAAATTAAACAATTAAAATTAATTTGATCTCGTAATCTTAAAAACTGAAAATTTGTGTAAATGTAGTGTTTAGGATTCAATAAAACGAAAAATTCAAAAATTCAAAAATAAAATCGAAAAATCGAAAAATTTGTAAAAAGTGGAAAGTTTATCAGAAAAGTAAGTCAAGAAAGTATTAAGAAAAGTCATTTTTTAGTCCTATAAATTTGAAATTTGACATAAAGGTAATGTCTACGGTACAAAGAAAGGAAAAATATTTTCTAAAAAAAGAATAAAAAAATCGAAACATTTGAAAAAAGAAATCGAAAGTCGAAAATAGTTTTATTTGTTGGAATTTTCTCGAATTTTTAATTTTACCTTTCTTTTTATCCTAAACAGTACTTTTATGACAAATATCAAGTATCAAAGGATGCTAATAACAACCCAGATAGATAGCGCTTTTCCTGGAAGCAACTGAGTTTACTTTTGACTTCCCCTCCCCCAATAACTTAGTGCTTCCCTAGGAACATGAAACTTCTATTTAGCTAGAAGACATTGCAACCGGAACTAAAGCTCCAAAATTTTGGTACCTTCCAATAACGGGGACAGGGTGTGTGCTTGACGAAAACAAATTCATGATGTCCAAAAAGAGCCCACAGTCAAGAAATGCAGGATTACTTACAAAAAGAAGTGAAATCCATCAAAAACGTCACATGTAAAAAATGTAGCCAAGTCTCGTGGCTCTTTTACCGTAAAAAAGTACTAAGATCGTGTAAAGCCGAGTTTAGATATCTTAATAAATGAAATTTCCATTTAAAAAAACACATTCCTATTCTTTACATCTTTAGTTAATAATTATTTTGTGACTTGGTAATTACGCAGCACGAGAATGTGACATATATAGCCTTAATTGTAGAATACTAATCCATTCATTTCAATCACTTAATATTTTCCACTCAAAGTAAAATAAATAAATAAAGAAAATGATGAAGCACGCAGATAAAAACCCAACGATAATTTTTCTCTCATCTCTTAAAACAAGTGACCTAATTTATGACTCTTAAGTTTCAAGTTTATCAAGCAATAGAGATTTATTACCTCGTTATAATCGTTCTCTTCTAATAATGTGAAATATGTTTATAATTTGTTATTTGTGATTATGCCATTATAAACTTATTACAGAACTAAAACATTTAAAAGGACAATTATTCAACGTCAATTTGTTTCAAAGAAATTATGCAACTTTACTCATAACTTTCCAAACTTTGTGAAAATGAGTCAGTGTATTACTATCCTTCATTCTGTAAAGTCACAGAAAAAAATGTTTCCTGATGTTAAAATTAATCTAAATGTAAACCTTTTAAAATTTTAAGTAATGTAAAATATAATGTTTTAAAATCAATCCAAACGTGAACTTATTTATTCAATGTGAATTGTGCATTAATATAATTTTTTTTTACAAGTCTTATTTCAGCAGTGGTACATCTACACGATTATTCAAGAAGTGTTTATAATAAATTCTCAAATAGTTGAAATATATAAACCAGTGGATATTTCATAAATTGGATAGACCTTAGAAAAGGTAAGCAATTCCTTTTCTTTCTGCATGTTGAAGACCAGAGTTAATTTTAATTTGAAGAATTTAATATTCTGATGTTACGCCCTTACCTCGTTGGCCTCGCCCCTTCAACATTAATCAAATAATACCCTCCTATTCCATAACATAGTAAGATGTAATAACTTCCCTGTTCTGCGTAATTTCCAAGTAGTATATTCCAAAATTATGAAACAAAATACATGGCGCTGGACTTGTACATCGCAATTAACATTTCTCCAATTATTCAGTTACGAAATTGACTAACTAATTTTTGTTCAACAAATATAGTCTATATTTTTTTTTATTTAGTTGTTCCGATTTAGATTTTATGACGGAACATACTATTCGGTGGTTGATATTGTTCGAAACAAGATTTGTTGTTGTTACGTGATATTTAAAAATTATCTTATTGTATCTAATAGCTTTTACTTTCTTCTATTTATAATAGAAGAAAATATTGTAATCGGAATTTTTTTGACTTCCGGTTTTCCACGAATTTTTAAGTTTTCGGAGTCAGAGCTCCCGAAACACACATTTTTACAAAATGTACGTCTGTCGGAGTGTCCTTTTATGTGTCTTCTTTGTATCAAAGAAAAATGTATGAAGTTAAACGTAGAATTGAACCAAATTTCATATATATGTTTTAGCTATCGCCAGCTGGTACCAATTGAATTTGAGGTTCCGCAAAAAGAGGGCGCTGTGGTAGCAATTTTTGCTCAAAATTCGTTATTGTATCATCAAAAATTGCATAAAGTTATTCACGTTATTGAACCAAATTCCATTCGTATGTTTTTGGCTGTAGCCAGCAGGTCCCAGTTGAATTTGGGGATATTCTGCAAGAATGGGGGGCTGTGATAGTGATTTTTGTTCCATTTTCATTATTATATCATCGAAAAGTGTATGAAGTTATGCACTGAATTGAACCAAATTGCTTATTATATTTTTGGCTATGGTCCCAGTTGAATTTGATGTTATTATGCCGGAAAGAGACGCTGTGATACCGATTTATGTTAAATTGTACCGATATTTGTTTTGTTTGTTTACCGATTTTTTCTCGATTTTTAGTAGTTGAGGTGTACACTTTCTTCTCGTGCAGCAAAGGGTCCTTCGCATTCAGGTATCCTGATGGCAATTCGAAAGCAGCTGACGTACAACAGAATGATGAAAAATAGTAGTTTTCTTGTCGCCGTGATAGCGAATTTTGAAGTACTCACTTGTATGAGATAAAAGACAGTTTTGGGATTGACATATCCTACTAGTTTGTTAAAAAAACAGGTATGCAGTATTCCGGAGTGCTCATATCTCGTAGGTATATCACGTGTGCGAATTTTGCGTCTGCATCTTTAAGCATATGTATTTTCATAGAATATAGATTTTTCCTATTTATTATGTAATTTTTGGAAATTATTGTATCGAAAATTAAAATAAAAGCAAACAAGAATTTTATATTTCTAAATTTATTTATGCAAATGTTCTGCATATTTTTCAACGAATCTGAGTTTAACAGTTTGGTTTCACCGCATATTATACATAAAACGTTGTTGATTTCTTTTAATTTAATATATTATATTCATTTTTTATCTAACATTTGATGGCGTTAGGCATTTATTTAATAAACAGCATTTTAAAATGTATGGTATTGATCGTCAAAATTGCCTTAAATCTGCAATCAACAATGAAAAGTTTTTTGTATGCATAACATTTTTGGACGAAGAATATCTCCTATAAAGTGACAGCGTGACATATAAAAGTTGCACAAAATAGATGCACGTGTAACGCAAGGGAAAAGTAATGTCTTCAAAATGGGCGATGAATTCATTGATCTTATTAAATTTGAAATACCGTTCTGGTAATATTTAATGGTCTGTACTTCAAATTCGTGACTTACAAAATACTAAAGTTCTTCAAAACAAATATAAATAAACAAATATATAAAATAAAAAATGCTAAAGATATACATTTAGAAGTTAAATATTTATATGCGTTACTCAAATTTACTAAAATTATAAAGCGTTATAAACACAGTTAATACTTATTAATTAAAAGAACAGAAAATTTTTACATTTTTTAGAGAAGAAAAAATATTATGGCTTCATTTTATAAAAACAACCAGCAAGCTACGCTGATCAATTTCTCTTAACGAACCTTTAATCAAACAAAATATTGGCATTTCATAATTCACTTTCATATTTTAACAGACTAATAAGGCTACTATAATTTTCGACTCGTGCTATAGCCAATATACACGTCAGGACCCGTCACCCTTATCATTATCTTTTTACGTGTAAAGGTGCTATGGTACTCCATTGTAAAATTTGTTAATTTTTGAAATTCAATATTTGAAAAATGGCATAATCATTAGATTTAAAATTTATATCAAGAAATGTACAATTTTTTTAACTTTCAAACAAAGTTTGTCTAACAATTTTCTGACAAATACTTTTTGAGCTATTATTTTTTTCAGTAACTTCAAATGTCTCATTTTCCGAGATTAAGCTATGAAAAAAGATTAGCAAAAAACCCAGTCGTCAGCAACGTATATCTTAATATTAAAGAGGATGTTGGAGCAAGGATTGTCACCATCACTTTTGAAATCGGTTCTGTAGTTCCAGATATTCCATAGAAATTGTAATTTAGAATGATTTTAGAACGCTTTTCGCTCATTTCACCCTTTTAAATTTCGATTTTTTTGTTTAATTTATTCTTAGAGAGCATTTATATTTTATAAGTAATTACAATGCCAAATTAAAAATTTCTAGCTCTTTCAGTATAAAAAAAAGTCGCAATTTTCGAAAATTTTTCACTCCTGAACCCCATTGGGGTTAGTGGCACCGACATAAAATATAGCCTATGTTGGAGTAGGGATTGTCACCATCAATTTGCCACCATTACTTTTGAAATTGGTTGTGTGGTTCCAGAGATTCCATAGAAATTGTAATTTAGAATGTTTTTAGAACGATTTTCTCCCATTTCACCCTTTTAAATTTAAATTTTTTTGTTTAATTTGTTCTTAAAGAGCATTACATCTTATAAGTAACTACAATGCCAAATTTCAAGTTTCAATCTCCTTCAGTGAATAAAAAATTACAATTTTAGAACATTTTTCGCTCCTGCACCCCCTGGGATTAGTGGCACCGACATAAAATATAACCTATGTTGGAACAGGGAGTGTCACCATCAATTTGCCAACATCACTTTTGAAATCGGTTCTGTAGTTCCAGAGATTCCATAGAAATTGTAATTTAGATTGTTTTTAGAACGCTTTTCCCTCATTTCACCCTTTCGAATGTCGATTTTTTTTTATTTTGTTGTTAGAGAGCATTTACATCTTATAAGTAACTACAATGCCAAATTTCCAAATTTCTAGATCCTTCAGTATAAAAAAAAATTCAATTTTAGAACTTTTTCTCTCCTGCACCACCCTGGGATTAGTGGCACCGACGTAAAATATAGCGTATGTTGGAGCAGGGATTGTCATAAAAAATTTGCCACCATCACTTTTGAAAATGGTTCGGTAGTTCCAGAGATTACACAGAAATTGTAATTTAGAATGTTTTTAGAACGCTTTTCACTCATCTCACCGTTTTAAATTTCCAATTTTTTTAGAATTTGTTCTTAGAGATTATTTACATCTTATAAGTAACTACCATGACAAATTTCATGTTTCTAGCTCTTTCAGTATAAAAAAAAATCGAAATTTTAGAACGTTTTTCGCTCTTGCACCCCTCCCCCCTGTGGTAGTCGCAACGACACAAAATATAGCCTATGTTACAGCAGAGACTGTTACCATCAATTTGCCACCATTACTTTTGAAAATGGTTCGGTAGTTCCAGAGATTCCATAGAAATTGTAATTTAGAATGTTTTTAGAACGCTTTTAGCTCATCTCACCCTTTTAGAATTTCGAATTTTTTTAGAATTTGTTCTTAGAGTGCATTTACATTTTATAAGTAACTATCATGCTAAATTTCATGTGTCTAGCTCTTTCAGTATAATAAAAATCGAAATTTTAGAACGTTTTTTTCTCCTGCACCCCCCTGGAGGTAGTGGTACCGACATAAAGTATAGCCTATGTTGGAGCAAGGATTGTCTCTATCAATTTGCCATCATAACTTTTGAAATAACTTCAGTTGTTCCACAGATTACCCCCTACAAACAGAAAAACAATCTTTACTACTTTATAATATTAGTATAGATTAAAGACAAAATGGAAATTATCCTTATTCTTTCATTGTGTTATGAAGTTATCTGAAAAGCATTTTTTTTTACATACTTAATATTCTAACATATGTTTGAAAGTTTAATACCTATATGAAGGACATAAATGAAAAATAAATTCCTGAAAATATTAAAAGGGAAATACTTTTTATTGGCAATTAAAAGAAACTAAAAGATGTTTGTTTCACAAGGATACAATTGCAAATTGATAACAGAACAATGATAAAAAAATTCACTCTGAATATCTCTAGGTATTTCTTAAAGCTTTAAAAATTTTGCAGTTTCAGTATTAAAAACGTTATAAAAACAAATGGTTTCACTTTAATTTTTAGGTGTCCTTCCTTTTTCTCAGAAAGGAAAAGGCATTTATCAGTTGTAAAAAATAGAAGAAAAATTTATTCAAAGTGATTTTCAACAAAAGTAACAACATTCAACATCCACAGTCAGGCAGCAAACGAATTCTGCCCTAGAAGAAATTTCTTTTGATGCAATCCAGTCATCCTGCTTTTTTATTATTATTATTTCTGCGAAATATTACAGCTGCTCTCCAGGAAGGTCACTTTACATGATGCAAAACAAGTGGTAACCTTAAAGTATGAACCATATGTTAGGAATAATGCCAATAGGGCAACATATCTCAGCAAAGTGCTTCTTAAATTTTCTTCACTCGTATTGCAACCTGTGTGCAAGCTTCATCATGATGAAAAAGTAACTCGCCGTCTCTTCAGGTATATTATGCGCGTTTTTGTTTCAATACGTTATTTGAATTTATTAAATGTTGTAACATTTACTACTGTTCGCTTGACGCTGTTGCAAACAGTAGATTTCTTATAGCAGATCTTAGCAGTCATATCATATTTTGCACTTTATTTGTCAATGTACATGTTTTAAGGCCACTTTTGGAAACTGAAAAGTACTTTACTGGAATCTTTTACCCTACTAGCTATATTCATCAAAGGTTTTTTTCCCTCACATAATCATTTATTTTGTTTCATGTAACTCTATGTTTGCTCTTTATGAATACCAACTCAGCCATTATTCAGACGTGAAAAACTGGTTTAATGACTGAACTGCTTGAAAACAGATTTATTCTATTGTAAAGGACGTTTGTTGTTTGACATGTGGAAAATGTTCTAGCATCTGATAGAAACTACTTTTATTTTTTACGTCTGAACTTTATTAAAAAAAGGAGTCATATTTATACACATATTATTTTTATATTTGTTACTGCTGTAGTTTCATAATATTTTTCTTAGGTGCTGTAAATTTAAAAGATCTTTAATATTATTCTTAAATTAATATTATTTTAAAATGCATTTTTAATTTTGCTGTGTGTTGCACATATTTTAGATATTATGCGCTACACATTTCAAAGCCTAGTTTTCTCCATAATTGTTTTTTAATAAATAATGCTTTGATTACTTTTACCAATTTTGTTTATTAGAGAACATGCAGCAGAAACCACTTTTAAAACTGTATACGAAATAGAAAATTGTTAAAAAAATAAACATCTGCAACCATAATCGAAAAAAAACACCACCTGGTTAGAAATTAATATTAGATATTATATGCAAAAGAAAATCATTCAATTTTTTTTTAATGCAAACATGAAATGCCATTGGTTAAGCATTAGCTTGCGACTGTCTTCGCTTTACTAGTCTAGGCTTCACAACTTTCTGACACATTTACGAACCTCTTTTTGACACTTTCCAACATAGTTTAAAAGCGTTTATGAATTCGGTTTGTATGGCCATTTTTCTGTGTGGCCGTCTGGCCGTGCTCCAACTCAGCTAAATGCACTCGGTGTGCCATGACATTGATGTATGATATTGATATTTGTAATGACATATTCGGTATTGAAAATGAAGTATGTAGCACTTACATTTTGTTAAAAGGAGCACTAAAAAGAATGGCGGCACGTTACTGTATATGAAAAAATATTTTGCAAGGTATTTTATTGATGTTACACCATTTCAAATATATTGAAATTGATATACATCAGCGCAGTGCACTACAAGATGCTTACTATCAAATATGATACGTGTAGCACATATACTTATTTTACAGAGCAACTCAAAATAATTCTGTTATACTACAGTCTATGGGGGAAAAGTCGTTTGTGGTGCATTTTAACCATTTCACACTATAACAAACACAATGAAATTTATATAAATTTCTGAAGTGCACTAAAATATGCTTTCTGAAGAATGTCGAGTGTAAAGCATTTATCATTTATTTACAGTGTCACACAAAAATATTCGTTTACATACATAATGGTCTACGGAGAAAATCTGTTGGCAGCGTATTTTAATTACGTTACACTATTTCAAATATAATGAAATTAATATACATTACTGTGGTTCACGCTATTAGATACCTGTTGTTTAGTATGATGTGCATAGCATTTATTGTTCATTTGCAAGTACACACAACAGATTTCAGACACAGTACTTTATCCAAAGTATAGTCTGTGAGAGATAATTGCTGGAAGTGCGCTTTCAGTTAGGTATGAATTTAACTAAATTTGCCCATACTATGTGGTATGCATCATACATAGGGCCAGACAAAGAAGGCATAAATTGCTTAAAATTGTTTTTTAATTGAATTATACATTTTGAATTATACATACTAAGATATGTATCCATGCGTCGGAAGTTCCCGTTAAGGATCGTTATTACTGATGAACTGCCACATTTTCGTGACGGTTGAGTGGGCTATAAAGTAACATTACCACGTAATTTGTTGAAAGCTCTGAAAGGCTGAAAATTTATATATTCTATTATAACTTCAAGACATTCTTAATAGTTCAAAAATCATAACGAGACTCCAAATGAATTATAGATATCAGATTTATTTTCTAAAAGTGGTACAACTTTTTTTTCTTTATGAAAAAAAAAAAAAGTTTTTTTAATTAAGTTTGAGGTATATAAGCCATAGCAGGATATTATCCGATTTCAAAAATCTTTTTTTTTATTATTATTTTTGCCAACACCATAGGCATTTTCATCCAGCTATAGTGTCTGAAAATATTACTGGAATTATTTTCATTTTTAATACGAAAACACCCTGAAATCCGTTAATATACGATTTTTTTCGGCCGTATGCGCGATCATAAGATGTTATGATTTCAAGTAAAGCTTTCATTATTTTTATCAGAACTACAGGCAATTTCCCATGCTATAGTGTGTGAAAATGATACTTGAGTTGTTTTTCTTTCTAATACAAAAAAACCTTGAAATTTGACTTTTTACGGAAATTTTCACCAGTATCGGAAGATATTATCTTGTTTCAAAAATATTGTTTTACCTTTCTTATCAATGCCATAGGAAACTCTTTCAGGCTATAGCCAATCGGAAACAGATATTTCATTTTTTTCACACCAGTACTCTTACTATCACTTTGTTCTAGGCAAATAGGCAAAATTTCAATAGAATATCTATCCTAATGCAAGTAATCTGCTCTTTTATCAAGTTCAACATTGTGTTTGCATCCGTAGCTATCAATTAACCATGAGATAAATTATCAAACAAGATTTTTAATTCTTTAATAGGATTTATTAAACTTTAAAATAAAAAAAATCATTTTGATGTTCCTTTACAGTTGAGAATGATTATAGAAAGAAAAACTAAATTTATATATATATATATATATATATATTGTTACGTCATTAACATTTTATGATTTACGATTTTCATGTTGTAATTTTACATATATATATTTTTTAATCTCATTTGCATTTATATTAATTCATCTTTTGTTAGTTCAGACACAATCTCTTCAGCTCCATTTACTTAAACTAATTGTTTCTTGATAAATTTAATTTGGAAAACGTTATAACACTCAACGTAGTACTTATGCATTAGTTCAAACAATATATTTTTACGAAAGATAATTAAACTGTCTAGACAAGAAATATTTATATGAATTAAGTAAAGAAAGCTGCTTAAGAAAATGGAGTAATGGAAAACAACATATATCAATTCTATCGATATATTTTTTTTTTCTAAAGTTTTGTCACATAATTAGAAAAAGAAACCTGAAGTGCATTTTTTGGTTCGAAAACATATCTTAATAATTGAAAACTACATTTATAGTTATATTTTATTAGATGACAGAATACTTTCGAATCTGAAAAGAAAATTCTGTTAACCAATAGAAATTTTAAACTGCTTCTGAAAATAAAATCTGCAAATAATAATAATAATAAATAAATAAATAAATAAATAAATAAATAAAAATAAATAAATAAAAATAAATAAATAAAAATAAAAATAAAGGTTTATTTGAAGAAAAAAATCGAATTACCTTTCGTATGAATTTATGAGGAAGTTTCAGTCAGAATTTGAAAAAAGCAAAATTTTTAATTTCCCAATCCTTGCCCATCCTTCAATTAATCCTTAAAGGTTTTTTTCCAGTTAAAGCATTTTCGCCTACCTTTTGAACTAAGCACGTGAGAAGTTTTGAAATCGGAGGTTCAGTTAGGGTTGGGAAGAAAAAAAATAAAATAAAAAGACGTACGGGTGTAGGGAAAAGGATTTGGTGACTTTTCTTCCCTCTTCCCCGGTTTGTCAGGTAGTGAAGACAAAAGTTTTAGATAAGAAATAAGTTTTTTTTTTCCTAGTGCTGATTTTGGGACGCCGACTTCTCCCTCTTTTTTTTTTTCTTTTTTTACCGGTGAATGAATCCTTGTGCCTCGCTCATCGCTTACAGACCGTAAATATTCGAGACTCATGAATTTGAATTCTCGGATCCTAGTCAGTGATGAAGGACTGTATCAGCCTGCGTATAGAATAACTTTTAGAAAATTCATAGAGATAGCTTCCTAAGATCCAGTATAGTTTCGATTAATGGGAAAAATTTAGAAGTTTCCCAAGTGTAAGAATCTTGCATGAAAATTGAAGCAGGCGAAGCTCTCGAATTTGAATTTCCAGACCCGCGGCAACTGATTGTATCGGCATGCGTATAAAAGAAATTTTATAATTTTTATAAAGATGTCCTCCTGAAACCCAGAGAAGATTTGAAGAGTGGTGAAATATTGAAGAGCTCCTAGATGCAGTGTATCAAGTACAAAGCGAACCTATCCTGAATGATTATCTGGATATCTGGTTCCATTCTGTTGCAGAGAGTTGACTATTCACTAAGGATCTTGCCTAAGTTACCTTGCAGGGTAACTATCAATTATTTGAAGGAAATGCCAAGTACCATTGTTATAAATATCTAAATGGACCACCTATGTCCCCCAAATGAGTGATAAACCATTTCGTAATTATTATATAAAAAAGGGGAAGCCAAGGAGTATAGTACCACAACTACTCTTCTAACTTTGTGAGTAAAAACTTTATTTTCCATTTCTTTTCTTGAAAACAATACATATACATGTATTTTGTAATAGAAACTGAACTGAGTTAATTTTATATAAATCGAAAGATTAATGCTTTTTAAATTGATTTATTTGTAAATTGATGTTCTAACTATGAATTGTTTTTATTATTTAATTACTTACAATCCAACTGTTTTAAAATCATATATTGTGAATAATAAGATCAATGAAATGACGATTTGCAATGTCTTTCAACTTATCTGAAACATCGATAAAAAAAAGAGTATTATGTTTTATTATAAACAAATGCAGTAATTAATATTATTATAATCGCATCATTTTTCTTGATTCCATATCTATGTTTTATTTCTCTTTCAGCTATCTAAAATAAGACATAGTTAATTTAACGAAAATTCGAATAAGCATTCACCTATAAGCAACTGCAAAATAAATGAAACAATGGATTATTTAGAATTAATCGGAATTTTAAGGAGTATTAAAATTGGAGAAATAATTAAAAATGAATTTATTATGGTATTTAAATAATCTTAATTTCTAATAATTGTAAATTTAACAATGAAAATACAATAATTTAAATATTTCTTTTTATTATTATGATTAGTGAGTGCAACCATTCTTAACTTCAGACAAATATTTTCTTTTATTATTTTAAACATTTTTAACAAAAAATTAATGCGTTGAAAGTATTTTTTTTTAATAAAAGGAATGAGGTTATTTTTATTGCAATTATTTTAACGTTTCAGTTATAAACAAGTTTCTCATTCTTTTTTATAATAATCATTTCTTAAAAATGAGTAGGAACTCTGTTCTCTAAGTTCAATTTTAAATTCAAAAGAAAAATATTTAAGTTGGAACTGAAATTTAAAAATGATTCTTTTAAAGTTAAATAATAATTCTTTTTTTTTATGGATGAAAATTTTCTCTCTAAAGAGTTTTGTTTAAAACTCTAGTCATAAGTACATCAAAATGAATAACCAAATTACAGTCTATGGCCCGTGTGTTGATTATAAATTAAAGTTGTTCCTTTTTTTGTAATTTCAAAATTTTAATTTAATTCTCTTTCTTCTTTTTTGTTGGTTACACTATCTTTCTTTCTTTGCAACCAAATAGGAGGATTCCAGGCTTCTATTAAAATTATTTTTACCATGGTATTTACTGTCCATTTAAATTTATTAAATTCCATGGGTACCTGCTCAAATTCAACAAATGTGAGTGTTGGGGATTCTTTTATTTGGTTGCTGATTTAGATGAGAAACATGTTAAATCTAATTTATTTATAATTTCTTTTTTTTTATTTTATTTTCAAAGTTTAAAAATTTTTTTAGATCTCTGGTTTTATTTAAGGTTTTTAAAATTTTGGTATTTACTTAATCTTTAAAAATCATTATTCTCATAAATTTTTATATTAAGTTTGGCATTAAAAAGTTTCAAAGGTGTGGTAATATAATTCAAATCCCAAACATAAAGCTTAAATAACCCCCCCCCCCCCAGCTATATTTGAGTGTTGTGATAAAGAAAACGTATTCAAAAAAGAAAAAAACAAACATTGTTAATTAAGGTACGGATAAAATAACGAAAACTATGTTGAATTGGATCTACCACTGTGCAACGAAAACTGAAATGTTTCACAGCAACTTTCAAATATATGAGTGCACAAAACGTCTTAAAATTGATCAAAACCAAATTTTTATGTAAAAGAATTAGAATTGGAACATACGCATGTAAGCAATTTGAACATAAAATCCCGAAATATTGGCGTAAGCTCAAATGTACATAATTACAATGTATACAAACTTTTGCTTCGGTTAAATGAACAATGCAAATATCAGGAAATTTAAGATATTGGCGACAATTTGATTTTCCCCTCGCCAATGCATAAGCCCTTGTAGCTCACTGTTAAATTCATATAATCTGATGAAAATAGTGTTATCTTATAGGAATGTATCTGCTCTTTCCAAATATGAGCTTATTTTGTGTATAGGTTTTACAGAAACATCACTTTTTTTTACGTATTTTACACGCATTTTTGATGCATTTTCTATTTTATCCAACCGAACTCGAAAACGGTTAGAGATGGGACAAGGTTTCTATGGTGTTTTATGATCCACGTGGGCTCTTATATTATCCCATTTCATTTGACAGATTATGTCAAAGTCACCCTGTGTTATCTATATTTTCTTTCAAACTTTTTAGTGATTCGTTTTCGAAAAAAAATATTTACAAAACCTTTCATAAAATAATGTACTTCAAATATTTACTTACATGAATGACATTTCGTCCCTGATTTCAAGCTTATTTTTACCTTTATTAAGATTCTTGGTTTTGCATGTCATTTATAGGGAATAGGAAGAATTAAAAGCTATATTTAACTAACTTAACAAATGATGTGTTATATTCATACATTATTGACCTATATACTCCACAAGGTTAGCCTTACTCAGCAATATCTTTTTAGCAATGAAGCTTTTTCTAGATAGGAAATTTAAAATGATACGTTTTAGTCTAGTTTTTAAAACAAATTTAGTGTCTTATGGAGCCATTGTATAATATAATCGTTAATACGTCTCTATAGAGTACCATACTTTAAAATTTGAAATATATATTAACTCATTTCTCTTTTTTTACGATAATATTAGCATCCTGAAAAATAAAATTCAAAATGCGAAAAAGAAAATTTCAGGAAAAAAATATTTTGAGTATGTTTATAAAGGATAAACACATGAACTATTAAAGTGATGCCTAGATTCATGAGAAGAATATAAACTTAAGAGCTACTTATTTCTTGCCGTAGTAAAACTTTAATAAAATGTCGCACTAAATTCGGTTTTGATACTTAACAAATGAGAAAGAAAGCTTTTATATCTCGTTATCACAAAACAATCCCTTGTGATATATATGTGACATTAAAGTTAAGTACATAACATCTATGTTTAGCGATTCCTGAAAATTGCCTTTTTGCCTCTTTCTTATATCAGCTGTTCGTCTTGAAAATGTTTGATAAAGTGTAATATCTTTCTTACCCATGCCTCTTGTGAGAATATCAATTTATAATATGATTGAGGAGTAACTGCTGATACATAAATTTTCTTTACGTTAACATTTTACTATGCGATAAGAAGCAAATTCTGTAACTAATTTAAAACTTAATAACATTTCATTTTTGTACTTAATATAGAAAACAAGCTCATTTACGAAGTGATTTTTTGAATAAATTTAATGTATATTTATTATTTAATATTAAATATGTACTGAAATCTTATTTAATAGGATCAAATTTGATTTTTGTACGATTTTATGTATTTGATCAAATTGTATTTTACAGATAATTTCTAGTCTGCTTCTAAGAAAATAAAGCTTTGCTTACATATCTTGCATAAAAGAACATAAATTAAAGTCCATTTCAATTTGGAAAGCACATATAAGTTAAATTTTATAAAGCGAATAATTTAACAAAATTTGTTGATTTAAAAATAATTTCTATTAAAACGGTTTAATATAGCAATCTACAACGTTGTCGTAATGGATTTCTAGAAATTTAAAATTTCATCTTGTAAAAATAGTAAAATTTGACTGGTTCGAAAAATTAATGATACTTTAAATTGTCAAAGGAGATTATAAAACATTTAAATATATTTTTATTTATATGAGTATGATGCTCTTTTCATTTTAAGAAAAAAAATGAAAAAAATTATATGTTCCTGTTTTTTCGAAAAAACCAAGTCCTCTAAACAAAAATGAAGCGATTATATCGATATTTGGCATTTCATATTTTAAAAACGCATTTAAATTACGGAAAGCGATAGAAATTCAGAATACTTTGCTGAGTGACAGATAATGCAATGCCAATAACATTCCAAAATTACGGAGCACCTTTTAAAGCAATATTTCACCAAAAATTGTTGCTACTTGAAGTACTTTGCATACTATAGTTAAATTGCACTTAACCCTTAAATGGCGGCTGTTACAGCAGTTTTCACGTTTTAATATGGGTTTTTAAAAGGAATACTTTAAAAATGAAAAGGAAAGCATGCCTGTTGAAAATTTCATTAAAATACCTCCACTGTTATAAAAATACGGGTTTGAATTTGAGTGAGATGCTTTGTAACTTTTTTTTTTAAATGTGGGATAATGACACTCATGTTCTATATAAAAAAATGTTTGTGGAGGTGTGTTATACCAGCCGAAATGTTTGTTTCTTGATTATCAATCACTCTGTATTGATAGATTGAACATTAAAATAAAAATCTTTATTGAAATTATCAAAATATATTTTTATTTTTTCAAACGCATTTTCAACAAGATATAGGTGGAAATTCTTTTTATTTCTAAGAAAATACATTTGAAAACTTATCAATAATTAATTGAGGTTTCAATTTCAAAGGGTAAAAATAATTCTTGATTATCGGAAAATGTATCATCGTCTTAGTTAATATTTCAAAATGAAAATGTATGCAACTAAATATTTTCTTTGAAAATAGAAAAATAGCAGCAGAAACACTTTCCTCTATAATTGAAAGAAAATATTGAAATTCTCACTGCATTTGCGTAACTGATTTTTCGATAATAGGTTAACTGAATATCAATTTGAATAAAAATATGCAAAAAGCATCTATCGCTTATAGAGGAAATCCACACATTTTGCCGGTGTTGTGTAGTTTATAATGACATCATTTTTGTTTTTCAATTATTTTTTTTAATTAAATAATTCATAATACGAATTAAATATTTCAACAAACGTCTGATTTTTTAAGAAAAAAGAATTTAAAATGTTTGTTTTATACCTTCGTGTTTTTGTGGTAAAACAGTATTTTTTTATCCACATAACAGTCCTTCAACGGTTGAGTTATACCCGAAAATTCTCTTTGAAATTATCTCGGGCCTAATACTGACCCAAAATACAAATATTTGTTGACCTGAAACCTGATCCGAACCTGACGAACTTAAGGTGAAATCGACTTGAAATGAATGAAAATTAATACATATTTAAAGGGTCAGGATGTTTTTTTTAAGTGTCGAGAAATCGATGTTTTACTAGCTTATATTGAATTTTGATTCTTTGGGAACAATTTTAAAGAACCCCAAGCAAAAATTTAAAAAAGTAGGGAAGTTAAGCACGAAACTGTTTCAGTACATTTTATTTGATCAAGAGGTAACTTAATCGCTAAATTGAATTTTCGCAAAATGGTATTTTTGGTTATTGCGCGCATGATATTAAAGAAATTATTTGATACAATTTCATGAAGTTTTAACTGAAAGTATAAACCTTATACCTGAACTAAATGACCTACTATTTTCGTCAAATAAGAAATTTAAAAATGATGATATATATATATATATATATATATATATATATTTAAATAATTAAATGTTAAGGGTTTTTTCCCTTAAGATCTACTTATTTTATATATATATTTTTTCTTTTTAGGTCATTTTAAACACATATTATATTTCTACTGAATTAAAAAAATGAGAGCAATATGTTAAACTATATAATTGCATTTTAATTAATGCTTTTCAATTATTATTAACGATACCTTTTATAAATGTGTGATATAACACGAACTATATATATATATATATATATATACATATATATATATATATATATATATATATATATATATATATATATATATATATATACATATATATATATATATATATAAATATTAATCAATGACTTTTATTTAAATGAACATATCTGTCTTTGAATATTTATTTTTAAAATGTTATAATAATTATACGAAATCTTTCAATACGAATGATCAGTTCAAAACAGAATATGGTTATCTTTTTTATTTTGTGACTATTTACACATAATAGTGACAAATTTAATAAAAAAGAGTTTTGTTTTGATTATTAGTAAATTGACTTATTATTGTTGGCGTACGCAAATTTCTATTAGGCCTTTTTTAATGTTAAAATCTTACAAAAGAACAGTTTTATGCTTATTACATAAGACATACGCCAGTTAAAATTTTTAATTACCAACACAAAATGTAACCAGAATTTTAGGAACAAGTAATCTTCAATTAATGTGTAATGGAACAAAAGTTTTAGTGAAAAAGATTATGAATAAAATTAATCAAAAGTACAAGATACACTCTACCTTCAATTTTCGTATTCTTACTATGATTTAATGAGAATATTAAAATGCTTCTCCTGAAAGAATGTCTGAAATATTTTATTAGATTTCTTCGCTGTACATTTTCAAAAGGATCGCCATTAGGTTTTGTTTACAAAGGTAGTTTTTTCTATAATTAAGATTATCATATTTCAGTATAATTAAGTTTGATAAATTTTCTCGCATTGATTATGACAAGAGTGATTAATAAAAAGAAAAAAATATTATTCCTAGAGAGAAATTATAAAAAATTATACATGAAGCTATTCATAATTTTATCATTAATGAAGGAATATAAAATTGAACGAAATATATTTGAATTTTTAATTATTTAAGTGATTTAAAAAGCTTTTAAAGATACAAATCTATACTTTTATGCGTAAAAAAATTATACGACGTATAATGTACTTATTTGTAATATTATAAGAAAAAAAATTACAAATGGTATGTGTTTAAAGATCCTGGAATTTTCCCTTTTTTCAATTCAAATTTATTATATCAGTTCCTCTACAATTTTTATTAATATCAATTTTTATTTTTAAGTATCGAGAAATTTCAATCGTGCGATTAAGTATGGTGAATATATCTATACAGAGCTGCTCGGAGATTCCAGAGAAGTTACCTGCCCCCTGGCCACCCACTTTTTCCTTTTATTTGCAGTGGTTCACATTTGTTTTTGGACACTTGTGTTTTTGAAACTTTCTTATAAAAAACATCATCTAAATATTAAAGGATCTACTTAATTTTTTTTCATATAAACTTTATTTTTTCTATAATAAAACCTACCTATTCTAATAAAAATAAATTCAAACACTTAAAAAATATACCAAGAAAGTGTTAAGAAAAATCTCACATAAGTAATTGGACACTTCAAAGCTTTACTAAATTTTTTAACAAATTTTATTTTTCATTATTTATTTTATTATAAGCTAGCAAGCTACGTCCGCTGCGCTGGTCGGCTTCTACAAATGAACCTTGAAACAAACGAAATATATCGTTTTATTTGACCTTGTATTTGAAAGCAATCTGTATATTTACCTGGAATATCCTACCACATTATTGAAAAATAACGCCATTCCCAGCTAAAAATGAACTGCAGTGACAAAACTACAAAAAAAAAAAATGCAGTTGGAAAACTGCGGTGATTTGGCACAAATCCCTGCAGTTTTTTTTAAGTCGACATAACTACAAATTTACTGCAGTAAATTTGTAGTTATGTCGACTTCAAAAAAACTGCAGAGATTTGTGCCAAATCACCGCAGTTTTCCAACTGCATTTTAACTGCACACTTACTGCAGTAAATTTGTAGTTATGTCGACTTCAAAAAAACTGTAGGGATTTGTGCCAAATCACCGCAGACTTCCAACTGCATTTTAACTACACACTTACTGCAGTAAATGTGTAGTTATGTCGACTTCAAAAAAACTGCAATGATTTGTGACAAATCACTGCGGTCTTTCAACTGCATTTTTTTGCAGTTTCACTGCATTCTTTTAGAAATTTACTACAAAATATGTATATATATAAAATATTAATTTTTCTGTATGAAAAAATCAGCACTAAAATCTAATTAAATATATTTTTTTCATATCTCAATTTATATGCAATCTGTGCATAAAATATATCATGCATACAACGATTAATCATCATTGAAAAATATTTTTTGATCATGGCTGACATATTCAATTATTATGGTTACCTTTTGAAAAATGAAAGAATTCAAGAAATTGTATGAACGACTTTACTCAAAATAATAATATTGAAAGATGAGTGAAGTATTCATAATAATCATAGTACTTCAATCTTCAAGCAATGATTTTTTTATGGTATTGAATTGTTTTTATTTTTTCAATAGTTTCATTACTGGGCAATTTCTTTGAAATCAAGGACACATATGGTTATTGGCTAAAAATTAAAATCCTACTTTTAAAATTTTGTAATAAAAAGTGCAATTTTATAAATAAATTCAATGTGAAGAAGAAAATTGATAATGTGTATTTAGTAATTCCATTGCAACAATAAAAATTGCAATTAAAAATAATTGTATATGAATTTTAAAAAAATAAATTATAATTCTTTATATAATGGCATATCTTTTCAATCCTCTACAGAAATTTCAAATTGATAAAGCAAATAGATGCACAAGAATTTAAATCAGAGTGGACATAACTTTTTCTTTGTCCATTGTAATTTTGTTACCCAAGCATTTAAACATTTTTATAAAATATCCTTGTTTTTTTAATTGCTGTAACTGTTTGATTATTCAATATGTACTTACTGCCTCCCCCCCCCCCCAAAATGATTTTCTTTGTAGCTTGTGAGAATATATATATTGTGCGAAAGGGATTACAAATTTTTAATCTCATAAGCAATTCATAATGAAGTCTATTATGGCAGATTTAGATGATAATTTTAAATATTAAATGTAGGGGAGACTGGTACACAGTGGACCACTTTTTCAGTTAATTTTTTTTTTCTCTTTAATGGACAAACCGATCTGCATAAAAAATATTTTTGAATATTCCTTAAACCTTTATACATTTATCATAACATAGTTTTCAATATATTTTTCAACAGAAATTTTTTTATATGCATCCGTAAAGTGGACCACAGTGGACCGCTATTAGGTATTATCTGAAATATACAATATAAGTATATTTTTCGTTAATCTAAGTCTTTTTTATTTTCCCTTTACCCACGAAATAACATAGTAATATAAATTTACGAGTAACATTTTGAAACAAAAACAAAATGAATTATATTTTGAAAATAATAACAGATTAATACAGGAACAATTGCAATTTAGTTGAAGTTATTACTTAATCAAAGTTTACAAATAATATACCAGGAGGAAAATAACTTTATAAAAATTATAATTTAATTTAAAGTAATGCTATTTTAAATATTGTCCTCCTGAATGATGATATGTTACATGAAATGTGATTAAAAGCTTTTTCTTCTTTTTCCAAGATAGTTTGCCAAATTGGTATGTTACAGGTGTCAGTTAACATTTTTCAATTAATAACAAAATGTTTGTTGTTATATTTTTATACTTGATAGCAGGGGTGTAAAAATCTAGTCGCCAATGGGTAGATTACTACCACTAAATTTTTAATATTCTTCGACTAATTAGAATACTGATAAAATTTAGGTGAAGTATAATAATAAAATTTAGCTGAAGAATACTAATAAAATTTAGTGGTGAGAATTGGCCCATTGACTCCTAGATTTTTACACCCCAGCTTGATAGCTTATTTTAAAATTTTGGATGCTGTTACTTGTTTGTAATAATAAAAACTTTGGATTTAAAGAAAATATTTTTCTTTTAGCTTATTTATCCATTGAACACCATAAAACACATTTCAGGATTCATTTTTTGCATTTTTTATTACAAAATAATGTAAAATTAATATAAGAAAAAACATCTAGTGACCAAAATTTATCAAATTATAAAGCATATATGACATTATAATAATACTATATGTGTTCAACATTTCGTGATTTATGTGGCCGAAAGTTATAGTCATATGATGCAAATAATATATATATAATGACGTATTAATTACGCATAATATGAGTGTTTGGTGTGTAATATATATATATTCATATATACGATGCATATGTAAGCTTGGCGATGATTTTGATAAAATCATAGCTGCAACCTTGGCATAATCGTAATTGTAGGGGCAACAAACTTTAAATTAACTCCATCGCTATTACAGTATTTTTTAAAAAAAAGTCTAAAATAAGACAATATGGACGACACAGTGACAATACAAATCTCCTCCGAAATAATTTTTTTTGGCAAGACAACGTGGTACTTTATAAATACGTTGAATGTATCTAATTTTTTAATCTATCTAGATTTGTAGAGGTGTCTGTCGGTACATATTTTTAGCCATCTTATGGCTATATATAAACATTTAAAAAATTACGGCATTAATTATTATATTAACAAAGCTAGCGAATAAGAAAAATAATATACAAACGCTTGCGCTTACCGCCGTCGCCGTCGCCGTCAAAATGTAAACAGAACGATCAGAATCTGAGTTGAGTTGAGATGTAGCGTTTCTTCACATAGTCAGTTACGAAAAAAAAATCAAATGTTCAAAAGGAGATTTACATTTTTCACTTGTTTTTTGAAATAAAATTTTCTTAAAAACTGGAAGTCATCATGCCTGTAGTTAATAAGTGGTAAGGCAATTTCCCCCTCCCTCGATTTTGAAATTTAAATAACTAAATAATTAAAATAACTAAAATAAATAATAATAATAATAATAAAAAACTTAAAATAAAAGAACTCAGAATTTTTCGTTGTGTGTAGGGTGTATATGTGTCTGTGGGGGGGGGGGTGTTCAATTACTACTTTCTTCCTGAATTTTAAAGTTTAAGTAACTAAAATTACGTTTTCTCCGTTTTTGAACAGCATAATAAAATTGGTTCTTTTGAGTAACTTAAAAGAGGAACTAAAAATTTTCCGTTGGAGGGGGGGGGGCGTCATTAACCCTCCCTGGATTTTGAAATTTTATTTAATGTTTTATTTTGACCGATTTTGTAAAACAGTAAATTTATTCTTTTTCCGAGTAATTTAAAGTAATTAAACACTAAGAGAAAGTACAAATTTCCCGTTGGGCGGAAGGGCGGACTTTCCCCCTTAAATTCCCCATGAAAGTTATTTTTATTATATATATATTTATGTGTTAAAAATTTATCTCAAAATGGGTGGTTCAAAGCAGTGTTCGTCCCCCCCCCCTCCGCGCCTGAAGATTTTGATTTTTGTTCAATTTAGTCCCATTAAACTAAAAGTCTTGAAAACAGTGTTAATTATTAATAACAGAGTAAATACGCAATATTGTCAAAAACTGAAAGACTTTAATATTGCTTAGCTTTTAAAACTGCAGATAAATTGCAGAAAATATCTCACAAACTTACTAAAATTAAGTTCTGTAAAATTACCTTAAAGTAACTGCAGTTATACGGCAGATACATCAGAAAATATAATACTGAAATAATGACTGTAAAAATACTTCAAATTTACTACAGTTTTACTACAGATGTAAAGTCTCATTATTTTTTAAATTTATGATTATAACATAAATTCACGTAAACTGCAGTATTTTTGCAGATAAAAGCTCACAGTATTTTTGAAATAAATTACTGCAAAATTACTTCACATTAACTGCAAAATAACTGAAGTATTTTTACAGTCAAGATTGCACTACAGAAAATCTACAGTTGCCTGTAGAAAAACTTTAAAAATACTTCACTTCTGTAGAAAAACTGCATTTCATTTTTAGCTGGGATTGAATTGTTTTTATTTTTTCAATAGTTTCATTACTGGGCAATTTCTTTGAAATCAAGGACACATGGTTATTGGCTAAAAATTAAAATCTTACTTTTAAAATTTTGTAATAAAAAGTGCAATTTTATAAATAAATTCAATGTGAAGAAGAAAATTGATAATGTGTATTTAGTAATTCCATTGCAACAATAAAAATTGCAATTAAAAATAATTGTATATGAATTTTAAAAAAATAAATTATAATTCTTTATATAATGGCATATCTTTTCAATCCTCTACAGAAATTTCAAATTGATAAAGCAAATAGATGCACAAGAATTTAAATCAGAGTGGACATAACTTTTTCTTTGTCCATTGTAATTTTGTTACACAAAATTTAAACATTTTTATAAAATATCCTTGTTTTTTTAATTGCTGTAACTGTTTGATTATTCCATATGTACTTACTGCCTCCACCCCCCAAAAAAAATGATTTTCTTTGTAGCTTGTGAGAATATATATTACGAAGCTTGTGAGAATATATATATTGTGCGAAAGGGATTACAAATTTTTAATCCCATAAGCAATTCATAATGAAGTCTATTGTGGCAGATTTAGATGATAATTTTAAATATTAAATGTAGGGGAGACTGGTACACAGTGGACCACTTTTTCAGTTAAATTTTTTTTTTCTCTTTAATGGACAAACCGATCTGCATAAAACATATTTTTGAATATTCCTTAAACCTTTATACATTTATCATAACATAGTTTTCAATATATTTTTCAAAAGAATTTTTTTTATATGTATCCGTAAAGTGGACCACAGTGGACCGCTATTAGGTATTATCTGAAATATACAATATAAGTCTATTTTTCATTAATCTAAGTCTTTTTTATTTTCCCTTTACCCACGAAATAACATAGTAATATAAATTTACGAGTAACATTTTGAAACAAAAACAAAATGAATTATATTTTGAAAATAATAACAGATTAATACAGGAACAATTGCAATTTAGTTGAAGTTATTACTTAAGTACAAAACAATTAGCGCACGTTACAATTTGCAAATGAAATTCCAAAATACTTATGAGTATGATTGAGCTTGGAACTTTCCTGAAATACTTTTGGGTCTGAGAGCAATATTATGAAATCATTGACATCAACAATAGATTCATCTACAGTTTCGGGAAAAATAAACTGATTTCCATTCAATTTGCATCTCACGAATCTTACTTGAATAGAATAATCACCAATTTAGACTACAGTTATATTTATCAAAGGCAGTAAATACAAAACAAAATATTTCTTACTACATTAAATAAATTGTCATTTTTCTTTGTTTATTTTATTTTACAGTTAAATAACTACTTTTAAACAATATTTCTTTATAGTAAATAAGCAATTATTAAATATTTTGAACATTCTGCATTACAGGAGCAGAATGGATTGTGGACCACTGTGCCCAGGAGTGGGCGGTCCACTGTGACCCATGTTGAAGTTCAATAAATAATCGTATTAATATTGTTTATAGCTTCCTTTTAAACATATTAACTTTAAAGTTAAATAAAAACAAGTATCTTAGATTTACAAAAAAGCTGTTTTATCTTATTTATCTACAACCTTTAATTACTAAAAAAATTCAAATATGATGAAAAATTTTACTTTTAGAAGCTCAAAACAACCAATCAGGATAAAATAGTTCAATCTGAGCTAAACATATTTTCTGAAGGCTATAAATAATCAGTGCAGTGCTGTTGTCTATTAGGATATAAGAGAAGCTTTTAAAAAGTTTAAATAAATAAAATATTAGGGGGTGGTCCACTGTGCCCATAGGTCCAGTGTTTACCGGTCTCCCCTACACGAAATTTAAATGCAAAAATTAATTTTAATTGCAACTAATTTTTCCACAATGTAAATTTCAAATTTGAATATTTTTGCATCTCTTAAAGAAATTATCTATATGTGCATTGAATATTTATATAATTTTGAATATATAAAATAAATTATATGAAAGGATACATACATATATGTAAATTTCTAAATTTTATACCATTTACTATAAAATAAAATGTATTACATATATTACAGCTAATAAAAAATAACTGCATAAAATTCATATTAAAAGCAAAACAAATATATGCTTTTCTGTTTTTCTAAAAAAATGCTAAAATTTACAAAAATTACACTTACCTGCGTCCTGATTTGTCCTTCCAATTTTATCTTGTATACAATTATGGTGCAAATAAGGTTTAAATTTAAAAAAAACCATTTTATTAACATTTGAGGTTTATGCTTTATAATTTACATCGTATTTAAATACCAAATGTATTTACAAATTCTTCTCACATTTCACAGCCTTTGCTACCGAATTTAGCTTGTTTCGAATAGTGGCACGTACAAGTGATACATTTACAACAAACTTGCAGGCAACATGGCCCTGAATATCCATTATCCTGGATCCCATTACCAGAGGAGACCACGAAAACACTTATATAAATGCAAATATATGCAATTATCCGTTACCGGATTAAGCAGGTACATTAACCGAACATTAACTCCGCATACATTAACTGAAAAAAAAAACCCTGGATGCATGAAACTCACCATGCAGCAATCTCTAGAATGCATAAAATTCATTCAAACAGCAGTTAGTAACATATATATGTATGCTTCGCTTACATTAACTGAAAAGCCCCAACAGTGGCTGAGAGGTTGTGCTCTCGAAGCTGGTAGACGGGAGGTGCTGGGTTCGATCCCAATCGCGCCCGTCGGCCTAATCTTTCGGAGTTTTCATGGTTTTCTTCGAGCCGTGGATTTATCCATGCGTAAATACGGGTTAGGTTCCCTTAGAAAGACCCCCACGAAGGGCACTCCCCCCGGGCCTATATCCCTAGTGTGGATAACTGGCCGTCAATAATCAACCCAACCGAACCCATTAACTGAAAAAAAACGTGGATGTATGAAACTCACCATACAGCAATCTTGAGAATGCATGAAATTCATTCAAACAGCAGTTAGTAACATATATATATATATATGTACGCTTCGCCTACAATAACTCCCCCCACACCCCAAAAAACAATCCTGGATGCACGAAACTCACAATGCAGCAATCTCTAGAATGCATGAAATTCATTCAAACAGCGGTTAGTAACTTATATATATATGTACACTTCACGCACATTAACCGAAAAAAAAAAACCACAAATTGAATTTCGGAAGAAAAATTGCAAATTTCACCGTTCAAGAGTGCAAAAATCCTGAATTTCATCGATAGTGCGTGTAAAATCATGAATTTTCTCAATCGTGTGCGTAAAAATAATGAAGTTTGTGGATCATGCTCAGAAAAATTAATGAATTTTGTCGATCGGCTACGTAAAAAAAACTTCGCCATTCGGGAGTGTAAAAATCCTGAATTTCATCGATCAAATGCATAAAAATCACGAATCTCGTCGATCGGGCATGTAAAAATCATGATTTTTAGCGACCGAGTGCATAAAAATCATGAATTTTATCGATCGGCGTGTAAAAATCATGTATTTTGTTGATTGGCTACGTAAATATCAAATTTCGTCATTCGGCAGTGTAAAAATCTTGAATTTTGTCGATCGTGTGCATAAAAATAATGAATTTCTTCGATCGGGCGGAGAGAAATAATGAATTTTGTCGATTGGCTACGTAAAAATCAAATTTCGTCATTCGGCAGTGTAAAAATTCTGAATTTCGTCGATCAAACGCATAAAAATCATGAATTTTATGGATCGCCAAGTAAAAATCATGAATTTCTTCAATTATGCACGGAAAATTGTAAATTTCTTCAAACGGGTGCGTAAAAGCCATGAATTTCTTCGAACGGACGCATAAAAATTATGAATTTCGTCGAATGGACGCTGAAAAATCTTGAAATTTAGGAGAAAATGGTAATTGGGAAATCCTGCATTTGGCTTGTGCTTTCCACATTTTTAATCGCCAGTTTTTAAAGTTTAATCAACAACCGGCGACTGCTTATTTTCACCTTTAGGGGGGGGGGGCAATCGCAAAATTAGTCGCTCAAGGATAGCCATGGAATGTGTTACCTGAAAGCAGAGGTGGTAAACAATGACAATGTTTTAATTGCCGTTTTACAACTTTAATCGCTATGTGGTGAATAGCTACTGCTAATTTTCACCTATAGCTAAATTCTAAACCTGTTTACATTTTACATGCGACTCTCGGCATTGAGCAATAAGTGACAGCGTTCGTCCATTATTTTCCGTAATTCGATAACTTTGTTAATATAATAATTAACACCTTAATTCATTTTTTAAATGTTTATACATAGCCATAAGATAGCTAAAAATATGTACACTTCTTCAAAACTGGTTTCTCTTTTAAAAAAATTAGATAGATTCAACGTATTTATAAAAGCCTTACTAGAAAAAAAATTTCATAGGATATTTGTATTTTCAAAGTTTTGTTCATATTATCTTATTTTAAACTTTTCTTTAATAGTGATGGAGTTAATTTAGAGTTTGTTATTGTGAATTCAAATAACTCATATTTATTACAAAATTAAATTAAATATTTGAGCCTTTTATCGTTACAATGAAATTTATAATATTGTTTGGGTTGATCTTGACTGTACTTAGCCTGTGTGTCAATACAATTAATGGTTTCTCAAGGTTTTTACATATATTTTCAATTGCTTTTAATCAAAGTTTACAAATAATATACCAGGAGGAAAATAACTTTATAAAAATTATAATTTAATTTAAAGTAATGCTATTTTAAATATTGTCCGCCTGAATGATGATATGTTACATGAAATGTGATTAAAAGCTTTTTCTTCTTTTTCCAAGATAGTTTGCCAAATTGGTATGTTGTGTCAGTTAACATTTTTCAATTAATAACAAAATATTTGTTGCTATATTTTTATACTTGATAGCAGGGGTGTAAAAATCTAGTCGCCAATGGGTAGATTACTACCACTAAATTTTTAATATTCTTCGACTAATAAGAATACTGATAAAATTTAGGTGAAGTATAATAATTAAATTTAGCCGAAGAATACTAATAAAATTTAGTGGTGAGAATTGGCCCATTGACTCCTAGATTTTTACACCCCAGCTTGATAGCTTATTTTAAAATTTTGGATGCTGTTACTTGTTTGTAATAATAAAAACTTTGGATTTAAAGAAAATAATTTTTTTTAGCTTATTTATCCATTGAACACCATAAAACACATTTCAGGATTCATTTTTTGCATTTTTTATTACAAAATAATGTAAAATTAATATAAGAAAAAACATCTAGTGACCAAAATTTATCAAATTATAAAGCATATATGACATTATAATAATACTATATTTGTTCAACATTTCGTGATTTATGTGGCCGAAAGTTATAGTCATATGATGCAAATAATATATATATAATGACGTATTAATTACGCATAATATGAGTGTTTGGTGTGTAATATATATATATTCATATATACGATGCATATGTAAGCTTGGCGATGATTTTGATAAAATCATAGCTGCAACCTTGGCATAATCGTAATTGTAGGGGCAACAAACTTTAAATTAACTCCATCGCTATTACAGTTTTTTTTAAAAAAAGTCTAAAATAAGACAATATGGACGACACATTGACAATACAAATCTCCTCCGAAATAATTTTTTTTGGCAAGACAACGTGGTACTTTATAAAGACGTTGAATGTATCTATTTTTTTATTCTTTCTAGATTTGTAGAGGTGTCTGTCGGTACATATTTTTAGCCATCTTATGGCTATATATAAACATTTAAAAAATTACGGCATTAATTATTATATTAACAAAGCTAGCGAATAAGAAAAATAATATACAAACGCTTGCACTTACCGCTTACCGCCGTCGCCGTCAAATGTAAACAGAACGATCAGAATGTGAGTTGAGTTGGGATGTAGCGTTTCTTCACATAGTCAGTTACGAAAAAAAAAATCAAATGTTCAAAAGGAGATTTACATTTTTCACTTGTTTTTTGAAGTAAAATTTTCTTAAAAACTGGAAGTCATCATGCCTGTAGTTAATAAGTGGAAAGGCAATTTCCCCCTCACTCGATTTTGAAATTTAAATAACTAAATAATTAAAATAACTAAAATAAATAATAATAATAATAATAATAATAATAAACTTAAAATAAAAGAACTAAGAATTTTTCGTTGTGTGTAGGGTGTATATGTGTGTGTGTGTGTGTGGGGGGGGGTGTTCAATTACTACTTTCTTCCTGAATTTTAAAGTTTAAGTAACTAAAATTACGTTTTCTCCGTTTTTGAACAGCATAATAAAATTGATTCTTTTGAGTAACTTAAAAGAGGAACTAAAAATTTTCCGTTGGAGGGGGGGGGGCGTTATTAACCCTCCCTGGATTTTGAAATTTTATTTAATTTTTTATTTTGACCGATTTTGTAAAACAGTAAATTTATTCTTTTTTCGAGTAATTTAAAGTAATTAAACACTAAGAGAAAGTACAAATTCCCGTTGGGGGGAAGGGCGGACTTTCCCCTCTTAAATTCCCCATGAAAGTTATTTATTTGTTATTTTTTATATTTATGTGTTAAAAATGTATCTCAAAAGGGGTGGTTCAAAGCAGTGTCCACTGCTTAACTCGCTGTTCCTCGCTTAACTTAAAAGAGGAACTAAGAATTTTCCGTTGGAGGCGGGGGGGGGGGGGGGGGGGGTTGCGTCATTAACCCTCCCTGGATTTTAAAATTTTATTTAATTTTTTATTTTGACCGATTTTGTAAAACAGTAAATTTATTCTTTTTCCGAGTAATTTAAAGTAATTAAACACTAAGAGAAAGTACAAATTTCCCGTTGGGCGGAAGGGCGGACTTTCCCCCTTAAATTTCGCATGAAAGTTATTTTTATATATATATATATTTATGTGTTAAAAATTTATCTCAAAATGGGTGGTTCAAAGCAGTCTTCACCCCCCCCCCCGCCTGAGGATTTTGATTTTTGTTCAATTTTGTCCCATTAAACTAAAAGTCTTGAAAACAGTGTTAATTATAAATAACAGAGTAAATACGCAATATTGTCAAAAACTGAAAGACTTTAATATTGCTTAGCTTTTAAAACTGCAGATAAATTGCAGAAAATATCTCACAAACTTACTAAAATTAAGTTGTGTAAAATTACCTTAAAGTAACTGCAGTTATACTGCAGATACATCAGAAAATATAATACTGAAATAATGACTGTAAAAATACTTCAAATTTACTACAGTTTTACTACAGATGTAAAGTCACATTATTTTTTAAATTTATGATTATAACATAAAGTCACGCAAACTGCAATATTTTTGCAGATAAAAGCTCACAGTATTTTTGAAATAAATTACTGCAAAATTACTTCACATTAACTGCAAAATAACTGAAGTATTTTTACAGTCAAGATTGCACTACAGAAAATCTACAGTTGCCTGTAGAAAAACTTTAAAAATGCTTCACTTCTGTAGAAAAACTGCAGTTCATTTTTAGCTGGGAAGGCAGAAGCCGAAATCAGACCCATCATATATTTAACCTTCTTTATCCGCATCAATACTGGGTGATTTCAGTTTGGGCCTTCATTGAGCACCTATTGCTTTCAGCGCCATCTATCGATGCTATTTGAAACTAAAATCAGTAGTTGCAGTAAAAAAAACTCCCGACATCATACATAATCCTCCTGCAGGATTTTTTTTTAAATATCTGTCACCGTTTTCAAGTTATTGAATTTTGAAATCAGTCAGACCAGTTTAGGACACCCGGTATATATATGTTAAATTAACATTAATCGATTTTCATGTTTTTCCAAAAAATACTGTACATGTTACACGGACAAATACTGTAATAGATAAAACATACAATAATTTAGCAAAGAAATTTAAATAATTAACGCTTGAATATATCAATATATATCGTTAGTGAATTTAAACAAATCTTTATAAAGAGTATTACAAACAAATATTCAAAAATTTATAGTGGTAATGGAATTCACACAATTCACTAAAAAACATTTTGCATCTTAAAAAAACTCGTTTGCAACGTACTGCACTAGACGGATTTTATTTACTGGGATTAAAAATGCTTTTTACAAAATCATGTATATGGTTTTTATAATTTTAAACTCATGGTAAAAGAAGATAACAAAGATAAATTAGCAAACAAAGATTAACTTTAAAAATGTACAAAACAATTTGGAAAAACAAATCGAAAAAATAGGTTTTAAAATCTCTAAAAAAATTTACAAAATTAAATAAGATCTATACCTCAGTAGTGTTAAGAAACTTTTATATTTACAACCAATTAGAAATGTTACACGGCAGTTTCTTTTTATAAATAGCTCCATATCACATTTATTTTGCAGTACATAACGTGTTTATATTATGCATCACGTGAATACTCTTGTGAAACAATATATTTAAGGTGTTCTAAAATAAAAATGAGCCAGTTTCATTTACATTTCTGATTTCATTTTTGATTTGAAACGCATGAAATTGGCTTTTGTTATTACCCAGGAACTATGTAGTTGAATTGGATTTTCTAGTTTTTCATAAAGGCTTAAGATATGTCACTAAATGTTGTCAAAGTTGACAGTTTGAACCAAATTTTCGGATGAACAGCAGGGCAAAAATCTGTCGTCACGTGACAACAATAGCCTATAGCTCAATCATTCATGTACTAAAAAAATGAAAAAAAACCGTTCGATTCCAAACCGCTTCAATTGTCAGGCCTGTAAGTTCTTTGCTTTTGCTTTTTAAATTCAATCCGTAAATGTGTCAGAAAATTTTGGCTTTTTGAATGGGGAAAATTATTATTATTATTGTTATTATTATTATTATTTATTTTATTTTTTAGACAGAGAATCATCTTAAGTAAATGTTTGCAGCTTGTTGTTAAAAAAGCAGTTTATTTTCAAAACGATAAAGGTCCCTTTAACGGATTAAAGGTTTAGTTCCGGCAAAATATTGTAGATCCAAAATACTTGCTTTGCTTCTATAATTTCTTAAGTTTTTCTAATAATTTATTAATTGCCTTATGACGCAGCATCTAATTACTCTCATGCAGAATTTGTTTTAAAGAAAATGTTTAAAACAACTGAAAAAGATTTAAATTAGGAAAGCAGAATTTGTTTTCAGTTATTTAATAATATAATTTATTTACTTGTCAAAGTACTAGGCTCCTAACAATAAATTTATTTACTGACAAATTGTTTACTTAGAAAATTATATTTTCTTGCCCAAAAATATTTGTCGTTCACTAGCATTTATTGATTCAATATGCTCAAGTAATTAAGCACCAGTTTCATTAAAATGCGAAAAAAAATATTAAACACAAAGATATTAAATGGAAAATATTACCTTTTTATCACTTATCATAATAAAAAAAAATTATCTGTATAAAATTGTCTAAATGACAAGTTTTTCATTATAAATACTAACTTTATAAAATGAAAATATTTCTCGAGAATGTGAAATACATGTTCACACGTTTGTTTATCAGTAAGGAATTTCGGTGAGTCTAAATACAGAAAATATTTTTACTTAAAGGAGATTCTTACAATCTCGCATTTATGTTCTTTGAATTTCCATAAACAATAAGCAATCCTATTATCAAAATACGAGAAAAATCTAATTAAATTTCTCGTAAAGAAGTTTAGAGCCAAAAGGGAATTTTCTTATCGTTGTTTGAAGCTCAAAAAGCTTAGATAATGAGGTGAATTTCTGGATACACAACTATTTATTAATTCGTCGTAAAACAGTAACTCCAGTGTTGCCTCATTATAAATAAATTCACGAGCTTATTTTTGTTCAGTGCTGATAAACGGTATTGTCAGTCGGTTATTATGTACTTCTTTTCGAAAAAATTTATTAAAATCCCCTTACATAAACACAAGTACTCTGCATTTTGACAAATAAATGTCGTTTGATTATGCATTATTAAAATAACTCAAAATAAAGGAACTTCTTTACGTATTAATTCTATTGACTTATATAAGTGCATGTTTTAATGAATTGCAGTCTTTAATGAATTCATTTCTGATCATAAAGTATACATTTAAGGTATCCCACTACGTTTGAAATCCCCCTTTTTAAAAAAAATTAAGCATAAATGTCTGTATTATTGTTTTATCAAATAAATTAGTTTATAAAAAGATAAATCAATTTTTTAATAAATCAGATGATTTATCTCGGGGCTCACGGGTAACAGAACACAGGTGAAAATATTTTTTTTATAAAAAGGATTATAGATTTTTTTATATATAATTTTTTTTGGATTGTCTATCTACGCCATGATACTAGTTACAGTGTCATCTAGCTGCAAAATGTGGTACTAATATTCCGGAAATGCAAAGATAAATAAATTTTTTAATAAATCAGATGATTTATTTCGGGGCTCACGGGTAACAAAACACAGGTGAAAATATTTTTTTTATAAAAAGGATTATAGATTTTTTTATATATATTTTTTTGGATTGTCTATCTACGCCATGATACTAGTTACAGTGCAATCTAGCTGCAAAATGTGGTACAAACATTCCGGAAATGCAGCATTCACCATGCATCTGCTGTGTTCCAATGGTTAGACATTTATACTTCTTAAATTGATTTTCTTATTAAAATAAACAGAATCTTGTTTCAATGTTTTAGTTTTATTAATAAATGTGCATCTAATCCTGTCACACTTATATATGAATTTGTGGCGTATGTAAGCTGATGATATGGTTTCAGAGCTTATAATGAAGCTTTTTTTTTACATCTAAAGCTTACATTTCATACTAAATCTATGTTTCCCTACAACTTTGCAATTTTTTCCCCGTATTCCGACCTGTTTTGAAAATAGGATCGTTAACTGCAGTGTTTTTCTCTAGCTGGCGCTTTAAGTTCTCACGTCTCGTAGCGCATAGTCACTTTACGAACGTCAATATACACTGTAAAAAATGACCAATGTTTCTTATTTTATGAAAATATGCTATAACCACGAACGAAAATATAATATAATCTTTTGAGTTATCTGAAATTTCAAATAGCATGTTACATTGTCTTTTGAATCCCCAGAAACGAATACATTTTCAAAATTTAAAGAATAATTTATAAAAACAAATTATTTTTAGCTGCCCGAATTTTTCAGAAACGTTTCCGAAGGGATTTTATAGTGTATTAATTAGTGTCCTCAGCCCGGAATACCTGTTTTTCGAAAGCTATCAATTCTGAAGTAAACATTTTCATGCTAAAAAAAAATGTTTAACAGACAAACATGCAAAATTAACAGCTTTAACAATAACATTAAAATGAAGATTATTTCTTGACTCTTTCATGTATAAATTAACTTATGCGGCTGAAAACGTGTACTTGAGAATGGATAACATTCGAAAAACAGGTATTCCAGCCTGAAGACACTAATTAATACACTTTAAAAACCCTTCGGAAACGTTTCTGAAAAATTCGGGCAGCTAAAAATAATTTGTTTTTATAAATTATTCTTTAAATTTTGAAAATGTATTCGTTTCTGGGGATTCAAAAGACAATGTAACATGTTATTTGAAATTTCGGATAACTCAGAAGATTATATTATATTTTCGTTCGTGGTTATAGCATATTTTCATAAAATAAGAAACATTGGTCATTTTTTACAGTGTACATAGACGTTCGTAATTATATAAATACGTAGCACCTATTGTCGTCGTCTGGTCCGTTCGTCTGTCTGTCCGTCCGTCCGCATATAACAACGTAGAAACAACCAAAACCGAATGGTTTGAAATTGAAGATATATTATCTTTGCAGAATTTTGTCTAGTCATTTCAAATTTTAGGAAAATCGAATCAAAACTTTAGGAGATATTAATAAAAATATTTATTCAGATTTTTTTTTTTTTTATTGGATTTTCTTGTTCCAGGAGCTTCCGAGGTTTAATAGCCAAGCGACTGAGATTGTATTTTATTACAGAAAATAAATCTGCAGACGATATAATTCATTTCACAGAATTAAAAATCATCAAGGTTTGAATATTTGTATAACTAACTATAGTACGAACGCACCTCATTTGTCACGTTTTGACGTACAATTTCCAACTTGTTGACTTTAGTTGTCGCCGTACTGAAGTTGATAAAGGTGGAAAAGTCTTTGATGAGTTTCCTGTATATTGGTTTAATATATATGTATGTTACGATCAATATGATTAATCTGGTCATTATTAATAATAACCGGTTATTATTAATAATGATCGCGGTTATTATTAATAATAACCGGCCTTTATGTCAGGTCATTATTAATAATAACCGGTTATTATTAATAATGACCGGAATCATCAGAATGAGCGTAAATTATATATATATAACTGTTTTCTTTCATTTTGCACTTTTAACTATCTTAACGCTTTTTTCGATCTCACGTCCAATAAAATATATTGTTATTAATAATGTATTATCCTTATGAATAATGTAAATGAAATACACATACACAATTATAAATTTGACTAGGAAATGCTCTGATAAATGGATTGGTGTTAATTATCTCGGAAGTTCACTTAAATTAAAATTTATTTTTTTTAAATTAAAAAATATCATCATAATTTTCTAAGATTTATTTCCTCTTAGAAGCACACCAATTTAAGCGACACTCAATAAATATGGAATCAGCAGCATTCGAACACCGGGACTTCCATTTTTAAACTGTAGACTTTACCTCTGGATAAGTAAAGCTTGATTATATCGGCGCAATATTTACCATTTATAATCTATCACTTTTCTTTCATGATTTTCGCTGTAGAATCGGTCACAAAATGGTTTGAAAATAGTTTTAAAATTGTTTAAATATCGAATCCTTCGGCCGATTTGTACAAAAATCTATACAGTTCTTGCGACATATGTAATATTATATTTGCTGAATGGGCACTCAATCGGAAGTCGTTTAGTAGGTATGGTGTTCACTCATACGCGTACCTCATGATGATTACAATATTTTCTTTACACTACGAATTCAGAAAGCAGTAATGGTTTTGATGCATTTTTGTAGAAATTTAAGGATTGTATTTAACAATCTCTATAATAAAACCGTAAGTCATGTGACTGTCATCAACAGTTCCGGGACGCCCGCTTCACTTTTTCATATGCCAGGCGGCCATTTTATTCAAAATTATTTTTTCGATTAAAACTGCATAAAAGTTACATTTTTAGAAAGATCGTTCAAAATAAATTAATATTTGAGAGATGACTTACGTTCAATTATGTATACATTCTGCAATAACTTCAGTTTAAATTAAGTTCGCATTTCAAATTCTCTATTCATGAAAGTAAACAAAAATAAATAAATAAATAAAAGATTCATTCGTTGTGAACGTTTAATATATTAAACCATGAATTTTTTGACCGCTGCCGGGTGTAAAAAAAATAATCCGCACCAGTGAGACAGTCAAAGTTTACCATAATTCTGTTTTATACAACTCAACTTCCTTCAGGATCTTTTCTTGAGGTAAGTTGAACTCATGTAATAATATTTAATGGATCAAATTTCGAAACGAATAGTCAGCTTTTATTTTTCACGTGTGCAAATTAGAAACGATACTTTAATTTTGAAATCAAATGTTTTGATTTATGATATTATTTCTTATTTATCTATTTTCTATGTTAAAGAAAAATGTGAACGTCATGTATTTTAAATTGGAACAGCTGTCACGGACGCACCGGGGTTGGCGCGATTTTTGTTTTGCGCCATTTTGGCGAGAAAATCCCATTTTCAGGTACCTATTAGAGATTACTAAAACAGCATGTACTTTTATTTTATTATGAAATAGTTTATTTTATATTAAAAAACACACAATTTTATTATAAACCACACACAATGATTAATTTATTATAAAGTGCGTTAAGCGGTTTTTGTCAAGAAAGATTTAATACATAACAAAAAATATGCGAAATGCTACCACGATCGCAAAAGTTGTTGATTTGTCTATTAGATTTTTCCGGTTTGGCGAAGGATTAAGGAAAAAAATAAATTACGAATAAAAATAATTTGTTACAATGCTTAACATACATTTAAGGGCGACCAAACTGGTCGCCAGTGGCGGCTAGTGAATGAATATTTACAAAAAATCTTTCTTTAAAACGATACTTTACAAAATATAAATGAAGAAAATTCTGAGTTTTTGGCACATTTTAGTTATATGCCAAATGGTGCTGAATAAAAAATATACTTTTTTCTGATATTCATTTTGAATAATCCACGTGTAATATCTGTTTAACAGGGTTACAAACATATTTCTATTTATTATATGCATGCATATTTACATCCACCGTAAAACATGGAATATATACTATTTACGTGCAACAAATCTTAACGCACAAAAAAGTATAAGAACTTTTCCAACCCATAAAATTAATAGTGTAGACGACGGAATCTTATTCAACTAAAACTTGATAAATGTATTCTTGGATTATTTCACGTGCAAGAATGTGAGTGAGATGGCTATAAGAAACAGGCAGATAAAAGCCAGCATCTATTTAAATGAAATATAGACATGAAGAAACTTTTTTTCAATAAAGAAAAGTATGCTATACAAAGATACGCTATATAAAGAGAGGGAGATACGTCGAGATTCCTGTTACATTTTATTAGAATCTTTTTATACAGGCGCATGTCATGTGACAATCAGTCAGAGTTAGTATGGATAGATGAGTCGATTACGATTCTAAATAAAAATTTGCATAGCAGTATATCTCTTTTTTTTATTATTTTAATTTAATGTTTTTAAATAAGCCAACATGTGTTAGGTTGTCGTGAAAAAGTGGATGGCGACTGATTTTTATTTCAGAATAAGTAACATGCAGAAATGTGTCAATAACAGATTCTTCACCACAACACAAAAAAACTATAACAATTGCTTCTTTCTATGAAAACGTTGCTTTTGTCATAAATGATATCGGGCATTTCTGGCATTTGGTGGCGATTGTAGAAATTCCATCGCTTAAGAAATAGAACTTTGGCGAAATTGTTATGAATGAATAGTTTTGTATTTACTAATTTACTAATAAATGAATATTTAAAAGAAAATGACATATAAGGAGATTTAGGACTCATAAAACTTCACAAAGTGAAAAAAAAAATTTATATTTTTTGTCAGTATATATCTTAAAAGGTAAACATTACAAAAAATACAATTTTTAAAGGCAGTAATAAATACATGGTTATTCTTTCATTTCATTTCAGTGTCAGATCCTAATAGGAACGTTATTTTTTGTAGGAGTTTTTAAAATGTTAGACATTTTGTCAATCAGAAAATAGGAATCACAGGTTGCATGCATGACTACAAAATAATTCTTAACAAAATAAATTCTTACAAAATAAAACAAACTTTTCGGTATCTAATTAAACTTGAGAGCCTTATTATAAATAACACGGAACCTAAAAATATGTTTACTTATAGTATTTATACAATTTAAAAAAAAAGAAATCTTGCGTAAAAAACATTTTCGAAATTGTATCAACATAGCACCGAAAAAAAAAAACGTTTCTACAAAAAATATGAAAGTTTAATTTTACATTATACAGCCTACTATACACTATATAGTCTGAAAATTCCATAAAATATATTGAAAAAAAAATTAACTACTTTGCCCGCAATTTCAAAATATCATTTTAAGAAAAATGACATTAATGTTCTGTCTTTGAAATTATTCCTTGGATAAATATAAGAATTCTTTCATGCGGTTGGTTTCAAAAATTTCAGAAATGATTACCCTTTAACCCCTTCAGGAACAAACTACTCTTGTAGCTAAAATATTGAAATGATTGATTGACACCAGCATTCACGACAGAATTTATTTTAAAATAAGTGACAGTTTTTCCTCATGTACCTTATAAATTCAAAATTTGATTATAAAATTCTGGTGTCATTGTGACATTTTGGGATTAAAATTAAGTGGTAAATATAATATATCGGTGCCCTTCAAGGGGATAATATATATATATTTCAAATATTGAATTTTTTGCGATTTAAGAGTTCTAAGTTCCTTTAAAATGAGCATTTATAATTAAATACTTATATATACCAAGAAACAAAGAGAAACATTCATAAAGTTAGTAAAAGTTTATCGCCGAGGAAATAAATTTCCGTGAAAATATCATTTCGTTTTCTCACGGAGAACAATAAAACTGAATGCGTTCGTGACACTCAAGTCTGAAGTGCTGCATTCTTAACATGTTCAAAATCTTTTAACAAAAGTAGTTCCAAACTCCAATCAAGTGCCAAAAAGCTTTTTGCTTCCATTTGTATACAGCAATTTTTGTTCGATGAAGGTACTTTAACATTTAAAAGAGAGAATTTCAGAGCAAAAGAACTATTCAATTTGTGGGAAAGGAACGAATTTCAATAGAAAATATAGAAATATATATTAGTGTGAAATTAGAATACTAAACATAATAGCAATTTTTAACATTTTATTAAGATAATTGCTTTTTTATATGTTACATAAATTGCGTTAAAAATGTAAGTATAATAATACTACACCAGAAGGACCCACGCGAAGTTTTCGCACTGCAATCTGAGAGATTATTTCTTGGTACGTTTTAGCACTAATTTTTAATTAGCTGTTTTTTTTTATCAAACAATGCGTTTTAACAAAATGTTGATGTACTATGTCAGAAACTTGTTCAAAAACCTTTCGAATGATACCCCATTCATCGTTGTATGTTTTTTATGTGCATAGAAAAAGATAATGTTGACAACAGAAGTAATATATATATGATGATTGCTTGTGTATAAGAAAATGGAAATAGACTAACAGAAATTTTTTTGCTATATTTTCTTCTCTCGCCAAAGTTATTTCTCTAGGTTGCCAAGACCCCTACACTGAAAAAAAAATGAAATAATAAAAAAAAATTGAAGCACTGAATTAAAAGTTTAGGGAATTCATATGAAAGCATTTCCTCAGATTTTGAAAAACTGTTCCAGAAATGTCTTAAATACATAAGTCAATATTTGGTACACCACTTTTTTGCTAGCGTACGGAACTTAAATATGGGATGTCCAAACTTTGTGGTCCAGATCAGCAGCTATTTAAGTGACGTCAGGCTTCACTGGCGTATTAACAGCTTGATGATATATTAAAAAATAAATACTTACAATTTTTGTGAATCTTAATGAACTGTATATCAAATGGAAGATAATCCTTAAATTACGTAATCTACTGGTGCTCCGATAAAGTACGCATATACACAACCATGATTAAACAAAGAAAACAAATAAACAATAGGTGAGGTGATGCACGTGTAAAAATTAAATAAAAACACGATTAAAAGCTCTATATTTATTCAAAAATTACGCGCAAGAAATAAATTATCAATTGTCTTTTAATTGCATTATAGGATGACATCATCTGATAATGCAGTATTTTATTTTTGTGGCAACACTGATTTGAGAAAACCTTTCATTTAATTCATGAAAACAATGCCGATTTAATTTTTAATTAACAGCAATTTTTATTCGAAAAACATGTTTTAAAGGAATGTAAGTGTGCTATGTCAGCAGCCTGTTCAAAATCCTTTCATATGGCATCTCATTCATCGTTCTGCGTTTTGTATTTTCTTAGAGAAAGGGATGTTGACACTAGAAATAATATATACGACCAGAGAACCCGTGCGAAGATTTCGCACTGAAATCTAATATTTTTTAGGTACTTATCTATTAACCCGTCGACCGCTTTTCATAACAAAAAACTACCGCCAAACTGTAAGATTAAACGCCAAAAATTCAGTCCCATTTACTGGATGTCAGAATCACTATGCGTGTTTGTTACGTCATCTAGGGGTTTTACATTCGACATTTGCGTGTATTTTTCATTATGTTTTACTGATTTAGTAGTTATTTTATTAATTAAAATAACAATTGTGTCCTTAAATTCTTATATTTTATTTATTTTTTGATATTCCAATGGCAACGTTGTCCCGTTTATTTGGCGATAGATTTTTGTTATGAAAAGTGGTCGACGGGATAATAGAGAAGTATCATTTTTTATCAATATGTAATATATATTAGATGCAGGTTTAAACTTCTAAAGAAAAAGCAAGGATGAAAATATCTGCAAACAACATTTAGTTGTTAGTCAAGCCAGAATATCATCTAATTTATTCCTTCAAAGTTAGACTAAAAACTGATCCAAGATTGCTAAAGGCACGCGCGAGAAAAAAAATTAACAATCGTATTTTGACTGCATTAGAGGATGACGTCATCCGCTTAGGGAAAACCATGGGACTTAGAAATATAAATCTAAACATTTCAATTTCAATTTCGCTTTTTAATCATAAGTATAAAATAAACCCGTGCGGTGTTTTTTATAATAATTGCTATGAGCATTATATAATGTGGTATTTTAATTTTTTTGGCAACAATATTTTGAGGAAAACCTTTCATTTCTTTCATGAAAACAATGCCGATTTAATTTTTTTAATTTCAGCAAATTTTAATCAAAAACACGTTTTAACGAATTGTTAAGTGAGCTATGTCAGAAGCCGGTTCTGAAACCTTTCATATGGTATCTCATTCGTTGTTCTGCGTTTCATATTTTCTGAGTAAAAGGGATGTTGACAGGAGAAATAATATATAAGGACCAGAGGGCCCGTGCGAAGATTTCGCACTGAAATCTAATATTTTTTAGGTACTTCTCTATTAACCCGTCGACCGCTTTTCATAAATGCAGTCCCATTTACTTGATGTCAGAATCATTATGCATGTTTGTTACGTCATCTAGTGGTATTACATTCGACATTTGCGTGTATTTTTTATTATGTTTTACTGATTTAGTAGTTATTTTATTAATTAAAATAACAATTGTATCCTTAAATTCTTATATTTTATTTATTTTTTGATATTCCAATGGCAACGTTCACCCGTTTATTTGGCGATAGTTTTTTGTTATGAGAAGTGGTCGACGGGATAATAGAGAAGTATCATTTTTTATCAATATGTAATAATTATTAGATGCAGGTTTAAACTTCTAAAGAAAAAGCAAGGATAAAAATATATGCAGACAACATTTAGTTGTTAGTCAAGCCAGAATATCAATTTATTCCATAAAAGTTAGACTAAAAACTGATCCAAGATTGCTAAAGGCACGCGCGAGAAAAAAAAATTAGCAATCGTATTTTGACTGCATTAGAGGATGACGTCATCCGCTTCGGAAAAACCATGGGACTTAGAAATAGAAATCTAAACATTTCAATTTCAATTTCGCTTTTTAGTCATAATTATAAAATAAACCCGTGCGGTGTTTTTTATAATAATTGCTATGATCATCATATAATGTGGTATTTTATTTTTTTGGCAACAAAAATTTCAGGAATACCTTTCATTTCTTTCATGAAAACAATGCCGATTTAATTTTTTAATTTCATCAAATTTTAATCAAAAACATGTTTTAACGAATTGTTAAGCGGGCTATGTCAGAAGCCGGTTCTAAAACCTTTCATATGGTATCTCATTCGTTGTTCTGCGTTTCATATTTTCTGAGTAAAAGGGATGTTGACAGGAGAAATAATATATAAGGATTATTGACAAAAATTGGCAAAAATTATGGTAGCACCAGGTTGTTTAAGAATATTAGATGCATTTACATTTTCGAATAACTTACATGTTAAAAAAAACAGGCTAAACACATTATCTTCACAAATATATCTTACACATCATAAATGTTTAAATACAAACATCGATCTTATGTAATTACATCCATTTTATTTACTTACATCCATCTTGTTACCCACATCCATATTTGCATATACTAAATTTTAACACACACAATAGATAATTTTATAATTAAATAAATCTAATCGTGACTAATGAATAATAATTAATAATCCTGATTGAAATAAAACTTAGTTGACCGTAGCAAAATTTGCTTTTTAGCAGTTTTAAATGAACAGTGTATAGAAATACAGTAGACAGAGATTCTTTTCCTTATACAACAACTGCACAAAAATATTTTCTTTCCAAGAGCAACATGTTTTATCAGACACGACGGTCTGTTCCTTGAGGTCATACCAATGTAATTCAATTTTGTATTTTCATTATCTTTTGTAGTTACCGAGATAATGTAAACTATTCATATTGGTATGATCTGAAGGAAATTTAAAATGCGTATTAAAATACATATGTCTGATATTAAATTGGATCGTACTCGTGCTGCTGTTTCAAGATTAACCCAGAGAAGTGAAATTAATATAGATTTTGAGAAAGCCAGAATTATTAAGAAATTGTTTGGATTTCACAATCTCTCTATTAGAGAGTATTGAAAAACTTCGTTCAGGAGTGACAGCATTTGTAACGATACCTTGTCCTATGATATTCCAAAGATATGGATCAACTTACTCTCATAGTGGTGTAATTTTTTACCCACCAACCAACCAATTTTCATGTTGTAATGTAACAGATAGTGTGTTCTCTGTGTGTTTTCTTGTTAACCCTGATAATGAATGCGATTGCATTTCAAAGTACTTGGTTTTAAATATTTTACATCAAAATTAAACGTCTTTAAATAATGTATTTTGTATTGGTATGAATTTTAATTTAAGGTGAACGTGGATTCAAGGGATATATATTGATTTATATATTAATTTTATAGTTTAAAATTCAGGTTGAATACTCCATATGTAATACATTATCACATTTTTTACATATATTTCGCCTCAGTTATACGTTTATATACATACATCTTACATACTGATATACATTGAAACCCTTTACAAATACATACATATAATAATTTTTAATAGCTATTTTTTTCAACAAATAAAAAAGTGCTTTTTCCATGTCTAGCTTGCTTTTATTATAAACGACGACAAAACTTTTTTGAAACAATGAGCAAATCTGTTGTTTATTAATGGAAATTCGAATACATTTTTGTAAAGATTTTTCTGCATTGATTAATATAATAATCAGCAGATGATAAATGAATTTTTGAACCTAAAATATAAAAAAATCAAATAACAAACAATCATATACCTCTTGTGAAGTTAATAACTCTGTATCAGGAAGAAAAAGGGAAAAAAATGTTTCCATCTACGAAAATATCATTTCGATTTCTGTTGCAGAACAATAAAAGTGAATGAGTTCGTGACATAGAAGGCTCAATTGCTGCATTCTTAGTATCTTCAAAATCTTTTAGAAAACGCATTTCAAAACTCCAATCCAGTTGCAAAATCCTTTCCGCTTGCATTCATAAGCAGATAGATATTCTTGTTCAATGAAGGTACTTTATAACTACAGTAAGAAAAGTTCTACACAAAGCAATTTTTCAAATTGTGTGAAGAAAACGCTATTGAATACGTATGTTAAAATAATACAAATTCAGAATACGAAAGTTAAAGATAATATTAACGATTCATATTATTTTAATAATTTATAAAGGATATTATTTTTTTTTAACCAAGCATTTTACATACAATTCATTAAATTGAAGATAATTATTCGAAGGACATTTTAAGAACTTTTGGTGACTTATAATCTCATATGTCTATGAAAGGGTTTTATTGGTAATTTAAAAAAATATATTTATTAAATATAAAAAACTAAAATGTAGCTGTACTTTGAGTATTATTTTTTCGTCTAGCTAATTTCTCCCTCCTAGATAAATTGGAAGTGATGAAAAACGAGGTAAGCAATTAAAAATGGAACAATTGTATTGTTTTCAATACATTTTACAAGAAATTATTTGTAAAGCTATTAGCTGTAAAAGCAAAATATTAAAAATAAGAAAATGATTTTCTAAGTATTTGCATGCTCAGAAGCTTACATTTAAAACCAAATTTTTAACAAGACATTACTTTACACAATAAAGGAACTCTGTGCATAAGCATTCTGCTCATTAAAATATTTTTTTAAAAATTCAATGCTTTAAAGTTTTATTTATTTATGTCTTTATAAAATATAATTTATTTTATTTAAAAAAATATTTTTTGCTAATATTATTTGTTATGTTATGATTTTAAAATGGAGGAATGATATTTTAAGTTATTAAATTTTCCTTTCTATATTACGCCATTGAAGCTGCTTTTCATTTAAGATCGAAAGTACTATATTATTCTAATCATTATTTTCTATAAAATCTGTAAGAAAACATTTTAAGTAATAATACTGGAGGATGATCTTATAATCATTTTATAATTGTACATAGAATAAATGCAGATAAAATGTTTAAGAGAGTTTTGAAAGCAATTTTTACATATTTTATGCTATCACTGAATGTAAATTACAATTACACTTTTGTAAAACTATCAAAATAAAGGAATGTTTAAAGTACATGCGTACAGTTTATTTTTATAAACCTACTTGAATTTTTCTACCGCCAGTGAAAAGAGATGTTGTTTCTAGTTCTCATACCCTTTTAAATACTTATTGAAATTACGCAAACCTCTGTAATATATTTAAACCCTATTTCAGGCTTTATAAAATGTAAAAATAAACACTCATAATATATAATATAATAATTTTAAAAGATTTAGTTAATATTTCAAAATTTGGCACGTGATATGTCCCAATCCGCACGATAATTTAACTTAGAATTAATATATGAACATAAAACTTATGCTAAATTGACCGCTAAACTCTATTTTACAGGATGAAATAATATTAGTGGGATAGTTAAATATCTTCATTATTTTTTAATGACTAACTAATTATTATTCAATTTTTATCCTATTTTTCAAACTTAATTGAACTTTTAAAATAGTTTCTGGAAATGAATTCATATATCATTAATTCAATCTATAAAATGGAGTTTAAAGGTCATTTTATCATAGGTTTTATGAACATATATTCATTCTAAGTTAAGTTATCGTGCGGATTGTGACATACCTTGTTAAAAAATGTTGCAGTACTAACTGGATTTTTTAAAACTTTTATATAATAAGTGTTTATTTTTACATTTTATAAAGCCTGAAATATGGCTTAAACATATTACAAAGGTTTATGTAATTTCCCTAAGCATTTAAACATTTATGAAAATTTGAAACCACATCACTTTTCACCGGCGGGAAAAAGATTTCTAAAGAACCATGCATTTTTGTACATTCCCCTGAAAGCCGCATCTCATTAATGTCTACACTTTTCGAATTATTCATATTTTATTTCTTGTGACTTTTCGATCACCTGGAATGTTTAATTTAATTTCTTCATGTTTATTTTCATACGGTTGTGACATATTTTTTAATTCCAACAAAGTTACGAAATTTGTTTCGTTTTCGTAAATTATTTCATAAATCAGCCGCAATATTTTGATATAATAGATGAATAGGAATGCCTACAGTTGTTCTGGGCAAAACCAACATTTGGAATTTATGCATGTTCATAAAAAGTTTAGACTTTTAATAATCTACATTTTTTCTTCGTATAATATAGTCAAAGCATGGCTATCCGTATATTATTTGTACATCATAAATACGACACGGAAATTAAATTTTCTCAACTCAGAAAGTTGAAAAACAATTCACATATAGCATAATGATATGTAATTTCAACAAGAGACACTTTGATGTATGAACTCAAGATGAAAGAAGAAGTAATATAAAATTGTGCTCGATATATGTTTTTCTGTACTTGGAATGCTGTAATCGCTGCAACGGCGTTCTCTTTAAACTATGAGGAATAGTTTAATAAAAAAACCCATTGAAATTCAAGATACTGCTTCGCAATTCTTACCTTTCTGTTTTGTCAGTCTTTTGCATAGTTTATACAAAGGCCTCAAAAACATGTTATACAACATTTACAGCGCTGTCTATAACCATTTGTTTGTATTTTTTCATGTAAATCTTGAGGACATAATAACATTTTATAACTAAATCTAAATCTTGATTTGATATGTATCTTGTTCAAATTTCATGACATTATGACAAACACAGAGCTGTACTTTACCCCGAGCTGAAAAGCATAGTTTGTACAATACTGTATATTTTTTCTCATTTCACAAATTAAGATTTAACAGCCAGAAAATATTTATAAGATATGAAATTATTGAAATCTGTTTCACCTTTTATATTTTTATCACACTTATTTAATCCTAAAAAGAATTAGCTATTTTAAATTGCAAATGTTTTATCATGTAATGAAAATGTTTACAATTTTTCCTTTCTTATATCATGATGCAATAAACAACCTCTAATCTTATTATCAAATTACGAGAAAATTAAATTAAGTTTCCCATAAATAAGTTAACAGTCAAAATAGAAATTTTCTACTACTAATTTTAGTTGAATGAAAGCTAAGATAACGGGATGACATTTGTAGAAGAAAATATTTATTAGTTCCAGATACAATTGTTTGTTTCACACTCGTGTTAACTTAATTGCATTTATGTACATTTTTTTAAATTTTAGAAAACTGATTTGTGTGTAAATACCTATATGTTTGCTTTCTTTAAAATTGTTTTTGTCATATTTTTACTTTTAAAAGTTAAATATTGATAGTTTAGAATTTAGTACACTTATATTTATAAATCTAGATTTTTAGTGGTATTGAACACACATTAACTTTTTACAGGAAGTATTTGTAGATTTGGTATTCCTACATTCACGTCCTCGTATACCATAATTATAAATGTTTTATAACCAATGAAAATAGTAATGAAGTGCGAAAACATTCCGAAATCAACACAGGTCGAAATTACCATTAAAAGAGATATTTGCTGGCACTATATAATGAAACACATTATTTATTTTATATATCCAATACCATACTTTGCTTTGATACTCAAATTGCAGTTATATATTAAAACAAGATTAAACATGGTTCTAAATATTAATGAAAAGTTCGCATGTGCGAACGTCATAACTTAAATATTGATATCGTCTGCCTAATAAATGTTCTTTACATGTACCAATGGGTTGCTGACTCGCTAACAAGCTCAAAATATTTTTTTCTGGACTATGAGTAAATTGAGGGGTGATAAAATATTCTAAATTTAATTAAAACAATGCTTCTTTCAAAATTCGAAAATTTTAGTAAATAGCATTGGATATTTAACTCTAGATAAAGAATTATATGTTCTATTTATTCTCTCAAGTAACTCAATTAAAAGATATTTATTAATTTCTACTTCAAAATTCATCTGGCAATATGATGCAATTATAAAAGCTTAATATCCAATAAAATAGTAAAGAGTGTGATAACACTCTGTAAGCCATATGTGTCACAATTTAGCTTTTAAAAGCACAATTGCTTCCAGGATATATTAAAACACATAATTTGTATTCCGGACCACACACCATTCCTTCCTGTCATTACTCATATATGAGCTGTACATTAAAACATAATTAATTATGATTCAGAATATCAATAACATGTGCGCAGATGTGATCGTCATAATTGAAATAATATTATCAATGACTTAATAAATGTCTTTCACTAACGTTTTACTCACTCACAAACAAGTTCTAAACTATTAAATATACAGATCAGGGGTCTACACATGAGCTCTGTAAGACATTGTTTTTTAAATATCACTTTGCATTTTATTTAATATCTTACAATCCGGAATTTCGGGTTTTTAAGTTATATATACATTTATCATCGTATAAGATTCCTCGAAGTTTTAATGACATTTTATAACACACATCACATTAATATCGGTTTTATGCAATGGTATTCTGACAAACACTCATTCTTGTAATTTGTTTCATAATTATACATTACACATATTCTATGTTTAGTTTACAGTGTTGGAAAAAAGTAAGCTGTATTAATAAGTAGAAAAATAATTACTATAACACATATTTTATACAGTTAAATTATACATACTACTATTTGCTATGAGAAGGATGCTGCTGCTTTATTTCTACTAGATGTGCAATATTTGGTTCAATGTTTAAAACATGTTTCCGTAAGTTTAGTTCGACATCCAGGCGATGTCTACATTTGTTTCTCATGTACACAAGATTAAAGAAAGTCTTTTCACACATATATACGGAGCAGAAGGGAAGTAATTACTGGGTAGCTTTTTCTTCTAGTTTTTCAGAGGTATTTCTCAAGCACAACCAAAAATTTCGAAAGGCAACAGAAAACAATTTTCATGCACCCATCGCATTGTAATTTCGAATTTTGTTCCTTCTCTAAAAATGTCAAGGTTTTGATTTCACTAATTTCTTGGAAATTAAATGGAGACCTCATACACTCTGTTTCTGATTTTGAGGGAGGGAAATAAAACCTGAAAGTTTCCTTCTAGTGCTTCAGGTGTACAGCAAAATGTTCAATAATATCAGAAAAAATTGTATCGTCAGAAGTTTGTAAAATATCGAATAATGTTGGATATGATTCAAAAATATTATTTTCTAGTCGATAACTTGCAAATACTTTTTTTATTGTGGCTTCTACTTTTTCTTGGACTGAAAATGTGTATTATTTAGGAAATTTAAAATAACTGGTTAAATATGCCACTTTGACAAATCAGGAGAAATAATTGAAATGATCTTTTAACTGTAATTTAGAGTCCATTAAGAACAGTCTTAGTTTATCACACAGTGCAAATTTTTAAATCGCATTTTTCCTTGTGACATCCACCTAATGCATGCATAAATAGCAGTTTGTGTTTACTCCCAATTTTTTCTCATAAAATTTTGGTGTATAATTCAAGTTAATTTAGTTATTTCAGTACTAAATTATATCAAAGCTAGTTAGTTTAGATATAATTTACTACTGAAATAACTTCGTTGAATATAGTCTTCAAATCTTCAACAATTTTCAGGCAAACAGTGGTTCACAGTAAATGCAACACTCTGTTCAAATTACATGTGGTGTTTTAGCTTCAACGAAGCTGTTCAAACATCAAATCATTAACAGTTCCACTCATATCTCAAGCCCCATCTGCACTTATTGCAATACATCTTGACCGATTTATTTCTTTTCCTTGAATGAAACCGTCTAAACATGTGACTAGTACAGCACTTGTGTGAGTTGGAAGGCGTTTGCAAAAATTTTCACGTATCTTAGTGCGAAATTCATAACGATTCATTAACATTATTGAAAATGTGTAAACTCTCATTTAGATGCAATGTGAAAAGTGGACTAATTTTTACACGTTCATTCTATTAGTTCTCATGATATGAAATTTCAAATTTAAACCTTTTGCTGCTTTTTCTTCTTCATTCAAAATTCAATTCGCTGAAATCGTGTGAAGTTTTTGCAGACTTTGCTACCATCAGAGATGCCTGATGTGTTGTAAAAACGACCTTTACATTATTGTAACCAGTTGTGATCTTTCCATTTCACTTCTGACTCTTTCAGTTCTTTTAACTTACTTTAAAAAAAAAGCCATTTGGTTTGTTTGCATACTCTTTGTATTTAGTTTGTCTTTCTAGTTTTGTTGGTCCCATAGACTGATTTGGCAGTATATCGTAACACATCACAGACTGATTGTTTCTCATTTTTAATATAGGTGCTCGTAAATCCAAATGTTAAATATTATTCAGACGACTAACGCTTTTGCCTTGGCGATATTTTCTTCTGTGTTAAATTGTGAGGTGTTGAGTCATCATCGTCTTAATCAAGCTCCTTCTCATCTTAAATTTTAATGTACCAGCCTTTTTAATCACTCATCCATATCTTAACTATGCAATATATAACAAGATAAACTAAAATACCAGTAGTGCATTTTAAAAAAATGACAATGACTGTAATAACAATATCGCATTTTTTCAAATGATTTTTTTAAAAAAGCTGATTTTTAATAAAGGAAATTTTCAAATGATTTTGAAAAAATGCTAACCGACTTCTATTACCCCTTAAAAACAAATTTCTCACCCGTGCATCCTAATTTTTTAAAAATAAAAATTATTGCACATTTAGAAAGAGAACAAGTTGGAAATTGTACGTCAAACGTTACAAACGAGGTGCGTTCGTACGCACGTTTTAGAATTAAATTCATGATATCCCGTGCGTAGAACGGGTTAAACAGCTAGTTAAGTATATATTTTATGACACTGTTCATACAAATATCTTAACTAGTTATATAAATATTCAGATATATATGTATCAGCTAGTTATATAAATATTCAGATCTTGATGATTTTTAATTCTGTGAAATGAATTATATCGTCTGCAGATTAATTTCTGTAATAAAATAAGTATCTCGGTCGCTTGACGATTTAACATCCATCGGAAGCTCCTATAACAAAAAAGCACCGATTTTAAAAAAAAAATCAAATTTCTTAATAAATATTTTTATTAATGTCTCCTAAAGTTTTGATTCGATTTTAATAAAATTTGAAATGTCTCGACAAAATTCTGCAAAGATAATATATTTTAAATTGCAAACCATATGGTTGGGTAGTTTTTGCGTTGTTATATGTGGACAGACAGACAGACAGACGGACGGACAGACAGACGGACAGACAGACAGACAGACAGACGGACGGACAGACGGACGGACCAAGCGACGACTATAGGTGCTACGTATTTATATAATTACGAACGCACCTAAAAAGGCTTATTAATTTTGTAAAGCTTGTTGTAAATCTAAATTTATTTCCGAATTTTGGGAGAAACTGCACTTTTTGTATATTTTAAAACTCTATTTTTTAAATAATATACCTCACAAGTTCATAGCTTCCATTTTTTATTTAGAAATTTAAAAATAAATGTTTTTCTTTCATTTAAATCTCTAATAATTTTAAAACATTGCTTAGGGTAATTTTTAGAATTTCTTTTTAATGGAGAATCTTTATTAATCCTCTGATTGCTTATTTATTTTCAAATTCCTTTCGACCAATATGTATCTTATTACATATTTCAAATCATCATGTATTTGCTATATGTAGGATATTTATCATTTGCATTTTTACTTTTTGACTGCGGAATTTTTAAAACAAAATTGCTGTAAAAATTGTGCATTATTCTTATTATTTTTCGACAAATGTCTTTTCCGTGGAAATCGCGGGATAAGGGGTCGGAGGGTTAAAAATAAACTTTGCTTTAATTTTCTTGCAGCGATAATCATACCGTATGGTGATGTCATTGCTACTATGACAGCTCGAAACATTATGCATTTTAAAACAAACTGGGGAAAGAAAAAAAAATATTCTGTAAAAATTTTGGATTGCGTAATGATGAATTCAAAGTCTTGTCCCGGAAACAGGGGGGGGGGGGGATCCATCTCTGGAGCAGTAACATGTCTCCCTAGGAAAATTTGATGTTTTATGTTTATTAATGGTCTAGACTAGAAGTTCTTGTCCCGCAAAACTCCCCCTAAAATAACTGCAGAAATTACTTCACGAGAAAAAAAAATGAATTTAGCACTGAGCTTGAGGACCCCCGGCCGTAAACTCAAGGACCCCCAGGGGTCCGCGGACCACAGTTTAAGAACCGCTGCTATAACGCATTTTCGGTAGGTGGCAGGAATATTTAATACCGTGTCGTAGCACACTGTGACGAAGTGGATTTTTGTCACAGCCGTAGACAAAGTGGTTATGAGTTTTTATTGAGTAGGGACACAATTTCTAATAACGCCAATTTTCATTAATTTTATACAAAGTGTTAATTTTATACATTTTAAAATAAATATCGGAAATTTTTGTTCAAAAAAAAATTTCAAAAAAGTATCTTTTTTTTAATGCGTTTTGGGTGCAGAAGCATGTTTTTTACACCTACGTTGCACAATAACACACCAATAACTGCCAAACTAGCACATGAGTGCAGGTAATCATAACGTTAATCCTTTCTAAAATGTCTACCGAAGAGGATTGTATCAAATATTTTTCTGGATATTGCGGGATATTGATTTTACCAGACGAAAATGTCCAAATATAGGAAACATTTAAAAAAGAATATATTGTTATCAAACCCAATTAAATTTTAAAGCACAATTAGGCTCAGAATATTTTTCTCAAGAATCATATTGTACAACATATTGTACAACAACTTGAAAAACTGGATTTACATCTCAATTTTTTTTCATCAGTTACTCACTTTTGGTTTTCACCTGTTTTCCATATTTTCCAGATATATTTCCATCTAAAAATGGGGTTAGATAGTATATATGGGGAAATATATATGCTTTCTCATGCTGTTGGACTTACAGATCTCTACATACTAGGCAAACCTTGGGAAAATAATACATCTAATATTCCCTTATCTCATAGAAATTCGTCATTTCTGCACACCGTTCTAGTATAAAAAATATGTGGACGATTCCTCTAACTTCAGTTTTAATTAATACAAATAGGAAGATAAAGCACCGTTTTAATTCATATAAACTTCTTTATAGCTTCATGTTCTTTATTGGGCCAAAAAGGGTTTTCTGTACATTATTATTAAACCTACCGTTTAAAAGTTTAACCACAACACCATAAGATTCTTGCATATTAAAATTTCGCATACCAAAAAACTTATAGGATCATTTTCTCTTAACAGAACAATTTAAGAGCTATATTGTTTTAAAAACTAATATTTTTTCACTTTAAAATTGCGTTATTTTGTATTTAGTAACTGTCCCTAAGTAATAAAATAATGTCACCAAGAACGTTTTACATTATTAAATACTCAAAAAAAAAACAGTTTTAAATTTCAAGTGGACAGACCATTGGCAAAGAGAGACAGGTGAATAACACTTCGAAAGAGAAATAACAAGCGAAATGACAGGGAGAATGATGTCAAGAGAATGACAAAAAGTAAGGTTAACTTGCTTACTATCGTAACTATTTGCACGAAAATGAATCCCACTTAAAGATAACTTTAAAAAGTCAATACAAATAAGACTTAATCGATAATTGAGCTTTCATTACAGAATTAATGCAAATAAAAGAGACAGGGTAATGACAGTCAATAAAAATACTTATTAAAATACCACTGGAAATCTCTAAGTTTTACTTGTCGATGTTTCATTCTGCAAAAAAAGCGATTCACTATAACTTCTCTCATGATGCTACTGTTTACGGGTGCAAAACTTGGGTAATATGACTGTCGTCAGATTTTAGAGTAATTATTTTTATTTTATTACAGAGGAATGACAATAAAACCAAAGAGAATTTTTCATTATTTCTTCAGAAAAATAAAAACCATGAAAAGTTTTTTTTTTTCAAATTTTAGTATTATATAATAGTTTTTAATAATTTAAAAAAATAAATTTATCGCAAATATATTTGCATGGTTAACTTTTAAAAACCACTTTTGTTCTAAGGTATTGGCAGGGACACACACGGGAATGACATTTATCATATAAAAGAATGTATTTAAGTGGCTTATATTTATAGTTAATATATTTTATCCTGTTATACAAACAAAAAGAAATACGTGATTAACGTATTCTACCATTTGGTTTTATTAATGACGCATGACCAAAAATCTTGCACCAGATTTGTAGGATAAATTAGGAAAATTATGAAAAAAAAAATTAACCATCCATGTTAAATAAGAAAGTTCGTTACATAGGCATAAAATGAAAAAGAATTAATACTTTTAATTATTTTTCATTTTAATATTACACTGTACAGAGATCCAAAAGCAGCGTGCGTGAGGTCCAAAATAAACATAATATTTTAAAAGAATTATTTAATTTTATCATATCTAAAGGCAGAATAGGAAGGGAAGAATGAATTGAATGGGAAAGTACTATGTATTCATATATTTTTATGTAAAAGGAGATTAGATGAGAATGAAAGTGTCAAACTGAAATAACACAGCACTATATACTTCTAATGAAATATATTAAAAACATTAAAACAAACTATCATGTTATGGAATTACAATTGTGCAATAATCCGTTAAATAACAATCACAAACACCATTTTATAATTACTTTCTTCCACTACCTTTTTTAAAAAAAATCTTATTATTTTTAAAATATAGAGAAAACAGTCATTCCTTTAAAGTAAATAATTGAGCATATTTGACAAACCTATAAATTCAATAATTTTTTTGTGATATTTGAACCATATTTGCTTTTAAAATCCAGCCATATGTGCACATCTGTGACAAGGGTACACATTAACAAGAGAAGGACATAAAACAGGGTAAACGATTGAGCATATTTGTCAACATTTGAATATTAGCTGTTTTTTATATCCCACTAATACTGGTATCCCAATAATACCCACTAATGTGTTTAAATGGATAGTCCCAGGCATCCATCTAACTTTTCCTACATAAGTGCAACATTTATGAATTGCTTATTAATTTTTTTCAATGTGAAAAAGCGTGCAGAAGTATTAGAAATGCTATAAACGTATCCATTGTCAGATATCTTTTTAAGAATTCAAGGACAGGAATAAATGTTCTTGAATAATAAACGAAATACAAATGCTCTCTCTTTTGCCCCCCCCCCCCCTTCCCTCCCGTGTGATTGACCGAATCGCAACTATTACCACGCATTTTTACACATGCTGATCTTTGTTAAACGTTAAATATCCCACCTTTGTTAAAACAAAATTACTATAGTTGAGGACATAAAATTCGCCAATTGGTGATAAAGTACTGTTTTGGAAGACCCGACGGATTTTTTTTAATTAATTTAATTTCATACCTTTATGTTTTAATTTTGAAGTTGATATTCACACTGTTGCTACATTTAGACATGCTCTTATGCTAGTAAAAGTTGAGACAAAAACGATAAGTTTGCATTGAAAAAGACCTCCTTTGTCAGAGAATAAAATTATTATCCTCTTTAATGAAAAGCTATGCGTTTCTGAAGACTGGATTTTTCGCTAACCGTTGCCACATATTAATTTCGGAAAATGAAACATTTGAAGTAACTGAAAAAATTAATAGCCCGAAAAGTATTTGCCAGAAAATTGTTAGACAAATTGCGTTAAAAAGGTAAAAAATTGCATTTGTCATGAAATAAATTTCAAATCTAATGAATGAGCCGTTTTTCAAATATTGAATTTCAAAAAATACCAAATATCACAATGGAGTACCATAGCGAAATCTTCACGCGTAAAAATATAATGATAATGGCAACGTGTCCTGACGTGTATTCTGGCTATAGCACGAGTAATTTCAATTAAAAATGCTCTTTCGTTTTGTTAGGGCGCAATATAAAAGAATTATTAAATGAAACATTTGAAGTAACTGAAAAAATTAATAGCTCAAAAAGTATTCGCCAGAAAATTGTTAGACAACCTGAATTAGAAAGGTAAAAAAACTGTATTTTTCATGAAATAAATTTCAAATCTAATGATTGAACCGTTTATCAAATATTGAATTTCAAAAAATAGCAAATTTCACAATGGAGTACCATAGCGAAATCTTCACGCGTAAAAAGATAATGATATTGGCAACGTGTCTTGACATGTATACTGGCTATAGCACAAGTAATTTCATATAAAAATGCTCTTTTGTGTTCTTAGGGGGCAATCTAAAAGAATTATTAAATGTAAATAATCTATTAGAGTTCTCAATAACAAAAATAAATGGTTTTCACCTATATTCTCTATCCCGGGAAGACCGGGGTGGATGCCCTAGTATGTACTTAATAATCAATAAAAGTAGTGAATGAGTGAGTAAAGACTTCGTAATCAATACGTGTCATCATTTACTTTAAACTGGACACATGCTTACACTATATGTTGAAACACATAATTTATTTTATCGATCACATACTTTCTGTCATTACTCAAATGAGAGCTGCATATTAAAACAGGATTAATTATGATACTCAATATCAATAAAGTGTTCGCAGATGTGCACGTCATAATTGAAATATTGTTATCATCTGCCTAATAAATGTCCTCACATGAACTAACGTGTTGCTGACTCGTTAACAAGCTCTAAATAAATGTATTTCCGCTGAGAGTAAATTCACGAGTGCTACAAGTTTGGCGTTTTAATTAATCAAACGTTTCTTTCCAAGTATTGAAAAATTAGTAAATAGCAACGAGCAAATAACTCTAATTAATATATATATACAAAAGGTTAACACGAAAATACAAAACAATTAGGTTCTTATTAGAAATGTTTGCTTTAATGTAGTTGTTGGAATTTATATGCTAGGTATTTTTTATATGAGTATATAAAATATATTAATTTATTTGTTATTGTATTTATCAATTTGAGTGTTTAATGCTAATTAGTTCTTTTTATTTTTTAATAAGTATTAATTGATTTGATAATCGTACATTCATCTCAAATTACAAGATAATTGTAAATGCTGTATAACAAATGAAAATTGTGAATGTGTATGTAAACATTCTTTAATGAATAAAATTCCTTGTTCAAAATTTAAAAACTGCACTTGCTTCAATTATATAATGAAATGTAACATTTATTTTATGTAGCACATACTATACTTTTCGGTCATTACTGAAATATGAATTGTATATTAAAACTGGATCAATTATGATACTTAATATTAATAAAGTGTTCGGAGGTTCGGAGTGACGTCGTAATAAGAAAACTGCTATCATCTGACTAATGAATGTCCTTCACATGAACAAAATTACACTTAACGGACTAGCTAACAAGCTTTAAATAGATCTGTTTCCACGAAGAGGTAATTTCATTTTTTTACAGTATTTGGGAAAAGATACAAATATTTAAAGTTGCGATGTACGTACTCAACTGGCAAAAATGCTTAATTAACTTTAAAATTTAAAATTTAAAGACAACCAGCCAACCCAACTTAATTTTTTGAGTGATACATTTGATTAATATTTTTATAATAAAAATGGGGGTTGACGACACAAATGACTACGTAATAGAATTACGAGATGATATCATGACGTGGGGGAAGATTATTAGAAGCAGATGAAGAAATGGAAATAACTGGTCTACCTTGTCATATCTTTGATACTAACACGTCATCAAGTTAAGTTCTAAAATGTCAAAACATTAAAGATACTGATTAATACAGTACAAATATTTCAGTATGCCTCGTGATGTCTTAGTACGATATGCGATGAGCTGGGCGACAAAAATACATTTTGCCGATACTATCGCGCCATCGATTTACGACCTGAAATTTAAACAAATTAAATATATCAATTAGTATACAAATATCTCAGTCTGCCTCGTCATATCTTAGTACAAAATAAAGCGTCACAGCTTTCTACGATATGATCAGCAGAGGACGCCAACCCATCATTTTCACAGTAATATCACTTTATTGAGTTACGAAATGAAATTTGTGCCAAATTAAAGTGTAAATACACCAGTTTAGTAAAGTATTTTGTTATGTCTGTGCATATCCTGGTAGGACCAACAGACTAAAATTTACGACAATAAAAGACGATATGCACTACAACTGATACTCAATAAACATCATAATGTACATTACATTGCCCTATATATTACTAGGCTATCACTTTCAAAACGCACTAATGGTAAAAGAAACTTTTATTAACAGTATGTGAAATAATATACGATCTGACTCTGCATATCTTGGTACAATGTGAGCAGAACAGGGCGCCAATTCGTCATTTTAGTACTAGTTTTATGTCAGCGAGTTCCGGCATGAAATTTTAGCAGATTGAAGATACAGATTAGTACAATACAAGTATTTCAGTCTGCCACGATATGAGCAGAGCGGGACGCCAGTTGTCCATTTTGATGGTTTTATGACGTCATCGACTTACGTCCTGCATTTTTAACACATTAAAGATAGCGTGAGTCCAATACAAATATTTCAATCTGCCTCGTCTTATCTTGGTACGATAGGATCAGAGTGGGGCTCCAATTTTTATTTTGACGATACTAACACGTCATAGAGTTAAGGCCTAAAATTTCAAAACATTAAAGATACTGATTAATACAATACAAATATTTCAGTCTGCCCCATGATATCTTAATACGGTATGAGCTGAGCGGCGCATCAAATTTTCATTTTGACCGTACTATCACGTCATCGAGTTACGGCCTGAAATTTAAATAAATTACACATACCAATTAGTAGAATACAAATATTTCAGTCTGTCTCGTCATACCTCAGTACGAGATGAAGCGGGGTGCAAATTCCTGATTTTGACTGTATTGCGCCGTCATCGATTTTCGGCTTGAAATTTTAACTCATTAAAAATACCGATTTGTACAATACTAATATTTAAGTCTGCCTAGTGATATCATGGTGCGATATCAGCTGAGCGGGGCGCGAATTGTCAATTTTGATGGTTTTCTAATGTCATCGATTTACGGCTCGAATTTTTAACTCATTAAAGATACTGCATACTACAATACGAATTTTTCAGTCTGCCTCGTCTTATCTTAATACTATAATAGCAGAGAGGGGCGCCAATTCTTCATTTTGATGATACTAACACGTCATCGAATTAAAGCCTAAATTGTCAAAACATTAAAGATACTGATTAATACAATACAAATATTTCACTCTGCCTAGTGATTTCTTTGTACGATATCAGCTGAATGGGGCACCAATTTTTTCTTTTGACGGTACAATTACGTCATCGAGTTACGGCATGAAATTTTAACACATTAAAGTTACAGATTAGTACAATAACATTATTTCAGTCTTCCTCGACATATCATAGTACGAGATGATCAGAATTACTATCTAGTCATCGAGTTACTGCATGAACTTTCCAACAATTAAAGATATGGATTAGCACAATACAAATATTTCACTCTGTTCGTGATATATTGGTAGTAGATTTGCAGAACGAGGTGTAAATGCTTCATTTTGACGGTACTATTGCGTTATCAATTTAAGGCATGATATTGTAACACCATATACTTCTCTATATAAACACTATATATAAATATTTGGCACAAATTTCATCCCTAAACATGGTTGCCTGAAAGTGAACTTAAATCAGACTGTCACACCGTTAATCCTTCATGACCTCCCAAAATGTGACGAGGCAGACTAAAATATTTGTACGGTAATTGTACAAATAATTGTACAAAATTAAACAAAACTTTGTTACAAAAAAATTTTACAAAGTTGTACAATTATTACAAATAATTGTAATAATTGTAATTGGTATCTTTAAGGTGTTAAAATTTCATGCCGGAATTCGGTGACTTGATATTATCTTCAAAATGAAGCATTAGCGTATCGCTCTGCTCATATCATACCAAGAAAAGACGCGGCTGACTGAAATATATGTATTGGCTTTATCTGTATCTTTAATGTGTTAAACATCCAGGAAGTAACTCGATGAGGTTATAGTACCATCAAAGTAGAGACTGGGTGCCCCACTCTCCTCATATCGTACCAAGATAAGGTGAGGCAGACTGAAATATTTATATTGTACTAAGCAATATTTTTCATATGTTAACATTTCAGTTCTTAAGTCGATGACGTGATAGTATAGTCAAAGTGAATAATTGGCGCCCCGCTCTGCATATATTGTACCAAGATAAGACGAGGCAGACTGAAATGTTTGTAATGGATTATGCGGTATCTTTAATGAGTTAAAAATTGGGGCCGTAACTCGATGACGTTATACACTATATTTCCAATGATGACCGGTCACTTGCGATTTTAGACGTTTTGTTAAATATCTGTAAAGATACATGAGGAATTATCCTTAAACTTCAGGAGTGTAAACAACATAATAGACGTCATATATTTGACGAAGATTTTTTTCCCGAAACCCCATAAGGGGCCGTCAACAAATTGAAGAAAATCGGAACAGAATGAGAATACAGAATGAGAAACACTTCATTCTTATTATGTCAACTTTCATAAGCTAGTATATTTGATACAACCCCTCATCTTTTTGCTTTCTTTTGGGAACAGCGAATTTCGAGCTTATTCTATCGACGATTACTATCAGAATTTTCAAGCTATGTTTCTGAAACTTTCATAAAAGTTGGTCTATACATTTAGCTAATATATTATGCACAGTATATTTCGATTGAATTCGCGCATGCGCAGTGAAACAATATTTAGTAAACCTGCTCATATTTCATACAATTATTATTATTTTTTAATTCTGATTGCAGGGAATTGTGTATAATTTTATTTGACATACTTGCTGAAAATAACTTGTTTTTATGTTAAAAACTGCAAATTATAAGCAAAAAACTTGGTAAAATTTGGGACTGTTTTTATAAAAACTTGAATTTCTCTTCGAGTATACATGCTATCTTCATACAAATGAACCCAAATTATTACAATAAGCCACTTAATCATAATCTACAGTTTGAATGCTTTTGCAACATTAGTTTTTACAGGGTTATCCAAAAGATATTCGTTTTTCTTCAATTTGTTGACGGCCCCTTATGGGGTTTCGGGAAAAAATCTTCGCGGAAATATATGACGTCTATCATGTGGTTTACACTCCTGAAGTTTAAGGATAATTCCTCATGAATCTTTACAGATATTTAACAAAACGTCTAAAATCGCAAGTGACCGGTCATCATTGGAAATATAGTGTAGTACCATCAAAATGAAGAATTGGCAGCCCGCTCTGCTCATATCGTACCAAAGATATGACAAGGCAAAATGAAATATTAATATTGTACTAATCGGTGTTCTTAATATTTTAAAATTTCATGCCGAAAATCTATGACATGGTACTATCGTCAAAAGGAGGAATTGTCGTCCCGCTTTGCTCATCTCGTACGAAGATTTGGCAAGGCAGATTGAAATATTTGTATTGTACTAATGTTTATGTTTAATTTTTTTTAATTTCTGCCCGTCACTCGATGACATGATAGTACCTCCACAATAAGGAACTAATCGATGTATTTAGTTGTTGTTAATATCAGGAGAAAAACGATGACTAGATAGTAGTTCTGCTCATATCGTACCAAGATTTGACGAGAAAGACTGAAATATGTTTATTGTACTAACCGCAATACTGTTCTTCTCGCATTGTGCCAAGATATGCAATATCAGACTATATATCCTTTCACGTATTATTAATACAATTTTCCTTTACGATTAGGTCATCTTGAAAGTCGATAACGTAGTAATATATAGGTGCAATGTAATGTAAATTGAGATGTTTATTGGCTCTCAATGGTACTGCGACTTTTTCTGTGAAAAATTTTAGTCTTACAGGGTTTTCTAACATAATATGAACAAGCAGACCAAAATATTTTTAAATACTATATTTATCCTTTAATTGGTACCCATTACATCTTGTAGTTTGATGACATGATATTAGCGCCAAAATTTTGAGTTGGCGCCCTCTGTTGTTCATATCGTACGAAGATAAGACGAAGAAGACCACTCATTCCTTCTTCTACTCCTAATAATCTTGTCCTACAACATAATTTCATATCGAAACTCGATGACATAGTCATTTTAAATGGTGCCGTCTTCTCTATAATTTGCCAAAAAAAATTTAAATAAATGTTTGTGATAAAAATTGGTATAATATTAGAAAGAAAATAAATATTTCAAACGAAAGAACTTCACACTCACTTTTCTTTAACCCATTAAGCACCATTGCTCCCATTTTGGGAACATTGCTTTATGATTTTTTTTCTAAAGTGAGTATTTTATATATTGTTAAAAGGTTCCTGTTATTTGAATTTTGAATATAATAGACGACTTCTGAATTTTTTTTTTAAAGTTTCATTAGAATTTTCTATTTTTTTAAAATGTGTTAAAATAGGCGAAAAATAGCTTTTTGGCCGTACTCGAAAGAAATATTAAAAAAAAAACTGTATAATAAAAAAATATATTTTTTAGTTAAAATATATTTATAACAGTGTATTATATTAAACAACATCAATCCGGAATTAATATGTATAATAGATCAATCACAATTACCGAAAGCATAAGTTGTTTCCAAAATGGGAACAATGGCTCCTAATGGGGGTAATGTTTTTAAAAACGTGTACATATGACTCCGTGCATTTATGGTATTTATTTTTCAGTTTATTAGCTATAAAAGGGATAATATCATTCTGAAACTAATATTTAAATAATATTTCATATAAACTAGTCAAACTTTTAAATTTATAATAAAAAAAACAAAATGAAATTACCAGTTCTATAAGCATTTTCATTATCCATCTCTTTATTTTTCATCATTACATTATTTTTTTCTGATTTTTTTACATGGAAGATGGTTGAACAATTTTTTAGATTTGGATGATTTTTCGGCTGTTCCAGAAATCGTTTTTTTTTTTCGCCACCTGATTGCAGTATTGTAACATACGATAAAGATACCTTCCTCATATGTATGTCGGATAAATTATTTTCTATTACATATGTAATAGAAAATAATTTATGCGACGATTTATCCCATGTTATATTTGGTGGAGTAGAATTTTCTTGGAGTAGAATCTAAATCAACAGACAATCAAGAAATATCTGATTTAGAGTTTTAAAAAGACAAAGTATTAAAAGCAGACTTGATATTTCAGATGAAAGTTCAGACGAATCTTCAAATCGGAATATGGAAAAACTAAATGGGAAAAATAAAGACATGGATAATGAAAATGCTTGTGGAATCGGTAATTTTATGTTTTATTTTTATTATAAATGTAGATGTTGGACTAATTTATATGAATTATTCGTAAAATATCAGTTTCAGAATGATATTACCCGTCTTATAGCTAAAGAACAGTGAAATAACAACCATAAATGCACGGAGGCATAAGTAAAAATTTTGAAAAAATTTACCCCCATTAAGAGCCATTGCTCCCATTTTGGGAACATGCTATTTTTCCTAAATATTCGAATTTTTTTTATGTTTTCGTCAGAAATACTTTAAAGACTTCCTATTCATAAAGAAAAAACAACTGTTCCATAAAAAGGAGCTTAATATATATAGCGGCGGTTAATGGGTTAAAAAAAATAAAATAAAACTGTGACTTATACCATCAAAAACAATGTATATAACTTATAATCTACACAAATGTGAAATACAAAGAAAATGAAAACTTTACTGATTTTATGGTGCTATTATTGCTATATTCGAAACTTTCGTATAAAGAATGAGTTATACTGAAAAATTTTCTTTTCAAATAATTTGATATAAAAAAATAAATAAATTATTGGGGGGGAGGGAGGGTCTTATAACACTCAATAGAATAAAACAACTCATTTAAGGAAAAAAAAAAACAGCGAAAATATAATCGTATTTCCCAGCAATAAACGCTAACTCTTCGTGAATATTAGCAAATGTAGATATGTAATGAAATGTAGATCAAATTTCTTTTCTGAATACTTATTATTGGTGATATCTATGATTAATTTATTAATATGGTGTACTGTATGGTGTACCTATAATAATGGTTTTACAGTACACCATATTAATAAATTAATCATAGATATCACCAATAATAAGTATTCAGAAAAGAAATTTGATTCACAAAAATACAAACTTTATACTCTTCAATATTATCCAAGCTTTTTCGAAAAATTAAAACACAGCCTTAAACGTTTCAATATCTGCTTAATAGCCAAACCACCTAAGAAATTAAAGAATATCATTTGCAGTAAAATTGACCCAATTAATTTTGAGAATTATTCAGGAGTATATGAAATACCTTTTATTAAAGAAGACGGATCCAAGAATTACTACATAGGCATGACCAACAGGAAATTTAATTGCAGAAAAAAGAGCATATAGCTGATATTAAATACAATAGAAAAACTACAGCCCTAGCAAGATTATATCAAGAAGAAACCATCCAAATAAATTTCAATGAAAGTAAAATAATATTTCCCTCCAGTCTATACTATCCATCCATAATAAGAGAAACCATAGAGATACTCACGCGCAAAAATACAATATGTAACGATGCGGCATCTTTTAATTTACCGAAACTGTGGCTAGAATTACTCCATGCTCAAAGATATGAAAATAAACAATCAAGTAAAAAATAATAGATAACGTGCGTAATTTTTTTTTAAAGTACATGTAAATAATAACTTCAAAGCCCGTGCAGCTTTAGAATATTCTCATTTTGTTTTTGAAAATGACTCAGAAGAGTCGAAACATGTAAAACAACTAATAAAAGTTATTTTAATTTATATTATAGTTGTTAATTTTACACCTTTAGCATTTAAAAGTAATATACTATTACAAGGTGTTATATTTTATTATATTGTTATAATTCTAGCCCTTATTCTAAATATATTTTACCATCCAATGCATTAAATAGGAACCATAACAAAACTATAAATAGGAAAGACTTAAGAAATGAGATAAATGAATCACAAAACAGACTAAAAAGAATATACAATGCAATTTTTCTTTGACGTTAATGAGGCTATTTACTTTCACTGCGTATCGAAGAACATCATTTATTTTATGTATCGGACATCATGCTTTACTATCATTACTCAAATATATTAAAACGGGATTAATTAATTATATTAATATCAATAAAGTGTTCGCAGCTGTAAGCGTCATAATTGAAATATTATTATTATCAGTTGTCTAATAAATGTCCTTCTGCATGAACTAACGTGTTGTTAACTTATTAACAATCTTAAAATAAATGTACTTCTTCTAAGAATAAATTCACTAAGCGTTACGAATTTCGAATTCTTTTATTAATCGTTCTTTATTACTAAATTTTTGAACAAATACTACATGCAAATGTAAATGCATTACGGTATTACACAGTTCTAATGTTACGAAATATCAAAAATAGGTCACACATAATTTGAAATGGAGCAGTTATATTCACCTATTAGTATAATGCTTTTATTTTATAACAGTATTATATTTTAAAAATAATCAATTTCATTAAATAAAATGAGGATTATATTTAATTGCCGTCACTTATTATTATAGTGTTATAGTATGTTTTAAACATTTAAAATAAACATCGGAAAATAATTTAAATGTGCACATTTATTTTAACTCTTTTTTTATTAAAAATAAACTTCGAAATGTCAATAAATATATATTTTCGTTGAATTGCATCATAAAAACTATATACATTATTTGTTTCAACCTTTAATAATTAAATACCAGTTTTTGACACTTAAAATTTGTCGGTTTCATCTTGAGACAGATTACCAAAATTCTTGATTCCTACCCCCTGACCCCCCCCCCTTGTTGAGCGACTGAAAAAATTCATTTTTTACTGCAATTGACTAATAAATTTTGAGATTTTTTTCGCAAACAATTGATGAATTTCTTGCTTTCATCTTGCTACAGATTACCAAAATTCTGGATTCTCCCTCCCCCGCCCCCTTGAAAAAATTCATTTTTTACTGCGATTGACTACTAAATTTTCATATTTTTCTTCGCAACCATCTGATGAATTTCTTGGTTTCATCTAGCGGCAGATTAGCAAAATTCTGGAATTCTTAATTTTTCAGTCGCGCAACAGGAGGGGTGGGGGGCGGGGTGAATCGAGAATTTCGGTAATGTGTTGAAAGATGGAACCCAGACATTCAGCAATTGGTTGTGAAGAAAAATCTTAAAATTTATCAGTCAGTCGCAGTAAAAAATGAATTTTTTCATTCGCTCAACACAGAAACCGGGGAGGGGGGGGGGGGGAATCGAGAATTTTCGTAATCTGTCGCAAGATGAAACCGACAAATTTATCAATTCGTTGCGAAGAAAAATTTTCAAATTTTTCAGGCACTCGCAGTAAAAAATAACTTTTTCAATCACTCAACAAGGGAGGGGGGGCGGGAGGGAGATTTGAGAATTTTGGTAATCTGTCCCAAGATGAAACCGAGAAAATCATCAATTGCTTGCAATTGAATGAAAATTAAAAATAAACAGTTAATTAGAAGAAAAAATACAGTTGCAAATATTTGTAAGTAAACATCAGCTGATCACGAGGGCCGTTTAATTAATTATAAAAATGTAAATAAAATCCGAACATCCGATTGCAATTATTTAACTTGGAGATGAAAGCTTACATGGAGCTTTATTTTTTGGGGACAAGAAATTTTTTTCGAAAATTTGAGCGATTTTGCTGATTTTGAAGGTTCCTTGTCCCTTTAAAAATTAAATATTAGCAGTAAAATATGACTTTACTTACCCATCATACGTAGTATCGGGTAAGTCCTGTAACCGTTTTAAAAATTGAAAAAAAAAATGACGAATTTACACATTTCATACACTGGAGAATCCGAAAAACATATTTTTAGAAAAAGAAAATTGCCGTCCGTCTATCTGTGTCTCTGTGTGCTTGTCTGTAAATGATCTATCTCCCGAAAAAAATGAGATAGATACTTGAAATTTGGTATGCGCTTAGTATGTAATAATGAGAAGAAGCCTATCGAATTTCAGTAACCTCGATTATCCAGAACTATTTTTTTTGGACTCTCGAAATATTCGTTCTGATAAAAGGTAAATAAAATTTTTCGAAATTGTTTATTTTAAGGAGTGAATATAAAAGACAATACAATAACATACATTTTGCATAAAAAATGAAGTCAATCAGATACTTAGTTGCCGAGATATTTGTAATAATATTTTCCACACTCCTCGATTTTTTATGACACTGTATTTCATTCAAATTTCAAATGAAAGATAATTTTAATTGGAAATGAGATGCTTAATCCGACGCAGTAAAGCGTTTGTTAATATAATTATAAATTTTGGAGTTATAAGGATGTTTCTTTTACGCAATTCAGTAATAGAGCATTTGAAGTTTATGACGTCATCAAGCCACGATTTTAAAAACTTTATCAACCGAACAAATTGAGATAGATTCTCGAAATTTTGTACGTACTTAGAATGTAATAGTGCAACAAAGTCTATTAAATTTCTGTTAACTCAGTTATCCGGAACTATTTTTTTTTTGGACTTTCGAAATATTCGTTCTGATGAAGCGTATATAAAAATTTTCGGAATTGTTTCTTTTAAAGAATAAATGTAACATAAAATTTTCGGAATTGTTTCTTTTAAAGAATAAATGTAACATAAAATTTTCATAAAGAATAAAATCGATCGGATAATTGGTTGACTTGATATTTGCGATCATAATTTCCACATTATCCGATTTTTTAAAAATACTTTGTTTCCGTGAATTTATTTAAGGGCCCGCTTCACTGAAACTTCCCGATCGCGAAATCCCATGTTAACCTATGGGAAAAACTTCGAAGCGCGATAACTCATTACCTAATATAATTATTAAAATAAGGTTTTCACCATCAGAAAGTAGACGTCAAATGCCATAATTGTACGTTTTTAAAAATTGTCTCCGTTAATTTTAAGTATCTCTAAGAAGATATTAAATTTTCATCAAGTGGAAATTTCCAAGTTCATAGGGAATTTTTAAATAGTTAAAATTTAAAGAGACAATTTTTAAAAACGCACAACGTCGGCATCTGGCGTCTACTTTCTGCTGCTGAAAAGCGTATTTTAATAATTATATTACGTAATGAATTATCACGCTTCGGAGTTTTCCCGTAGGTTAACATGGGATTTCGCGATCGGGGAGTTTCAGTGAAGCGGCCCCTTAACATTTGTGATATAATTTTTGGCAAGATGAAGTGGTTGGAAAATTTTAATATCCGTATATAAAACCTTTTGAAATAATTTAAATTTTAAAGCTTGTGTCAGAGATTAATTGTTACACTTTATATAATTTTTGTGGAATCGCAATACATTTTATAAACAGTTTACATATGCTTTATTTTCATATTTTATATTATGCATATCCATGATGGGTATGTATTACGGTAATTAATATTGTTAAATTAATATACAGCAATTATTATGGGTAAGTATTACTGAAATGAAAAATATCCAAAGAAAGTATCCGGTATTATAAATAATTGCATGTGACTGAATATTCTTTTGTAACGCAAACACTAAAATTAATGAACACGTCATCACTGATATAGCACTAATTACTACAACAAGATAAAATACAAAAAAAATTACATGCAAAAATATATTTCTATGTTTCAAAGAAACAAAAATATTAGTTAAGATTTAAAAAAAAAAAATGCTATATTGTTTATTTTGTATTATTTGTCTAAAAATTTCCAAAACAGTGAAAGCGTGAGCCACTTTGTATACTAATATTCTGCTAGCATAATTATTCTTTGAACCATTTTGCTAACATAATTAAACATCTAATTAAAGCAATCGAAGCAGTTGCAAGTCTGAATGAAGTACAACATATATGATAATTTTACGTTATTATTGAATAATTTCCTGGGCATATCTCTGGGATTCATTCCAGAAATGATTGATACGGTAATCGATTCCAAAGGAAGAGGAAAAAGGGAAAGATAATGAAAAAATTATACATATAAACACAAATGATATAATTATTGTTTTATCATTTAATAATTAATTTCCATTGTTTTACACTTGTAGTTATATTAATAACTAAATATGAAGCAATATATATTTTTTAATTAATACTGAAATGAAGAATAATTCAAAAATAGTATCTGGTCTAAAAATAATAGCATGTGACTCAACTTTCTTTTGTAACCCAGACACTTAATTTAATGAAAACTTAAGCACTGGTATAGCACTAGTTTTAACAATAAGATAAAACATTGAAAATAGAAAGTATACGGAAAAATATAATTTCTATGTTTCGTAGAAAAAAAAACATCGGTTAGGATAAAAATAATTGCTATATTTGCTAATTCGTATGACAAAAATGCCAGTATAAATGTGCCGAAACAGGAAAAAAATGTGAGCCATTTAGCAAACTAATATTCTGCTATAATAATTAGTCTCTTAACCATTTCGCTAATATAATTCAACATATAATTAAAGTGCACGAAGCAGTTACACAAGGCTGAATGAATCTGCATTGTAGTGCAATATATATGCTAATATTACGTAACTATTGAATAATTTTATGGTTACATTACTAGAATTCATTGGTGAAATTAGTGAAACGTTAATAGATGTTAACGTAAGGAAAAGAAAATAAATACGTGCGATAAAAAAGGACGATAACCATTTATAATTTTTTTTCAAATGTACAACTGTACAGCAGAGCTGACTTAAACCTCCATTATTCTGAAATAAAATATCTTTATACTATTATGTAATTATGATAAATATTTTACAGTTGAAAACAACATAGCGATAGTATAAAAAATATTCGACTAGATGTTAAAATATTTAATACTAGCTTACCCGTCCGGCATTGCCCGTGCCAACAACCTTAAATGTACCTGAAATCAGTGTTGAACATTTTTTTTTTATTTTTAAACAAAACTAATGTTGGGGGCCCCACTACCTTAGACAGAAAACACTGGGCGTGCCATACACACTCCCGTATATTACCGTAAGTCGAGTCGAAAGAGCTATACCCCTTCATGATCCAGCCCATAAAACCAGATAGAAAAGCGCCCCTGGTGGTGAAAATCGATAAGCTCTATCTCTGTAGAGTCGAATGAGCCATACCCCGTCGTGATCCAGCCCATAGAACCAGATATAGGAAAGCACCCCTGGTGGTGACAATCCGAACTAAAATCAGTCAGCTCTATCGATGTCAAGTGGAAAGAGCTATACCCCATTGTGATCCAGCCCATAGAAACAGAAATAAGAAAGCACCCCTTAGTGGTGAAATTCAGAACTAAAATAGGTAAGCTCTATTGATGTTGTGTCGAATGAGCCAAACCGTGTCGTGATGTGACCCATAGAACCCGAGTTAGCTGCAAAATCCTTTAGTTACACCTTCCACCGCCAGGGGGCACAATATGTTCTATACGAACATAACTGAAATCATTAAGGTTATCGATGTCGAGTCGAATGAGGCACACCCCGTCATGATCCAGCCCGTAGAACCAGAGATACGAAAGCGCCCCCTGTGGTGAAAATCCAAACTAAAATCAGTAAGCTCTACTTAAAACTTAAAATTTGACACAAAATGGTGATTATTTTACAACATTCTTACAAATTAAAATGGTTTATAATTATTTAAACAAAAAATTCTCGGCCAGAAATAACTTTGATTTTACATTTTTAAAGACTTATTCTTTATAATTATTTTGAAACAGCTCCGCAAATCATTCATATTTATTTATTGCTTTACTTTCTGATAAAACTCATTATGTGAGAAAACGGTTATTTTTTTTTTACGTCATACTTACAATCCGAAAAACAATTTTATTTGTAAATATGAAGTAAAAAAAAAATCACCGTTTTCTCACATATTATGAGTTTTATCAGCAAGTTAAACAATAAGTAAATATGAATGATTTGCGGAGCTGTTTCTATCACTAATTCAATAACATCACCCAAAAACCCTCAACAAAAATAATTATAAAGAGTGCGATGACAAAATTAATTTTATATCACATTGCATGTCCGTTCTTGGGCGATTCTTATAAAACACAAAATTTGGCACTAAATGGTGATTTTTTTAGAACATGCTTACAAATTACAATGGTTTATAATTATTTAAAAAAAACTCGGCCAGAAATAACATTGATTTTACATTTTTAAAGACTTATTCTTTATAATTATTTTGAAACAGCTCCACAAATCATTCATATTTATTTATTGTTTTACTTTCTGATGAAACTCATTATGTGAGAAAACGGTTATTTTTTTTTTACCTCATACTTAAAATCCGCAAAACAATTTTATTTGTAAATATGAAGTAAAAAAAAATCACCGTTTTCTCACATATTAGGAGTTTTATCAGCAAGTTGAACAATAAGTAAATATGAATGATTTGCGGAGCTGTTTCTATCACTAATTCAATAACATCACCCAAAAACCCTCAACAAAAATAATTATAAAGAGTGCGATGACAAAATTAATTTTATATCAAATTGCATGTCCGTTCTTGGGCGATTCTTATAAAACACAAAATTTGTCTCTAAATGGTGATTTTTTTAGAACATCCTTACAAATTAAAATGGTTTATAATTATTTAAAAAAAACTCGGCCAGAAATAACATTGATTTTACATTTTTAAAGACTTATTCTTTATAACTATTTTGAAACAGCTCCGCAAATCATTCATATTTATTTATTGCTTTACTTTCCGATAAAACTCATTATGTGAGAAAACGGTTATTTTTTTTTACCTCATACTTACAATCCGCAAAACAATTTTATTTGTAAATATGAAGTAAAAACAAAAATCACCGTTTTCTCACATATTATGAGTTTTATCAGCAAGTTAAACAATAAGTAAATATGAATGATTTGCGGAGCTGTTTCTATCACTAATTCAATAACATCACCCAAAAACCCGCAACAAAAATAATTATAAAGAGTGCGATGCCAAAATTAATTTTATATCACATTGCATGTCCGTTCTTGGGCGATTCTTATAAAACACAAAATTTGTCACTAAATGGAGAATTTTTTAGAACATGCTTACAAATTAAAATGGTTTATAATTATTTTAAAAAAAACTCGGCCAGAAATAACATTGATTTTACATTTTTAAAGACTTATTCTTTATAATTATTTTGAAACAGCTCCACAAATCATTCATATTTATTTATTGTTTTACTTTCTGATGAAACTCATTATGTGAGAAAACGGTGATTTTTTTTTTACCTCATACTTACAAATCAAATTGTTTTGATGAAAAAATACAATCTACACTTCACTGAATGTTTCCAATTCTTAAACAAAATCATAATATTTAAGAAATATTTACATTACATTGATTTCGACAACAGTTGATGAGGCATATCAGTTTAAAGTTATATCTTATATATATGAGTTTGTTAATTTACAATCTTTCTGTTAAGAGTTTTTTACTACATTTTTAGTTCCCGAGAATGTTGTAACATGCGATAAATTGTAGTACTGTACATTTTATAGTAAAGTGTAAGATTAATTTAATTCATTAAGATTTGTTATTGAAAACAATTTGTTTCATTTCAGAACATGAGCAGATATATGAACGCTGTGAAACCATTCAGTAAAATGCAAGTTATATTCTTACCTAAAACATAATATATGGGGGCAACTAAACATACAAAGAATGAATACAATAAAAACTAACCTACTTTAACTCAATCAGTCAAAAATATATTCATTTTCTTTAAAATAAATCTAAAAAATAAACAAAACAATGGAATATGTACCTAAACAGCCGCGCGCGTAAGCTACGACCATAAACTGTCGTCGCTGGTCGCTAGATCCTGGATCATGCCATAATTACACCTGCTCTCATTGGCTGGCTGCTTCGTTGCCACGGATGGCGTTGTCGAAGCTATTCCATGCAGAGAGCTTGAAATAGCCTCGAACCCAAAATTCCATACACACGTTTTAATTTTAAAAAAAATGTAAATTAAAATTTAAAAATCCGGCGACGAGGTATACTTTCCGGTGACAACATCTATACATGACAAACATTTCAGAATCCTAGGTGTTATAATTACGGTGAAAACCGCGTCAGGCAGACAGACACCTACTGCTTTATAGAGATAGAGATTTTATAGTAACACTTTCATATAATAATAAATAGTTGTATGTCAACCCGGTGTTTTACATTCGAATTGCATAAAATTTCTTGGTAGTTTGAAGGGAAAAAATAATCTAATTTTATTGTGCATTTAAGATTCTTAATATTATTTTTATCAAATACTAAATTTCATGTAAAATGTCATATTTACAATGTAAGTTTAAACTTTATTCGACAAAAGGTGCCAATTTTCAATAACGTATCAAAAACATTTCAAATGTTCAGTATTTGGCTTCTAATTTATATACTAATGACGTCATTTTGAAGAAATTATACAAAAGAATTTCATTTTTATGAATTAATGTAAATTCTTTATAGTGTTATTTTTATGACGCTGTAATCGAGTAAAATGCAGTGAGAATCGTTTCCATTAAAAAGTCTGGAAACGGTCGAATAACTCGAAAAATATGCTTTGAAAAACGGAAAAATACGTGTTCAATATTTAAAAAAAATCTATTTAGTGATATCAAAGTTTCCCCCTGGCAATTTGTATAACCCTTTGATATACTTTGATATCCCTGAGTTATTCGACCGTTTCCAGACTTTTCAATGGAAACGATTCTCACTGCAATTTACTAGATTACAGCGCCATCTACGATTTTCCATAGAAAATGTTAAATGCAAAAGTTACATATTTTTTCCCGTAAAATGCGAATCTCCAACAAAAAAGGGGGGTTATCATTCATTAGATTTCAAATTTTGCCCCCCTCTTTCCCCCCTAAGGGCCAGAATTAGGGGGAGGAAACTTTGATATCCCTAAAGAGATTGTTCAAAAATATTGAATAGATATTTTCTTTTTTAAATCCGATGTATATTTCTCGAGTTATTCGAACGTTTCCAGACATTTCGGGCACCCTGTATGCATGTTTGTTTTATTTATGTTCACCGCGATTACTCCGAAAGTAAATACCGATTTGAAAAAGTACCCCCAATTTTTAAATTTTAAGAATGAAACACGTAAACACGTGTTAATAAAATTGTCATAAACGGTGTATAGAATTTTAAGCTTATGCATTGTTTTATTACTAAATGCTGAAATATAAATTCAGTCACTGTAGTAAAACTAAAAAAACATGCTATTATTACTACATGCAAATAATAACAAAATATATTGTAAAGACAATAAAATTAGTTAATGCGAAGGCATGTACTAATAATAGGACGCCAGACACGAAAAGAGTAAAGCAATTTATAAAGTGAACGCTGTACATAAACAATAGACAATTATTTTGCAAGACTATACAAATACACCATATTATTTAATATTTAGCTTTCACTGTGTTTCACGCAATCGAGTCCCAAGCTTTATTGAATTAACGCAGACTGAGAAGTACATTTGACCCCCTTCATCATAATCCGTAGAACATGGATGACATAGTTAACACAGTTGATAATTCATCATCCTAGAGAAGTTAAATTAATCATTCTTAGTGTACGTTTAACATGTATTTTCGTGTTACAGATATATTTATGAAGTGTGATTTTATTCATTTTATGTAATACAGAAAACGTGCTGCCGTTTGTTTCTTTAAAAATATATGAAATAAATCGCACCTTGATGATTTTATGTTGTGCTATTTCTTTTACGTTTTAAATCAATTAAATATATAGACTGAAAATTAATTATTATACATTTATTTCAGTTATTGAACATTATCTATTGAATAAAAATTTCGCGCTTTAGAGACAAAAGTTATGTAATATTTTATATCAAGTGGCCATTTGAAAAGAGTTCTAAATTAAACCTTACTCTTATAAAATGCATTATTTTAAGCAAAGATTAAAAAGAAAAACAAACCAAAACTATTCGGAACAAATGACATATGTTTGAAATATGGTATTTTCTTTTATGGATATTATATAAAAAGGAAAGAACTATAATTTACAAGCTTTTTAAAAAATTGCTTAGTATGCCAAATGAAATGTAATGTGATATTGAGGTTTACGAGTTATTGAGATTTACGCTTTTACATGACTTTACATGACGCTTTTACACTATATGCATGAATATTTTAAAGCTATCCTTTTCAAAATGCTTAACGATTGAAACATACTTCCAACAATAAATCCTTAAATTCATTATTTATTTATTTCATTTTTTACAATAGTGAATAGCAGCGAGATTATATAATTTATTTTGCATTCTAAAGTTGTTACTAAATGATTTAATGCTACAGAGGACTTTGATTGCACGAAAAATTCAACTTATTTGAAATTTGACATTTCACTCATAAACTAGTCGTTGGGGGCCACCGTAATACTTACCAATCATGGATATGCATAAAGTAAAATATTAAAATAAAAAAATGTGTAAACTACTTATAAAATGCATTGCAATTCGAATAAAATCGTGGCTTGATGACGTCATAAACTTTTAAGGCTCGATTACTGAATTGTTTAAAAGAAACATCCTTATAACTCCAAAAACCATAATCCTATTAACTAGCAGTTTATTGCATCTGATTAAGCGCCTCATTTCCAATTAAAATATATCTTTGAATTGAAATTTGGATGAAATAAGGTTGATGAAAAATCGAAAAGTGTCGAAAATAGCATTACAAATATCTCGGCAACTAATTATCTGACCGACTTCATGCTTTATGCAAAATTTATGTTTTTTATTGTCTTTTATATTCTCTCCTTAAAATAAACAATTTCGAAAATTTTTATATACCTTTTATCAGAACGAATATTTCGAGAGTCCGAAAAAAATAGTTCCGGATAATCGAGGTTACTGCAATTCAATAAGCTTCTTTCCCTTATTACATACTAAGTACATACCAAATTTCAAGTCTCTATCTCAATATTTTCGGGAGATAGAGCGTTTACAGACACACAGGCACACAGACGGACGGCAATTTTTTTTTCTAACTATATGTTTTTCGGAATCTCCAGTATCTGAAACGTTCAAAAAAAATTTCGATTTTCAAAACGATTACAAGACTTACCCTATACTTCGTATGATGTGTAAGTCAAAGGATAGAACTATAATTTACAAGCTTTTAAAAAAATTGCTTAGTATGTCAAATGAAATGTAATGTGATATTGAAATTTACGAGTTATTGCGATTTACGTTTTTATATTTATCTTTATTCTGACCATAATATGGGAAATAATAGTGTCAGAATAGAATTAAATAACGGTTATATAACTATTTTCTATAAAAACGGTCAAACGACTGGACAGTTTGCTGCAAATTTTTAAGAGTGTATCATTTCAAAAGGTTTCTCTTACTCGTTGCTTGTTACGCGTTAAAGAAAATTAAAAGAAGATTCGATTAAATGAAACTAAAAGAAAGGATATTCATTTAAACGAAAGTAAAAGAAAGAACGCTAGTTATACACTGGAGTGATATTAAATTAGAAATAGACAGTATTATAGAATAAAGGTGCTGATGTATCATTCCTACGCATGCGCGGACGTTTCTATTCGATACATCTAGTTGGGTGTATAGGCTTTTATAAACAAATCGTAACCGTTACACGGAAGAAAAATTTACCCAATTAGACACCTTCGATTGAAAACAAATAATTGCTGCTTGCCACACGGGTTATTCAGTTTGAGAAAGAACTATACAATACAGCTTTCTCGTTACCCAGTATCAATAGAAGGGTGAAAATAAACTGCAGAATGGGAAGGCAGTAATTAGGTAATCTGCGAAGTATAGTCAAGTTTGAATAAACTTGAACTTCAACGATTAGATGCATTGTATAGTCAGTGACAGAAAATTTTAGCTCAGGTGATCATCCAATTGAATGACGGGAGTAATGAAAATATACAGTAGAAATAATCGTCCCACCAAATAGACTTCAAGAGCAGGAGACGTACCAGAGTACCGTTTGGCAATGCAAGATACCACGCTCAATGTCTTGCATGAGCTATAAAATACCATGCGTGGACTATTGACGGTTAGAACTGAGTAGCATGGGGTTACGTTTCTTGTCTACGATTGCGTCACAGTAATGATACACAAACAATCAAATATAGATTGTTTTTGTGCAACGATAGATTTGGCGTGTGTTGAAAGAACGCAAGTTATTGGCCGTTCAGAGATGAATAGATGTGTGTATTCATGCTAGTATTTGCGACCTTAGGTACTTATACAAATCACCCTCTCTGCTAATAAGTACGTAAAATGTCATGTGAACGATCAATTTCCTCTCTTGAATATTTTCCGTTACTCGTGTAGAAATGAAGTTTGAAGCAGATAAGCAAGGATCAACAAAATAAACTCCTGTAAAAGATCCCGCTGGCGATTACCTGTTTCATGGTGTATTCTAAAGATGTACTAAAATGACAAACAGTAATATCGAATTTAAATGCATTTCAACACCATTGGTATGCTCTTGAAAAGACTGTTCAAACACCTTACCCCATAAAAGTCCCTTAAGTTATTTATGTGGATTTTTAACATATATTTTGCATACCACACCTTTGAAACAATTCCGTAAAATGGTTGAAATCATGTTTAGTTATGTGGCGGTCATTAACAAGGCCAAAATAGCAGGAACTCTTTTTTTAATAAGGAGCATAAATAAGTGGCAATTAAGTGTATTAGATAAGCTATCTGATAAAATTATGAACACTTATTCGTTGAACATCTAAGAATTTGAAGGTTATTAAAGTTTGTGTTATTTAAATAATAATAAAAATATTACTTGATTCTGTTAAATTCTATTTGTGATTTTTTTCTTATATTCTTATTTCTTTCTGAAGTACTTTTCTTTCAGCGTTGTGGCCCTATATTGAAGATCTATAGAACATTTGCAAACATATTGTTTTATTTTGTGCTAATGTTCTTTGTCAACCAAAAATTTGCATTCTCAAACAATAATAAACAATGTCAACTGCTTGTTCAGAATTGCTTAGCTTTACATTCGTGAAATAGTTTCCGTGAGCCTGACAGGAATGCATTATTGCATAATTTTGTGCTATGGTGAATTTATTCTTTATTGCTCTCTAAAGAAAACTAAAGGATGATTTTGAAAGAAACTTTGGTTAATTTTTCTTTATGACGTCTAGATTTTTTTTCTCAATGTGAAATTATTTTTTATACCACAAAAAACCAGAAAACAAAAACATATATATATATATATATTTAAACTAGGAATTTTCTAGTATATTGCAATGAATTTCAGAAAGGAAAATTATATGAATTATATTATGAATTATGTTATGCTTATAATAAATTGCAGAAATCTTTAAATCAGTGGTACTCATTTCGCCCCACACCTTGCCCCGCACATTCTCCCCACACTGCCCAAGTGAATAGATATATTTCTATTTTACAATAATCTATTTTTTTTCCAACTTCACAATAAAAGATGTTGGAAATTTAGCATATTGTGTTAAAAGGATTTTTAGTCTCTTTTGCTTTTCCGATATTGCATTAATCTATTCTTTTCCAACTTCACTATAAAATATGTTGCAAATTTAGCATAGTGTGGTAAAAGGATTTTGAGTCTCTTTTGTTTAACACATTTAATTGAAATAGTATTTAATTGATTAAAAAATAAAAAATAAATATAACTCTTGCTGTACAACTGACAGCTGTAAATCTTGAAAATTTACTTTGAATCACTGTTCAAAGAACCTTCAGAAATTGATAAAACAGTAGAGAAAGCTGACACATTTTGACCACCCACCACTAAAATTCAATGCACATAAATGTTATTTATTTAACTTTAACCTTTATAATAATCCTTAATACTGATTTTAAATACTGCTAATATTTACATTTAATACAATTATTAACAATTGCGTTAAACATTAAAGTACCATCATTGGTTAAATGATAATAGTTGCTTTTTAATAATTGGTATATATTTTTGAATTATTATAATATACAAGTATGAGTGCAGAATTGCATGTACGGTCCTCAAGATAATCTTTCTGCCTGATTTGGGCTCTTATAGAAATTTTATTGAAAACCATGGCTTTTAATAAAATCAACATATGTTTTAAATGTATATACATGTTAAAATAAAAATAATTAAAAATAAATAAATAAATAAATAAAATAAAACCATTACATTTTCACTTCACATGTTACGATTCTATAGGTTTAATTAACAGTACATATATTTACCCATAACCGAAGTGCAGTTTTCCATTTAACACTTTACAACATAGTTAAAAAATGTTTATCAATTCGGTTTGTCTGTCTGTCCGCGCTCTAACTCGCGAAAATGCACTCCTATTGCCATGTAATTGATATATGTTTTGACCATAGTATGTTCGCTATTGAAAATGAATTCTGTAGCATTTTTGGTTGGAGTTCAGGGGCGATCAAAAATATGCCGATACATTAAGGCCAATGGCGAGAAACCGTTTTATTGCATTTTTATAATGTTGCACAATTTTAGATATAACAAAATTCATATGCGTCACTGAGGTAGATGGCAGCACGTTTTCTATAGAGCATAGAATAAATAGCAATTTTAATTTGCTTACAAGGACACTCAAAAGTATCGCAATAATATATATGGGGAAAAATCGTTTACAATGTATCGTAATGAAACTGATATATATTATTGCGGTGCACTATAGCAAGTTTTCCGTAGATTTAATGAGTACTCAGAATAATTCGTTTATTTACAGCGCAACTTAAAATATTTCGGTTACAGAACTGACTATGAGCCATAACTGGTGGATATATCTTTTAATCAGTGATATGCATTTAATTTTATTTTTATTTTTAGTGTATTATGAGGTGTGTATTTTATATACAGGGTTGCGCGATATGGAATTCGCACACATTACCTATGGACAGAAATTACAGAAAATGACTTTTTACTGCGTTGTTATTTTTTAATGCTATTTAGATATCTCATTTTATTGTATTGCAAAAATGACAATATTCCGATCGTGTTGGAAAATGTTTCATAATCTATGCCATGGTTCATGATGTTTCGTTCTTTATTTCTTTAAAATAACATCTTGAATATATTTAAATTTTAAATTAAAAGGAATATAAAGTAACACCTCTCGCAGACTGAAATATCCACAGCTGAAACTCAAACAAAACATAACTGTTTCCTACAATGCTAAAACATATATATATTCTTATTTCATTTGCAAAGTATATTTTTGATCAAGTTCATTTCAAACTCCAAGGAGAATCATTTTAAATTTACTAAAACTTACATAGTAACAACTGCATAAAATAAAGAACGAAAAAATGAAATTATACGTAAAATTTATTTTAGATTACATACGTAAACTAGCAATCCGCTCCAGCTTTGCACGGGTGCCATGATGTTTTAAAGAAACCTCTTTCTAAAACACTTTCCAACATAGTTGAAAAAGTGTATATGTATTTGGTTAGTCTGTTTTCACTGTCTGTCCGTGCTATAACTCTCGTAAATATGTTCGGATTGTCATGAAATTTTTTTTTTGTTATTGAATTTTACTATGGAATGTTCGGTATGGAAATTGAAGTGTGTAGCATTAATAGTTCATTTACAGGGACACACAAAAGTATTCCATTATCTTATGGTCTACAGGGAAAATCGTTTCTGGCGCATTTTATTGATGTTACGATAGTAGAAACATAATGAAATTAATATGCATTGCTGAGGTGTACAACAGCATCCTTTAATTGTACTATACAATTAGTAGCATTTATAATGCAATTACAGGGACCTACAAAATAATTCCTTTACATTATGATCTATGTGAAAAAATCGCTGACGTATTTTGAACATATTATGATACTTGAAACATAACGAAATTTAAAAGTATACACTAAGGTTCAATACGACTTATTTTCTATAGATTATGGAGTGCGTACGATTTATAGTTCACGTACACAGATTGCACAAGAGTATTCGGTGAAAGGGCTGATTATGATCGGTTAATGCTTTAAATGTTCCGTTGTGATATGCAATTTTACGTAATTTTAGTATACTACGTGTTGCTTAAAAATTTAGTAGATCATATACAGAGCTGCACGAAAGACTTTGAATGTGGGCAACAATTACTCAAAATGGATTTTTACTGAGTTATGTATTGTTTAAATTGCTAATTTTGATATCTCATTTCATCGTATGAAAAAAAAATCTTATTAATTTTCTGTTAGTATTGAAAAGTGTTTCATAATCTATGGTAGATGCATGATTTCTCGTTCTTGTCTATAAGACCTTAGTATAATAATTCAGTTTTAAGAAAGTGTGATTTTTTACAAATAATCTAAACAATTACGGAATTATCACGAAGACCAATACAACATTATATTTTTCAAGAATTATCTATCTAGTATGTCTATATATTATAGATATTATATACTTTTTATTTCCTTGGTAGATGAATTATTTTTGTATGTGTTAAATAATTTGCTACTCAACGTATGCATAATGGTGTAAATATTGAACAAATTGCTTGTGCGAGTTGACAAATTGATAGTTATTTCATAAAAATGGATAACAATGTGATGAAGTTTTAAAATATAAGTAAAGGCTGCTAGGAAATTTATTTTTTACAAAAGTCATCTTTGTCATTTTGCCTGTAGTACCAAAGTCCTTTAAAAAGAAGTACCGATTTTTTAAAAAACAGCTGTTTTTCATTTATTTGCGGTAAGTAACAAAAACTGCAAGTGACAAAAAAAGTCGTAATTTACATTACTTCTTATCAAATTTCTTTATAAAGAATATTAATTACTATTTTCCAGGACTCAGGGCAAACGATTTTTGCTTGGAAGTTGCATGTGACAGTGCAACATACAGCTATTCATTTAAAAACGTTGAACACTTAAGGGTATTCCTGCAACATTAAGGGTTTGACCATGACCCTGAGCTTTAATTATCGTTATCGAAAAACATATTTTCAATGGAAACTAGAGCTTTTTAAACTGAAATGACAGCTCTTCTTATACCATTGGGATTCGCGGAATCAAAACAGTTTCTCCATTTGCATAGCCAGTTATAATAGTACTAGTTTTAATTGTTTTTTTCAGCCCTTTAATTAGCAACTGTGTCCAATTGCATAAATTCGGTGAGATTAGATTTCGTAGTAATATTATGGGAGTGCCAATTTTCAACACTAATCTGTGAGATGGAAGCTCAGGAGGATGTAAACAATGTAAAAATTCCCTGCTATAATGTATTGCTCATTCGCTCTGCTATATTGTGCCTATTTAATAATAAATTCTTGTTTCTGTATCTAACTTTGAGAGTATAAAATTATTAATTTTATTCACTTGTCCATTTGTATATGATAATATTGCCCTCGATTTAAATCAAAGTAATGACTCAATGCTAATATTTTTTATGTCGTGGTAAACATTATCTATCATTTCTTAAAGATTATTGTCTAAAATACATAAATTACTATTACAAAGTCCAATTACTCTATTATTCGCTGATAACTGTTCACTGCCTATTTTGAGCAGTAAGTCATAATTTTTTTTTTATATAAAACAACTCTGATATGGCTTTTAAGTTGCACTGTAGTTATTTTAGGCCAAAGATAAGATCTGTGGATTATGTTAATATAATCAAAATGACGACATTTTCAATGCATTTTGATTTCATAAACCAAATACAATATTGTGACAGTTAACCTGCCAAGAGCTTTGACGACTGATTCGGATAGACAAATAAATCTTTAGACGGCATTCAAACAACCTCGTATTCCGTAATAGGGCCCATAGCCACGTTTTTACTCTAAGTTTTGAAAACAAAATTAATAAATATAAACATTAATTTCAATATAGCATGCAATATTCACTTTTGAAGTGTAAAATGCACTTTTCAACTGCATTCATTTTTTATAAAGTATATTTTTAAATATGAAGCGTATATAAACGAGTTTAATTTTGGAGAAATAAAAATAAATAAAAAGAGTTTGTTTAAGCAAAATTAGTTTTGTCCACTCCTACTCCCGTTCTTTTCCTGTCTTCTCTTTCTCTCCCTTACCATTTTTTTTGATGCAAAAACGTTTTTTAGAAATAAAATAAAGAAAAATATTTATTTAATTAATAGTAGAGTCCATATTCTAAAAATGCTGGATTTAGAAAACTTAATTAAAATCCTTGTAATAAAATTAAAACATTAAAAAACGACTTTTATTTTCATAAAAAATGTAAAATTTCGTGAATGTAAAAAAGCAGCGGTAAACTAGTACAAAAGCTAAATATGTTACTTAAGCATAACTATGAGAGTCTTAAATAATACAATTGCTCGAAGAAAGATTTTTTAGTATTTTTGAGGTGGATAACGCATAGAACGTGTCACTGAAAATTGTTTACCCGAGTATCTAAAATAGCTAGATGTCAGACACCTAATTAAAGGCCTTCTAATATAATTAAAACACTAAAACAGCAACGCATTTCCCTAAAATTAAAAAAAAATAATAACGGACACGAGAATACAGATGATTTTTTTAAGTAAAAAATTCTTAAATGTAATTTCAACAGTCTTAAATAACATTATTGCTCGAGGAATAACTTTTTGGGGAAAAAAATTGTAGGAAGTGTTATACAATGTCAATAATTAAACTATTATTGTGCCCAAAGAAGGAAAATTTATTGCGTTTTGTTCTGACACTTCTTAATGTTTTTCATTTGACAAATATTTCAATAGAATCTGATTGCCCTCTAGCAATATCATGTTATCGTATTAATTTTTTTTTTCCAGAAAATGCTGAGATGTGCGACATTTACTGAAGGTATTTTTTTTTATCATTTCAACGAATGATGTGATCTTTTTTCATTTAATAATATTAGGGGGTTTTTTCTTTGCTAATCCAGTTTTCCAGATTGTGTTTACCATGTATTTGTGTAGTTTTGAAAACTGTATTGTTTATAAGGGATCAATAATTTCTGAAAAATAACAAAATTAATTATTTTTATATTGTACAAATACTACAAAGTTGATTATAATAAATTTTAGTTTGAACATGCATTTGTAAATATTCCCTTATCATAATCCTGGAATTTTATTCAACCAAAAATATATACTAAATATTAATAGCACGCGAATCTCAAATGTATTTTTTTTACAACAACTAAAATTCATGTGAACATATGTAAAAATTAATGAAATATATATTGTTGTGGTTTCTCAACCACTGCCATATTTTAATTCAATTTAAGAAATATTTTAGTAGTCCTTATTCATTTACTTTTAAAATTCACATTTAAAATTATTTTAATTCTTTCCTTTTTAATTCTTCTCCTGTAAACTTTTCTTTCTTGCATAACATTTCGCTTTTTTGTTACCTTTGTACTTCCGGTATTGGATTTTACTGGAAGCTTCGATATCATTCTTTGCCTATGCTCACTTCCTGTTCTAAGCTCCGCCCTTCGCCAATCAGTTTCAAAAGTTTTTAATACGTATTTTTTATCTCTGCCGATTGGCGTTTTTCAATTTTTGGCACCCCCTCCCCATCGTTCCCAGTCAGTGCTGAAGCTGCGCGGTCACACACAGACACTGAGACGTTTGCCATAAGAGTGTAAGGTGATCGCTTGGGTTGCTGCTGTCAAAAATGTACAAAATGCGTACATCTAAAGTTACGATATGAAGAAAATATCATTTTTTTTAAATGTGATAGTTGACGGCCTATAAATTATCTTCTAAGTACGGCAAAGATTTTTGCAGTTCCACAATGGAGACGCGATGAGTGGTCCTTACTTGTGATATGTGCACAGATCCTACTGGTCCTGTATGCGGATAGTTAATTTTGGTCTGTTTCAAATAATGCGACGTTCTGTATTCGGTTGATGATAAGTCGTACAAAATATATTTTTTTAACATGATTGCCTCCGAACTCCCTGAGGGAAGGTTAAAAAAAAAGTATCGATTATTTGTGCTAAAAAAATGGAGCTATAAAAATGATCATCCATTTAGTAATATTTTTTAGAAGAAAATCTCTTTATGAATAAAGATTTTATTCAAAGATGAAAATTTGCAGTGCAAATTATTTCACTTGCTCTTTTTCTTATTTCTTTCAGATGACTGCAGGTAACAATTTTTACTTTTATTTTCATTGTTCTTGATTATAAATTTGCATGAATAATTATTTAATAATTCTTTGTTTTAATGTCATGTCGAAGTGGTCTTTTGCGGCCATAACAATATATGTACTCACTATACACTTTTGATCAAAAAACCAAATATATATATTATCTGGAATATTAACAAGATTCCAGCGTGTGAAAAAATTGAACTTGTCGTCCAACCACCACAGTTCTCTCTTTCGTGCCGTGACCAGGATGAAACATTAACGACATGACAGTTATTAAATTATATTTTGTTATATTATAAAATTTGATTAAAAAAATATGCATTATTATTATTGAAATATTTGATAAGTGGCTTACTTAAGTATTTTAAAGTGCTTGGATTTTTAAAAAAAATTGCCAGATAATTGCATTGTGTGTTTTTTTTACTTTTGACAAGTCATTTTAGTAATGTTTCATGCATATTTTTCAAAATTTTTATGAGGAAAATACAATTTTATTCTAAGAATTCTGGAATTATAATAACATTTTGTTTTGAAAACAAAACATTTTCATATGATTCTATATTATCTAAGGTGTTCTTATGGAATATTTATATTTTATTACTACGGTGTCATATGATGGAATATTTACATTTTATTGCTCCGGTTTCATATGATTCTACATAATCCATGGTGTTCTTTTATGCAATATTTACATTTTCTTTTTAGGAAAAGATGGTTGTTTAAGTTGTTATTTACAAAAGAAGATGAAAGAAATCTTAGAAAAATAATTTTCTTACTTATAAGTGAATGATTAATTTCGATTTATACCATTTTGTTTTGATAATATTTTGAGAACTATTGCATTCTTAAAAATTATTCTGGTGATTTGACATTATTTTAAAACCCATTAGGCGCCATTGCTCCCATTTTGGGAACATTGCTTTAAGATTTTTTTCTGAAGTGCATATTTTATAAATTGTTAAAAGGTTCATGTTATTTGCATTTTGAATATATTAGATGGCATCTGAAATTTTTTTGTTAAGTTTCAATAGAAATTTCTATTTTTTAAAACGTGTTAAAAAGACGAAAAATAGCTTTTTGGCAGTATTCGAAAAAAAAAATTAAAAAAAAACTTTATAATAAAAATTATATTTTTTAGTTAAAATATGTTCATAACAGTGTATTATGTTAAACAACGTCAATCCGGAATTAATATGTATAATAGATCAATCACAATTACCGAAAGAATAAGATGTTCCCAAAATGGGAGCAATGGCGCCTAATGGGGGTAAGATTTTTGAAAACTTGTACATATGCCTCCGTGCATTTGTGGTCTTTATTTTTCAACTTATTAGCTATAGAAGGTATAATATCATTCTGAAACTAATATTTTTAGAAGATTTCATATAAATTAGTCCAACTTTTACATTTATAATAAAAAACAAAATGAAATTACCAGTTCATAAGCATTTTCACTATCCATCTCTCTATTTTTCATCATTTCATAATTTTTTCTGATTATTTTACATGGAAGATGATTGAACAATTTTTTAGATTTGGATGATTTTTCGGATGTTCCCGAAATCGTTCGTTTGCCCCCCGATTGCAGTATTGTAACATATGAGGAAGATATCTTCCTCATATGTATGTCGCATAAATTATTTTCTATTACATATGTAATAGAAAATAATTTATGTGATGATTTATCCCATGTTATATTTGGTGGAGTAGAACTTTCTGTAAATTCTAAATCAAGAGACAATCAAGAAATATCTAATTTGGTGTTTAAAAAAGACAAAGTATTAAACACAGGCTTGATATTTTAGATGAAAGTTCAGGCGAACTTCAAATTGGAAAATGGAAAAAACTAAACAAAATGCAAAAAAAAAAAAATATATATATATATATTGTTAAAAAACCAATTTCAGAAAACGAAAAAAATGTAATATAATGCTGCATAAAAAATGTTCAATCATTTTCATGTAAAATAGTAGGACAAAAATTATGTATTGAAGAAAAATAAAGAGGTGGATAGTGAAAATGCTTATGGAATCGGAAATTTTATTTTTTATTTTTATTATAAATGTAGATGTTGGACTAATTTATATGAATTAATCGTAAAATATTAGTTTCAGAATGATATTATCCCTTTTATAGCGAAAAACCTGAGAAATAACAAACATAAATGCACGGAGGCATAAGTAAAATTTGTGAAAAAATTTACCCCCATTAGGCGCCATTGCTCCCATTTTGGGAACATGCTATTTTTTCTAAATATTCGAATTTTTTAATTTTTTTTTTCAGAAATACCTTAAAGACTTTCTATTCATAAATAAAAAACAACTGTTTCATTAAAAAATTGCTTAATATATATAGCGGCGCCTATGGGTTAAAAGGTGATTTCATATGAAAATTAATTTTTGTTTAACTTTGGTTGATTCATAAGGCACATTATTTTAAAATTTAGTAAGAATTATTCTCAAATTTGTCACCAGGCCTCCGAAAGCAAAGTTAAACCTTTCCATTCAACCTTTTGATTTGAATCCTCAGACGGTCGATTTTTCTTCGATCAGTTATCAGATATGCAGGAATTGTATAATTACTCTGACAAAGAAATTTTTGCTCTTTTCAAGTCAAAATTACAGGGTAGTGCATTACATTTCTTTCTTGAGACACAGTTTCAATTTAAAAACTCTAACTTACAAAGCATTCGAAATGATTTTATTACCTATTTTCTGCCAAATAAAAAAACTGATACTCTCAAATCTCTTCAAAATTTAAAATTGGATTCGAATGAGTCCATAAAAAAATTTTCATATCGCCTGACTAAACAGCTTCGACTTGTGTATCCTACGTTAGCACCAGATGCTCTAGAAGCTTTAAAATTTACGCATTTTCTTCAAGCTTTGCCTAAACAAATAAAACGAAAAATCCTAGAAGAAAATATTTCCACTTTTGAGTTAGCTCTTGAACGAGTACAATTTTTACAGATAAATATGATTCACCACCTCTTCAAAAATCTAATCTTCCACACTCTGACCAAGTTTACAGTCTAAATAATGAAAATAGTGGTGAAAATTCAAAACTTTATGATAGTTTTGTTGAACAAGCTCCTATCAGACATAGAAAGGACAGAGTCTATAAAAATTCGCAAATTGCATTCTCACCATCTGAATCTCATAATGAACATTCTCCTAGACTTAGAAATGTTGAGCAAAATCATGTAACTTACTCTGTTCTCCAGTTAGGCAAAACGTTGCTTCTAGAAGCAAAACAAACTTTATTCAGCATAAGCCATATCAAAAACGATCTTTCTTTCGGCCAAAGTTTGACAAGTTTTCTCACAAGAAAGGCTTTTCAAAGTCTTTTTACAAACAAAATATTACTCAATGTGCCTTCTGTCGACGATTTAACCACATTATGGAAACATGTTACAAGTTTAAAAATTTAATTGACTCATCTAGGCAAAATGCCAACCACACTCAAAACTCTCAGTTTTCTGTGAATTCTTCTCAGAGAAAGAAAAACTTTAGTTCTTTTTCTAAAAACAAAAATGATTACAAAATTTACCATTTAAACAGGTAAGGGAGATTGGTCCCGCTGACCACCTTCTCTCCCAATCTTCCTCGTCAGGGTCAGTACACTCCTGTGACAAGACAAACGAATGTCACATTGATAAACATCCTTCTTCGACTACTTCCCCTTCAAGCGCTGCTACACAAACATCTCCTTACTGTTCTGAAAATTCTTTGTCATCAAAGTATTCTTCTGAAACTGATGATTGTGTACAACAATGACACGTAATTTGCAGCTCTTTTGACAACATGTATTCGCTTCCATGTATAATTATGAATGTTCAACATAATGAAATATCAACTCTCGTCGATTCAGGCTCAACCTTATCTTTGCTGGATAATGAATGCTTTAATAGCATTAAATCCAAAATTCATTATAAATGTTTATCGAGAAATGTTTCTGTATCAACTATAAACTCTAAAGTTTTCTTTAAAGGATGTATCGAGATTGCATTCAAAATAGATAATTTTTTTTTCCATCATGTCTTTTACCTTACTGATATAAAGAATGTTAATTTTGAAGCCATACTTGGTTTTGAGTTTATAAATAAGCATCCTGTAACCATATCTCCAGCTTTTAAATCTATATTAATTAAAGATAAACATATACCTTTTAACATTCAAAAAGAGTCTCCTGAGTTTTTACTCAGTTTCCTAATTATTTTCCTACCGACACAAACTTTGATTATGCTAATGTTATAAATAATTTTTCTAATACCAATAATACCAAAATTACCTCTGATTACAATAATGTCACATGTGAAGGTGACAATGATATTATTTATGTTGGTAAAAAGTACACCAATTTGAAAAATAGTAATAAAAATTTATTGAATTCTAACATGGTACAAGCTGTAAATAGAGAGTTAATCCCCCCCCCCAATTCTTCTGTGTATTTACATGTCAAATACTTGAATTCTCCATCTGAATATTTTATTTTACAGCCTGCTTTGGAAAGTAAAGCTCTTGTTTTACATGAATCATTCCATTCTAAATCTGCAATTCAAAAAGACTTATTTTTAGTTGTATGTCAGAATATATCCAAAGTGGATGTTCATTTAAATAAAAATACAATTCTTGGTGAATGCATTAATGTAGATGAGGAGGATATTGAAAAATATTCCTTTGATTCAGATTTAGAAAATGAATATTGTAATTTAATTTTACCATCTGAGGAAATTAAAAGAAAACGGATACAAGAACTGTCACCAAATGATTTTGACTTAAAACACTTGCCCCCACATGAAAGCGACTGTTTAAAAAAATTATTATGCAATAAAGCTCAAGCATTTTCTAAATCCTTAGACACTTTGGGTCATACAGACCTAGTTAATCCTCAGTTCTCAATGATGAATTCTCACCCGGTGAAAACCCTACATTTTCCTGTACCACAGGCATTAGAACAAGAAGCTCTTGACCAGATCAATCAAATGCTAAATGCTGGCATTATAGAAATATCAAATTCATCTTGGGATTGTCTCATGCTTCTTGTTAAGAAAAAAAGAACTGACATGTCAAAACCTCAAAAATATCGTTTGGCATTGGATTTACGATTATTAAATTCTATTATTATTCCATCTTCATATCCTCTACCTCGCATTCAAAATCTAATAGTACAATTGTCAAAATATAAATTCTACACTACATTGGACTTGCCCTCTGCGTACTGGCAGATCGCTGTACCTAAGGAGATGTAAGATAAGCTCAGTTTTATCACTCCATGGGGACTGTTTACCTACCTTCGTCTTGTGTTTGGCTTGAAGACCGCTGCGAGTACTTTTCAACAGTTAATTGATTCTGTTATTCAACTGTCTGAAATTGACTCTTGCTACGCATACCAGGACGACATAGTTGTGGACGCCAATTCGTTTGATGAAATGGTTGCGAAACTCACAAGACTCTTCGACACTCTTATTGCCAACAATATTACTCTTTCTCCTGAAAAGTGTTCTTTTATGCAAACTAGCATTAACTTTTTAGGCTTCCAACTCACAGATCATAAAATTCTTCCAATTACAGGCAATATTTTGAAAATTACTTACTTCCCAAAGCCCAAAACTGAGAGGCAAACAAAAAGTTTTATTAGCTTATGTTCATTTTACAGGTCAATTATACCTCATTTTGCTAGATTGATTACTCCTCGTATTGAAATCACTAAACCTAAAAATAAATTCTGTTGGAAATCTGAGCAAGAAAATGCATTTAATAAATTGCAAGAAATTTTCTTCCAAAAACCCATGCTCAATCTTCCAAATTGGAATGAGACATTCTATGTGAATACCGGCGCTTCAAAGACAGCAATCTCAGCTATTCTAATGCAAAAAATTCAGTTGAACTACGCCCCATTTCTTATTACTCCAAAACTCTATCTCAGTTTGAAAAGCAGTACCAAGCCATTAAATTAGAACTTTATGCCATTTATAAAGGAATAACAGCTTTTAAATATTACATTTTTGGCAGACACTTCATTCTTTTGTCCGATGCTAAACCTCTCAATAACTACAAAAAATCAACGTCTCCTGCCGACATAACTACACGTTGGATGTTAGAACTGTCTGAATACTCTTACACATTCCAGCATGTTCCAGGCAAAGATAATGTCTTGGCAGATTTTCTAAGTAGGACACCCCACATTCCTACTGAAGATCTCCATACTAATCCAGATCTCATTTATGAAAAAGAAATACTGCCTATTGTTGATGATCAAAACGATCTACATAATGAAATTGTTCAGTATCCATGTGGATTAATTGGAAAAACCCATCATAATTGCCATCTTCAAATTAATTCTCCATCTACAAATAGTGCTAATAATGAAGACCCATTGCTAGAAATCTTTGATCAAACCATCCTTAATGAGCAACAAAAAGACCCTCAAATTAATAAAATTTATGAAGATATTAAAACTAATAAAAAATCTAAAAGTTTAAATGGTTATTACATTAATCCAAATAATGATTCGCTATGTTATAATGGACACTGCTCTTCAGAAGACATTGATCTACATAGAGCTGTTTTACCATCCACACTTAGAGCTAAAGCTTTAAGAATTGCTCATGTTACTCATGCTGGTATTCATAAAACCATTGTTAATTTAAAGAAAAGGTTCACTTGGAAAACTCTAGTTTCCGATACAACCAATTATGTCAACTCTTGTGAAATTTGTTTAGTAAATAAACATCATAAAAAAAACACTGCTCCGTATCTCCCAGCACCACTTCCTACAGCTCCCAATCAAAAAGTTTCGATGGATTTATTTCGTCCTTTGAGAAATCACCAGTTTGTTATGACTGTAATCGACCATTTTTCTCGTCATATTGAATTATATGCCTTGAATAGCATTCATCCTGAGTCGGTTACTAAAGCTCTGTTGCATTACATTTCTACTTATGGAAAACCTGAGTTATCTCTTACTGATCATGGTTCCCAGTTTACGAGTGATATGTTTTCTTATTTCAACAAAAAACTTGGCATAAAACTAGAACACAGTACAGTAGCGCATCCACAGGCTAATGGATTGAGTGAGAGATGTAACACTCAAATAAAGTCATCTGTGAATACAATGGCTTCCCAAGGATTTGATGTTCCAACTGCTTTAAAAATCCACCATTCAATATATAACGCTACACCTCATCCAGCCACAAAATTCACTCCAAATCTTCTTCATTTTGGAAGGGAGGTGAATGATATTTCTGCTAATTATAAAACCCATTCTTCCTGGAAAATTCTTAACACTGCATATGAAATTCACAAATTAATGGATGTTATTGAAAAAGTATACTATCAAGCTTACAAAAATAACGAATCTTCTAGACAAAAAGTGTACCAAAAATCAAGGGAAAAATTAAAATTTGCTAATATCAAAGTTGATGATATTGTTTATGTAAAATTTCCCAGTGTATTTAACAAAAAAGTACAAGGACCTTATATGATAAAGAAAATAATTTCACCTGTACTTATTCAAATTCAAGATTGCAACAATAATCAAGCATCACCTATGTTAATTCATACTAACAGAATCTTGAAACTCCAGAAAAGAAATGAAGCATTGCTTCATCCTGCGGATTCATCTAGAAGTGCAACACATGATCAACCAGCTGTTGATACTGCATCTTCTCTTGTGAAACGACATATTCGTGCTCATACTGCTAATTGTGATTATCCTTTCTCTCACATTAATAATAATACATCTCCTCAAATTCACACCTCTTCAAAGTGCCAGCAAACATCTTCGCATTCACTTAGTTCAGTGCCTTCACAAACATCTGGTAGTAACACTACAGTTCTAAACAAATCTACTCAAAGCACAAAACATTATGATCTTCGCCCTCGTAATCATAAACAGTATAACTTGTAAACTAATCATTTTTTTTAGGATGCCTTTACCATTGTAAAAATCTTTTCTATGCTAGCTCGATTGGATTGTCAAATGTGAAGACTGACTGTTTATTTGTTTTCTTCTACCAAAGCTGCAGGCAGCATTTGTGTATGTATTTTTTAAAGTCACCTTCGCCTTGACACAATGGAATTGTCATCCTTTAAAAGTATCTAAATCTTATTTTTGTTTCTCCTGTTAACTATGTTTCTCACTGAAATATTTCTTAAAAACCATATTCATTTTTGGAATTTATGTTTAATATGAAATGTGCTGATAGCTTAAAACTCTAAAATTCAGTGTTTGATTTAAATTGTAATTCTTTTTAAAACTTATAATTCAATATTATAGTTGGAGATGAAATGTCATTGATTAAATTATTTTGATAAGGTAATTTAACTTAAAAAGTAAATTGTTATTGATATAAGGTATGAGTACATATGTCATCACTTTCCCTATTGTGACTTTTAGAGTAATACAAATGTTACTTCTTGCATGCCCTAACATCTAACCTCTTTTTAACATCTAAAGAGTATGCATGCTAATACTTCTAATTATTGTTGGTGTATTATGTAAAAGGATTGGTAATACATTAAGCTCTATAGGTGTTTGAAAACCTACAAATTGAAGAAAATATTTATGCATATGCAAATTATATGCTTTGGATCCAAAGTTTGTTTTAAGTCATTAAATTTAAATAAAATACTTATGTATTTTATATGTAAAAAATTAAAATTACATGTTTATTCTTAAAAATGTTTAAAAATTCGAATTAAACATTCAATAAGCATTCAGGATATTTTTGTATAGATATGTTGTGTGATATTTTTTTACAAGGTCAATATTATTAAAGTTATGTGGTAGAATGATGCATTTATTTTTGTACATTTTTCAGAGCTTAAATATCCTCTCTTTGCCATTATTTACTGTGAAGGTATTATTGTTGTTGTATTAGAGTTGTTCAACTAAGCAAAGTTGATTTCTTAGAAAGTACTATATATATATATTTCTTTTCAATGAGAGTCTAAATATTCTCTCTTGACCATTTGCTTACATTTTGAATTTTTGTTCTGGAAAAATTCTCAAATGAGTAATTTATTGAATTTATATAAGCATTGTTCTAATAAAAATGTTAATGCAAAAATTGAAATATAGTTCATCGACTGTGACTGGAAATACAGTTGTGATTCAAAGGTCTTATTTTTGCTATTTCTTTTCCAAAATGGAAATGTTTTATTGCTAATGTTATTCTATATTGAATTAGGAAAGCCATTATTAGTATGATTACCAATTTGTATCATATAATATTATTTGTTTTTGTGTACATTATTACAACCTTTTTTACTCTTTTAGTATATAGTGAACTTACTTTATAGTGTTGTATTTGCTATTTCACATATCAGTGAATGGAATTTTAACAGCTTTATTTCAAAAGACTTTGTTCACTTTTTGCTACTGATCTTACTTTATAGTATTGTATTTGCTATTTCACATATCAGTCAATGAACTTTCAGCAACTTTATTTTGAAAGACTATATTTACTTTTGGACTTTCAGCATCTTTGTTTTAATAGACTGTTTACTTTTTGACTGTTAGCAACTATATTTTGAAGGACTTTGTGTACTTCTTGCCAGAAGAATGTAAATTTATTATTATTATTTTTTTTATTTTGTTTCTCATTATTTGAAGTTATATGTATATTGCATATAGGTGAGAAAATATTGACTCGATGTCAAAATTGTTAAATTTCTCCATCTCACCAATATTTTCTCTTGGGGAGGCCGGAGTATATGTTGTGGTTTCTCAACCACTGCCATATTTTAATTCAATTTAAGAAATATTTTATTAGTCCTTATTCATTTAATTTTAAAATTCACATTCAAAATTATTTTAATTCTTTCCTTTTTAATTCTTTCCTTTTTAATTCTTCCCCTGTAAACTTTTCTTTCTTGCATAACATTTCGCTTTTTTGTTACCTTTGTACTTCCGGTATTGGATTTTACTAGAAGCTTCGATGTCATTCTTTGCCTATGCTCACTTCCTGTTCTAAGCTCCGCCCTTCGCCAATCAGATTCAAATGTTTTTAATACGTATTTTTTATCTCTGCCGATTGGCGTTTTTTTAATTTTTTGGCACCCCCTCCCCATCGTTCCCAGTCAGTGCTGAAGCTGCGCGCTCACACACAGACACTGAGACGTTTGCCATAAGAGTGTAAGGTGATCGCTTGGGTTGCTGCTGTCAAAAATGTACAAAATGCGTACATCTAAAGTTACGATATGAAGAAAATATCCTTTTTTTTAAATGTGATAGTTGACGGCCTATAAATTATCTTCTATGTACGGCAAAGATTTTTGCAGTTCCACAATGGAGACGCGATGAGTGGTCCTTACTTGTGATAAGTGCACAGATCCTACTGGTCCTGTATGCGGATAATTAATTTTGTTCTGTTTCAAATAATGCGACGTTCTATATTCGGTTGATGATAAGTCGTAGAAAATATATTTTTTTAACATGATTGCCTCCGAACTCCCTGAGGGAAGGTTAAAAAAAATATCGATTATTTGTGCTAAAAAAATGGAGCTATAAAAATGATCATCCATTTAGTAATATTTTTTAGAAGAAAATCTCTTTATGAATAAAGATTTTATTCAAAGATTAAAATTTGCAGTGCAAATTATTTCACTTGCTTTTTATCTTATTTCTTTCAGATGACTGCAGGTAACAATTTTTACTTTTATCTTCATTGTTCTTGATTATAAATTTGCATGAATAATTATTTAATAATTCTTTGTTTTAATGTCATGTCGAAGTGGTCTTTTGCGGCCATAACAATATATGTACTCACTATACACTTTTGATCACAAAACCAAATATATATATTATATGGAATATTAACAAGATTCCAGTGTTTGAAAAAAGGGAACTTATCGTCCAACCACCACATATATAAAAAATCACATATTAAACAAAACTGTTGAAGTGAAATCTAGAAATGAAACAAAAATCTTTAACCCAAAATCTTTAGCTGAAGATTTCAAAGTATATTTCTTACGGCAAAATATATAGGTTACTGTCAGTTTCCTTTCGTATTTCAAACATACATGCATTCTTTCATTAAAAAATTGCTTGAAACTGCGTACTTTAAAACCTCAAATTTTCTATGAACTCTTTTTTTGAAGTACACTATGGCAATCAAATATTAAAATAACTTCTTAAAGCTCTACAGAGTGCGCAAAAAAAAACACATCCTAATCCCCGTATCTCGGAAATGGGTGGAATTTTGAGAAAAGTTAAACATTTGTTCAATCAATACGAACAGGACCTCATCTGGTTAATTAAATCTGGGTCATGGAGACATGGGGGGCAAATGGAGTGTTCAGCTTTAAAAATACAAATGGAGAAAGGAGGATCGTATAGCGTACCGCTGTAAAAGTCTCTTCAAGATAAATAATTTAAATAAAGAACTGCTCTGTGATGAATTTAAGAACGATATGACTTAAAGTTTTAACGATCACTTTATAAATATATTACTCATTTTAACCCTTTCCAGCACAGTGGTCCCACTCTAGGCACACTTAATTTTAATTCTAAACTTGCATTCGGCCCCAAGAATATTTTAATAAAATTTTGTTTCTATACTGAAAGCGTAAAATAAGGAGTTCGTATTTTCTAAAAATGTCGTTTGCAAATTCCGGTGTCAGTCAGCAATTTCTCATTTTACGAACAGACTTTGTCTGTGCCGGAAAGGGTTAACCTGTCCCAACTTAATCCGAAATTCATTCTCACAAGGTCTACCTTCCACCTCTTAACAGTAACACAACCAAAGAAGAAATTCAGACATCAGTACCTTAAATGTTGCTGGGGAATGTTGTTACAACCTTTTGTAACTGGATGTTTAAATTTTTCGATGGAATACTTTTCTGTCTTGTATATCATCAGGTACTTGTACAAGCAGAAAAACGTCATTAGACACCAGATCTGGGGAATGGGATGCCAGTCAAAATACGCAGATCTTTCGATTCTGATATGATTCTATCCCACAATTGAGGGCGTCGGGGCAAGAGAGTGCTAAGCAACATTTTTGAGCTTCTGAGATATTTCAATTTGGAAATTTGATCAAATACTCAAGTCAAGATATATAACATAAAGTTTTTTGTCAATGTCTTAGTAACATTTGAGATATTCTGAGTTACAATATGGCATTACTTTAATGATATTACTGCTACGTTTTTTTGTAAATTAGGTATCTTCATTGGGGGCATAAACATCTGGACAAAAATGAAACCTGGGACATATGCCGCCAATAAGTGATATTAGAAATATATTAGGTGTAGGATATTATAATTTACAATATTAAGTAACAGATTATAGTTTTAGATTTATTTCACCAATAATGTGGTTTGGCACTTTCTCGCCCCGACCCCCTCAATTATTTTAGGGCACCAAGTCCTTTTATCCACAAAATGCTTATGTTTCAGTAGGAATTCTAAGAGATAATATGGCAGATTTTTTTTTTTTTTTTTTTTTTTTTTTTTTTTTTTTTTTTTTTTGTGGCCAAACATTTCATTTGCGACCCTTCGATTTATGTTACAATAATGCAGAACTGAATAAATCAATGATCATACAAGTTATTAAAAACGTGAGGGGATTTTATGAGAAGAAATTAATTATAACATCAACATTTTTATTCTCATTTTTGTCAAACATTGAAATATGAATAAAAAATATTTATTTAAAAAAATGACTTTTCTCATTATTGTTTGTCTCAAGTGATAATTTTTCACACATTTCTTTCTGAACAATTTAATTGAAACTAATCATTCTGAACATAAATTAAAAGTTAGACTTTAAAATAATGATTTAAATCTTTTAAATGCGTATTGTATGTATTGCCGTGTCGTTAAAGGTACATTAATCCCATAACCGTCGTGCCCGTATTGCATATTGACTAGAAGATTTCTATTGCCCAGATACTCAAATTCTTTTTATGCCACTATTTTTTTCAGAGTAATCTTTGCTTTGTTTATTAAGAAATTATTTTATCAAATAAGACAAACTTTAAGTTTCCAAAAAGAAGATTCCCTAGTTTTGTCCCTCATTAGTTTAAATGTTTAAATAAAATCAACAGTTAAAGTGTTTAAAAACAAAACAATTGTGAAATACCTCGACAAAAAATTCTTCAGAACTGCAGGTTGTTGAAATTTTAGACTTCCATACTGCTGGAAATACGCAACACTAAATTACCCTGCTGGTTACATGTCCACAATAAGTGGTAAAAAAGTCCTGAAGAATGTTTTAGGCTATGAAAAAACGAGAAAGTTGGTTTTCAAAGATGACAGAGACATAGAGAGTGAAATTACTTTTTATACACAGCTATGTTAATACAGCAGAATTTTCCTTTTTTGTGTTTTTGTAGAGAAATGTTTTTTTTAACATAAACATTAGGTTTGAATTAAAAATTAGGTTTATTTAATGTTACGAAAAGTGAAATTTCATAATTAATTTGACATAATCACTTTAGTATGTTATATAAAGTTGGGCTTCTTTAAAACTTTATTTTGAAATTTTTTTCAAATGCTTTTTTCAATATATTTAAAAAAATCTTATATCGTATATTTATACAAAAGCCATGGAATGTTGTATTTCGTAATTATTTTCAAGGTGTTAAAGAAAATATCTTACCCACATAAAAATCAGTATTTACAAATTTGAGAAAATAATGATAAAAACGCTGCTCAAAGAAAACTTAAGGAGTCAGTGAGTTTGGATAGAAAATATTTTTCATATCTTCAAATTACCACATTACAGATTTCGCTCTCTAGAGAATGCTTTTAATAAACTCTTTGAAACCACCAAAATATGTTTTCGTAGGAAACAAAGGAATTGCTCTATTTTTATTTTATTTTTGGTACGAAAGAATGATTTATTTACGTTCAAATTGGTTACGATTAATATTTAAATGCTTTTATAATTGCAAAATTATTTTCACACTTATAAGTCTGCATTTAAAATATTAGCTTATGTTTACATATAGCTTTCCTTACGCATGTGATTGCGGGGCGGGGTACATCTTATGTAATTATATGCATCTTCATTTATACACATTTTCATATATTTTATATATTTATATATACATTAAAGATTTATAGAATACAGATAACAACATTTTTACAACAAATGAAATCAATCTTGACTATTGAAGATTATTCCAAATTCTGAATCAGAAAGACAATAATCCCTACACATTGATCACGGAACTTTTCGCATAAATAACAGGACATGTTTCTGGAGATTAAAGACACAAGAATCCCTGCACCAAATAAATATAAAAACCATTGAAATATTTATGGTAATTCAGACATTTAAAAAATAATTATATAAATAAATGAGGTATATATATATATTGAATATGTAAAGTGCATAAATATAGATTTTTTAAAGGACAAGGTTTATCTCAAAACATACTTACTGTAAAAAAATTAAATATCTTCAAAATATTATAATAATTACATTCTAATATTTATCCAGTAAAAATGTATAGAGTTATTCAAAATAAATAAAATAGTTTTTGTCAATTTTTTTTCTTATTGTTTGATGTTGCTATAATAAATATGCATTCTTCTTATAAAAATACAAGGAGAATAAAATCATAGAAACTCGACAGAGTTTCTCGCCAAGCATAAGAAACATCAATGCATTGAACCGTAAATGAAAGGAATTTCCGCCAATGGATGCCAAACTCAAAAGATTTTTTAATAAGACTAAAAAGTTGTGTAATTAGCGAATTTTTACGTTGAAGTACATGATTTCTGTACTTAACACAGAGGAAAAACAATAGTAAATAGCATAACTTTTTTCAAAGTGGCTATATACACAAGATATTCAAATATGTTACTACATCCGATTCACTGTTAAAAATTTGCAGCAAACTGTCCAGTCATCCGACCGTTTTTGTAGAAAACGGTTACATAACCGCAATATAACTATATTCTAACCGTTTTATGGCCCATTTTATGGTCAAAATAGAGTTAAATTACGGTTATGTGACCATTTTTTCAAAAAACGGTCGAATGACTGGATAGTTTGCTGCAAGTTTTTAACAGTGTTCATTTAAACTCTTTATTGTAAAGCGGCATTGAAGCATATACGTTTCGTTTACAGAGTCTCTTAGAAGATATTGATTACAATACAACCGATGTATATTTACTGAGTGAGATGTATTTTAATGATTTTACACTGTTTCAATCTCTGTATGGCTTTATTATCTTGCTTTAAAATTAAATATGAGTTCATTTTGTCCGTCTGAAATCTCGTCGATGTTAAGCTGTAAATCTATTAAAATATATTATTTTCATGGATTAAAAAAACTGTGTTTATTTATAAATATATAATTCTAGCGTATCAGTATTGATTGAAATAGCGATTACAAAATTCCAACTTTACATTCATAAGCTAAGTAATAGAAATGTTGCTACCCCAAGATTTAAATATTTCCCGTTCATATATTTGCGTTTAAATATATGCCGTTCATCGAATCTCCAGCTATGACGAACTTAAAATGCTCTAAAAACGAGCCTAGAGCACAATGAATAGGAAATAACTTCTTATATTCTCCATAAAAATTTAAAATGCTAAATTTCGTATACAATAGGTGATCGGTAACGAAGTGTTCGGTTAAAGAACAAATCGGTTAACGAACACTTTTGCGTAAGATTTTTCTGTTCGGAGAACGAACACATGTTCGGTTAACGAACGCTTTCGAGAGATTTTTATGTTCGGAGAACGCACGCCTCACGAAACAAAGTCATGATGAAGCAATGCCGTGTTTCATATTTGCCGAGCTATACTTATTGCCTCTATTGGAATATTGGAAAGTATAATTGTAATGATTATCACACTTACATACTTTTTCCTGCTTGTTTCTCAACTATTTCTGTTTTTACATTTTTTTTAGCATGCAAATATATTTATAAAAGTGATATAACAAAAATTAAAAATTGATTTTTTCAATTTTCAAAATTGATATACTGCATATATTATAAAAGCCTGCAGGTCGCCAAGCAGTTTTCACATACTGTCCCTCACTCCGAGTCCTTTGGAAACATTATGAGTGGGGATAGATTTTTACACGGGACTCGGAGTATGCACTTCTATATAGCTTCTTTTTATGTGATATCACTTCTTTTTATGACTGACGTTTTAGGTTTGTGGCTTGGCGGGATCATTTACAACGAGTTGTTTTTGATGAGATTAAATTTTGTCATAAGTTTATAGCCAAAAAGGAATTCTCTTGTCATTGTATATGCAACAAACTAAGATAATAAGACGAATTTTAGAAGAGAAAATAGTTTGTCAATTCATATACTGTAAACCAGGACAACTTTGCCGCTTCTTGAAAAAAATATGTTTTTTGGCACTCTGAGAAGTTCCAGATCTAGATAAAATAAGCTGTAGTGTTTTCATTCTACAAAGAAGACATTGCCTGACACTATTCCTGTGTGTTTTCTGTAGTTGTTTTATGGCCATTATCAGAAAATATTTGGTAAACTGGATTTGGTATAAACTGGAAAACAGGCGATTTTGCACGTCTAAACAAGTGTTTCGTTTCCCCTTTTTAATCCAAACGTAAGTAAAAACTGCGTATTTTGTATGATAAGTATATAATAAGCTTTCGGAATCGCTTTTGGAACATGATCTAATGTTATTTTTATTAATGATAATATGAGTTGGCAAAGTTGCACCATGAATCTTTGGAAGAGGGGAACAACTTTGCCAACCCAAAATTTTTTCATTCCCCTAGATTCTTCCATATTTTTTGATAAATCGGATTGCGTGGTTTCCTTCCATGACACATCTGAATCAGAATCCGAGTAAGGTGTAGTACCAGAGGAAGAAGCAGATCCCGAACAAGATGTAGAACACAAGCAACCGGAAGAACTCTGTAAAAAGTTAGTGCAGGACATTGTTTCTCAAGATGATGAACAATCATCAATGACTGAACACATCAAGTTAGCCCAAGAGGGTACGAACTTCATACAGTTGAATGGGATGTTTACGATCGTTAAGTTCTTGGCGAAAAAAAAGTGTGGATCATTATTCCTCAAAAATCACCCAATTATTACGGACATGAAGAATTTGAGGTGTCATACCTTAGAACGAAAGACAATGGGTGGAGTTTCCATTTTCCCACTGTTCCGGATGAGGCGTCCGTCAACGTAGCCGATGTTGTGTATATTATTGAACATCCTTACATGGAAAAAATGAAAATTTTCATTTTCTGTGACGAATGTTCGATTTTTTTTCTATCTGTTCTTCTATTTCTTTGCTTTTTATTGAAATGTGTATGTCATGATTAAAATACATTATTTGAATTATGAAATTACATTTCCTTGTGTTTTTTTAAATTATTTTCACTGGTTTTGACAGTTGCCAAATTTGCCACGTTTCCTGGATAACTTTACTAACACGGTTTTAAACGGAAAAAAATGCTTACTTAAGTTAACATGTTACCACATATTTTTAAACTAGAGTTCAAGACGAATGATTTAAGACGATTTTGAAGAATTATTGAACATTATGAGTAGGCAAAACATGGGTAGGAGAAAAGAATGTGACACAGTTGTCCCGGTATACGGTTACTACTCACCCCCCTTAATCAAGATCCCTTATACGTAAGTATAGCAATTTAGTTTTCTTCCGTGTTGATAAATTCTTTTGTAAGTAAGTAGTTTCCTTACTGTTTCTTTCTTTTTTTAGAAATGCGGCGGTAAATTCATTTATGGAATAGCATTTTTTTTACTTTATGTTAATGGACTAGCAGGCTACCCGCTGCGCTCGTCCATTTTCCAATTGAATCTTGAATCAAACGAAATGGTGAATTCAACCTTGTATTTTAATTTAATATTGGCCTTCACATGGAAAGTCTTTCCGCATTGCTGATACTGTGCAAACGCCATTGAGCTATTATATTCTCTTATGCGTTAGACAAAATCCGGGCTATTAAGAAGTAATTCTTTTATTTGTTCATTTTTAGTAGAGTTTGGCAGAGAAAAGTGGCCGTTATGACCAAAAGATATTAAAAAGTTCTCTAGTCATCATACTACTGAAAAAGAGAGCATTACAATCATTGCACAGATTGACCACTGAACTTAAATAATGTTCGAGTTATTCCTTTTCGATTGTTAGTTCTTGAATTACGAGCCTCTCAGCTTGGTGCTATGTGTGGTTCTGGTAACTTAAATACAATCTCGCTCTACGTTAAAATATATTACATAATATACGTCATCTTCTGGCAGGTCTATTACACTGTTCAATCTTTCGATTCCAGCAGCGTAAATACAGTCAAAAATGTAATAAATTATTTGTAAACAAAAAAAAAGAGTTTAACTGTCATACTTAAAAGAAATGTGAATCATAAAAAGTGGTCTTTTATAGCTGAATTGTTTTACTAATATTAAAATAACGTCATTTTCACTGTTTTTTACTTTAAATAATAGTTGCAAGCATGTAACCATTAACCTTGAAAAAACCTCGATAAGTGATTCTGATGAAAAATAATCCTCTGGTTTGCATGAAATAAAGTCTTCCTTATCTTCCGTAATCGGTCCCATAGCTAAGTTTAAAATCAAACATTAGAACCGTTTGCAATGATATTGTTACAAATATACCAGATTTAGCTACAAAACGTAGTTAATTACGCGTCAGACTACGTTCCATTAAATAATGTCAAATTGTTGTTGACTCAATTACAGAATTTTTACCGCTAAAACTCCCTGAGAAATATAAATAAAGTTAGTTTAGCAACCTGTTTAGTAATAATGTTTTTGGTGAATGCTTGAATCGAAGATTACTGTGCATTTCTCTAATGATCATAATAACACGATCAATAAATAGACTTGCTAATTCTTTTATTTTCAAGATTACTATATTCTTCAGTTTATTGTCTAGATAAACCCTATAATGAATACAACCGTTGATTTCTTATTAAGTTTAGCGGTTAGGGATGTGCGTCATCCAAAATTGCTTTATAATGATCAAAATTTAATCTAATTTGAATATCAGGTACTTTTTTCTTACCTAGGCAAAAACGAAAAATCAGCAAATAATGTGCCATTGACCACCATTGGCATTTTAAACTTTTTTCGTACATTGCAAGTATTGATTTTTTAGTGACAGTAAAATAACTGCAGATGAAAAATATATAATAATAAATCTTCTTTTCTCGATTTGCTTCACAATGAAAAACCACAAATTTATTAATCGCTAAGTACACATTTTATGCAATCTCTTGCAATCGGATTCACCGTCCACAGAAACTATCGAATATGAAATAAATTTCCCACAATATAGTAAATACGCCAATTGGCGAGTGACTTGATTGCGGAAGATTTGTCCAACGCCTTTTAAAAACTTTCAAAAAGAAGAAAAAATATACAACGAAATCTAAGAAGAAAATAATGGGGAAATTATTTTTAAAATGTGTATTAATAATTTGTGGTTGACAGACATTTACATTAAAATTTAAATATTTCACTCCATTTTTGAAACACTAATTGCTATTTATATAATTTAAATTTGGATATAAAAAATTACTCCAAAAACGCTGAAAAAATACCATTACACTTGAAAAAATACCATTATTGTGACCATTGCTCGGACCGATGTCACGCTTAAGCATTTTTGGATTAAAATCAAATTGTTTGGATACAAAAGTAAAATCAATAACGTAAATAAACAAATAACATGTAACTGACAAATAGAGTCATATTTATAATTACATCTGCTAGATTCTGCTGTAAGTCACATGATGCAGGAGTTAGATAAAGATTTAATTTAAATTTAAAAAAAGAAGAAATCAAAAACAAAATTGTTACTTTGAGATTTTAACTAATCAAAGTTTCAGATGCATTTTTCTTAACTTAACGCAAAAGATAAATCGCCAAACATTGTTTCAATTGCAATATTTCACATTGAATATTTTTTAAACATTACGAACAGTCCTTTCCAATTCTAAATTAAATATTTTCGTTTTATAATATCATCTCTAATCAAGATGGTTTTCTATTTTTCTTCTTCCTGATTTTTTTTTTTTTAAATAAAGTTAGTAACAGTTTTTTTCCTTTTATTTTTCTAGGTATTTATGTAATTTTTTAATGTTGTAGCCATTTCAATTCATTCACCAACGATAATGGTCGCCACCAAAAATGACCAATGGTAACCTTTTCGTCCAAAATAACAGAACTTTCCATCCTAATTCTATAACTATTATACGTAAAACGATATTCTATATACTAAAACCTTCCTTGAAAAGTTATCTCAAAGTGCAAATTCCATCAAAATCCATTCAGCAGAACTCGAGTTAAAACCAGTCGGAACGAAATTTCCATCTGTATTAGGTAGCTTTCATTACCAGGCGTTCGGAGGAAAGCAGTTCCAAAAATATATTTTCGCCAATCACGACCCCGAAATTGTATGTGACTGAGTATGTGTATAAGACATATCAAGGTCTTGACCGAGTTCGTCGCCAGCTTCATCCGCCATCTTGTTTCAAAATGGCGGCCAGTTAAAACTTAAAAAAAATAAAATAAAATAAATTATAAATTGAAAATATTGTTTCCGTTAAGTGTTAGATCGTGATACAAGGATTTCGGAACATATTTTGTTTTGGCTTTATCTAAAAAAAAAATGTTGAGACATGGTAATTTGAAATTTTAGGGTGACCGACATTTTGAAACAATCTGATTTTTGTTATGCTGAAATTCGCATTCATATTCAGTATTAACGGAAACTGGGATTTTTATCTTTGGGTATTTGAGTAAAATGAGTTGAATTTTTAAAAACTTGGACTATGAAAGCTACCTTTTCCTCCCGGTACACCCTTTCTCAAAACAAAAGCTGAGCAATTGAATTTCGTAACTGAGACACTGAAACAGACAATTCTGCGAAAGCCTGATTTTTACACTTATCTCCTTTTTCTGGTTTTTGACGTAATGAACTTTAATTTGCAAATGAAGTTTTATTTTTCTGTTTTCTGCTATGCTTTAAATTATGGATGTTTTAATTTAAGTTACTTATTCGTGTAAGTATTTGTGCAATTCGTTAAAACCATGTGCTCTCCTAATTGCTTTGAGCAGTGTATATAGTAGATATATACTAATTCTGCGTTATTAAAGTTCCCTTCTCCAAAAAATGTTTCACACATTTTATATCGGTGTGAATTATATCAGTACATTCATAAACGAATTATTTGCCTGAAAACTGTCTCACTTATAAAGAGATTTTACACATTTTACATGCATTGCTCTTTGAAGTAACTGATCACTCTTTAAAATATTACGTTTTTAATATTACTTATTGGCCCAATTTTTTTAAGTACTTATTTTACGAACTTATAAAAGAATTCCCCGAATATCAAAAACGACATTACTATTCCCACAATATAAAATGACCAAGAAAACAAGAAAAATTATGTTTTAATTATCTTAATGATATATATAAATTTCAAGTATTATAAATTAATACGTAACAATTAATTACAGGCTAACCTCATATTTTCTTCACAATGAAATTTAATATTATAAGGTCTAAATAAACATATATATATATATATATATATATATATATATATATATGTACTCACTAAAGAACATCTCACAAACGGTTAAATAAAAAAGTGCTTTTTCACCATAGTGTCTAGATTATTATTTTAAACAAAATAATAATAATAATAATAATAATAATAATAATAATAAAACGGAATTTACTTTTTGTAGGAATTCAGAATAATAACACAACATAATTATGCCATTGATTTTTTTAAAGCTGTACTATAAATTAAAAATGTGATAAGTTCTTTCAAATAAGCTTAATATGTATTCGAGTGCATACTCACGCTTTTTAAACCCATTTGGTTGAAGTATTTTTTTTTACATTATTACATATTAACAATAAAATTAAAAGCAAAAGACAGAAAAATAATCCTTTAAAAGTTTTCGTTAGATCTTATTAATAGGGTTATTTTATTAAAAAAAGAAATTCCTTAATTTCGATATTTGTCTTACATAATAGAGTTATTTTTTATATAATAAAAAAAAGATACTTTCTTCACATTTTCATTAATACATGCAAAAAAAAGTTGTACTTATGACTTTCATGCCGGTGGCTTTATGACATCAGCACAATTTTCATATATTTTCTATAATAATTCATTTAAGCGGTTCTTATACAAAAAAGTATTAAAGACATCTTATATACATTTAAATGATTTATCCTCAAGTTACAACGATAAAAGGATAAGTGAATTACATGTTAAAATTTTATATGACGAAGAAAAATTAAAGAGAAATATCTAAAATTTTCAGTTAATTTAGATATTATTGGTTAGTATTCAAAAGGATTGACCATACACAGAGTGTATTAATGCGATGATAAACTGGAAGATGTAACAGTAAATGTCTTTAACAATTTATTTTCAAATTTTCCATTCGGTTCGCGTTCGAATTCCCGAATTACACAAAGGAATGGTTATTCAGTTTATTTTTTCATTCCGTAAGCATCTCTCTTCCTTCATACAGCAATACGATTTTACAGACCTCTAATTTTGCCTTGAAGTTAATGACAGTTTTTTATTGTCCCCCCTTTTTCGTCGCATGATAACATGTGTTTTATAATGTGAAATATATTTTTATAATTTTTCACAAGTCTGGTTTATATTTTCATACAAACATATAAATATATAATATTCTAGTAATGTTGAAAGACATTCTATTTTATAGTAGCTTATAAAAGAAAAAAAAAACATTATAAAAAATTATTCCACGATAGCACAAACGGAATTGTCTTAAACTCATTTTACTTCCTGCTTCAATAATTTATTTCAAGAGCGCAATGCTTGTGACAGAAAATATTTCATGTCATGTTTTAAATTTAATTCATTCAATTGAAAATCATTTCAAGCTGTGTCGAATGGGAAATTTATAAAATACGGTCAGTGTTAAGATTAAATCTGAAATATTAATGGTTGAGTCAGGAACAGCAATCTGAAATACTGATTTTATAATATGTTTAATGGATAATCTGAATCCGGTGGTGAGTATGTGAAGTATGGATTGAAATTATTTTTAGATTCAGACTATTTAATTTTAATGTAAGCAGTACACTTAAGATTCGTTACAATTTTATTCATATACGAAAGAGAGCATTTAACCGTGAGGTAATTTTTTTAACTCTAATTGTGAGTTAAATGTAATCGATTGGAAAAATTTTAATCAGTACATATATAAAACCGCTTAGTGGGAACATCTTGCATATCAAAGTTACTTTAAAAAGCATTAAAAGAAATTGAAAAAAATAATTTAAAAACTAACTTAAATTCGTTTGTACACAATAACACTGTGCTGACTTTTTATCTCTTTCGTCGACACATTCAGCAATCTGATAGACACGGCCAAAAAGAAAAAAAAAGAAAACGCCCTATACATTTTAATCCTTCAATTGTCACTGAGAAGAAAACTGAAAAAGCTATTGGTTTGGAAATAATATCTTCTTTTAATTTACGTTATAAAACAAGCTTAGAGGTCGTCTTCATAGTGAAGTTGTACTAAACTCTGAAACCATCATTAAGAACGCATAATTTTGACTTCAAATTTTGCTTTTTCGGTAAACGCCCCATTTGGGTAGTAAACAGAAAGTCATTCGATCAAGTAGTTTAGGAATTATGACGGTTTAAAGTTTGGAACATCTAATATTACATTAAATTAGACTCTTAGCAAAACATATTTCAATGCTTATAGTTTGTTAAACATATTAATATAACGTTATTCGTATAGTAATAGCAATAAATAAATCATTGAGAAACGTTTGAAAAAGTAAGTTTACTTTGATCTTTGAATTTTATTTCCTTTAAAAAACTGCAGTGTAATTTTGTTTTGTTGTTCACTCTGACATTACTTCAAGGCCAGCTTAACATGTGTTCTAATCAACAAAAAATTTAAAAAGTAGCATCATCTTTTTGTTCAATGATGCAACTAGTAGTATTGTATCTGGCATGTGCGATAGTTTTCTGCATTGCATCGGATTTTACTACAGCCATAAAATCCTTATACGAGGTATGATCCAAAAATTCGGGGACAAGGTGTACAAACCCCTACCCTGAATGGTTCACAGCACCGTAGCACATCCATCTTCAAAGTAGTCACCTTCGGTGAATATACACTTCTGCCAGGGTTCGTATAACTTCTGAAAGCACTGCTGGAAGCCAATTTTCGAAACCTCCCGTAAGTCCTCCTGCAATGCTGCTTTAACCTCATCTGATGACACAAAACGGCGTCCCTGTAAATGTTTTTTCATTGGTGGGAACAGGTAAAGTCACACGGATCTAAGTCCGGGGAATAGGGGGGATATGGAGCCACATTAGTGCGAGGAACTGTTTTACCAATTGGGATCGATGTGCTGGTTCGTTGTTATGCAGAAGGTACCAGTTGCCACTCTGCCAGAACTGGGGCCGTTTACGACGAAAGGATTCCCTCAAAAGACGTAAAATGCATAAATAATGCTCCTTTGGGAATAAATTCTGAATACACAATTCCTTGAAAATCAAAATATTCCTCCATCATTATTTTCCGTTTGCTCGGATCCTGGCGGATTTTTTTTTCGATCGCGGTGAGTCCAAAGTCTATAAACTTTCCATTGGTGTTTTACTGAAACGTTGACAGAATTTAAGGTTGCAGCGCTGTTAAAAAAAAAAAAAAAAAAAAAAAAAAAAAAAAAAAAAAAAAGCCATGTTTTTTACATCGTGGAGTAAAACTAACTAACTTCGGAAGATAACAGCTGCGCCTGCGGTTAGGTCACATGACATGGGCTAAACCAACCTCGGTAGGTAGGGGAGGGTTGGGAGAATCCATTTCAAGCGGTTTAGCTGTGGATACTTGCTTTCGTCGTCAGGAATGCTCGCAGACCCCGAATTGTTTGATCGTACCTCGTATATTGCTTCAAATAATTCTTTATCTGTAAAACACTCCTGATCATTTCGCCAGACAAGTCAGACTTTAATGTCGTCGCCTATTTATTTCCCAGGAAAGCACTAAACTCTGACCAAGAAATTTTCGATATAGAGATAATTCTCATCTGAAGTTATATCAATTCAAGAATCAATATATTTTTTTATCCAAAAATACTGAAGCAACACCAGGCCACAATTTACGACAAGATCTAAGTAATGTTTCCTTCTGAACTTCATTCTAAGCGTATGCTACTCAATAATCAAATTTCTTCTATTACGCAATTTTTAAATATTGAAATTTATTTTTATATAATTATCCAGTGTTTCAATTAAAAACAGTAAAAATTGTTTTCTGTAATGTATATTAATAGTTCTCGACAATCACCTGATTCATTGGTTACATCAGTTTAATTTAAATTGGCATGGAAGAAAATTTGATTCCATCTTATGCAGTTCTATTTTTGCTGGATGTGAAGGTTTTGTTATTTTACATTATGATAATGGCGTTTTGAGAAAGGTATTTTTACTTTTAAAAGTTGTTTCATTTCTTTAACAATTACTTTTTAAAAACGAGATATTCAGTTATCTGGAAAATTCCATGAAAACTGGGTTAAGAGAAATTGCTTCGTTCACACGCTTTTAAAATAACCGTGTTTCTATTGTACATCACAGCAGTAATATAGTAAAATATTTTTTATTTAATGAGTGAGTTTCATGCATATAATTTCGTGATAAAACAGTCGCAGATTTCCCGTATTAATATTTTATAGAAAATATACTCATTTCCCCGACAGAAAGAAAGAACTTAACATTTTCGTAGATAAAAAGAATTGCACGAGTCTGAATTTCATAAATATACCTAAGTTTCAGAGAAACGGTTAGAACTACTTTAACACAAATTTTGAATTACATATTCCTCGTAATTTACTCTACATTACTACAGCAAAATTTCCAAAATTAAATAGATAAATATATTCGAGAATATGTAATTTAATAATGGCGAAATTAAATCGTTATATATATATCAGTATCGGTATTTATATATTTATATCAGTATTTATTTTATTTTAGTAACTGTATTAATTTGAGATAGAGACATTTGCGGATATTACATTTAATATTTTTATTTTATTTTATTTTATTTTATTTTTTACGGAGAAACACATCCCACAAGAAATCTTAATAATGTCACGGAGAAAAAATGCGGACATCGAAATTTCAAAAATATGTCTAAGTTCCAGAGTAACGGTTAACAACATTTTTATACAAATTTAAAATGACATATTCCACGTATATTTCACAACATTCTTACACCAAAAATGGCGAAAATACTCTCCCTTGGGTAGATCAGATTTATTAAAGATATAGCACAACCGCAATATTTTGAGAGAAATTTCATTTAAGGAAAATATTTCCGTCGAGGACTTTACTAAAATATAATGACAAAAACAAAAGTGCAGGCGTTTTAGAAAACATGCTTTTAATCTAGTGACTTTGGGGATTATTTTTGAAATCTTCTCTTTTTCAAAAATTCATTTTCGAAAAAGTTATTGACAATAACATTTTTATACGCATCGAATAAAATTTAATACTTTACATGAAATTGATTGCTCTCATGTATGTTTTTTTTCAGTATGCATAAATGGTATATTTTGGTATATAATAAAGTTTACTTACAACAAATTGATTTTTTAACTTTATTTGTATCTATAAATTGACTATTTTTGCTGGTAAACAAAAGTTGGGCACATTATTTAATTATTTAGATATGATTAAAGACATCTACGTAATTTATGTAATAACTATGTACACTGTAAAAATAGACAAATGCCTTTTAATGTACGAAAATTTAATATAACCACGAATGAAAATTAACAGTAACCCTTTCCGAGTTACCCACGATTTTTAAAACCGTTCTTTGTCTATAAAAACCTTAAAAATCAATATATTTTCGAAAAAAAAATTACAAACAATTTGTTTTTCCTGCCACTGTTTCGGAAAAGTTTCCCAGCAGTTTTATTGTGCATTAATATGTTTTCTGAAATCTGAATACCAGTTTTATTGATAACATCTATTGTAAATTAAACATTTTCAATTACGTAATTGAAAATTTCGATTACGTTCATTTTCAATTACGTAATAAGTAATTGAATTTAGAGATGAAGTGTAACAAAATAATTTTAATTTTAATTTTAATGTTAATGCTGTTAATATATAATGTTTCTCTGTAAAATATGTTTGCTGGTCACGAAAACATTTACTCGATAATTGATAGCGTCCTAAAAACAGACATTCCGGTTTGAGAAAAGTAATTAATACACTATGAGAACTACTCGGAAACGTTTCCAAAAATCAGTGTCAGCAAAAGAAACTTTGTTGTTATAAATTTTTCTTTAAATATTGTCAATATATTGGTTTCTGAAGTTTATAAAGATAAAGGAATCTTTTCGGAATCGTGGTTATCTGTTTGGAGGTTATTACATATTTTCGTACGTGGTTATATACCACGTTTTATGTCTTTCTATGGTAAAAAAACATTTGTCTTTTTTTAAAGTGTACTAGTATGTGTAGCTATAATTTAAAAAATGTATTGTATAAACACAATATATTGAAGAATATTTTGTTTTTAAAAAAGTTTCCATTCAGAATTTTTTATTTTTTAAATGCAGGCATTTAAAATAACGCACTTTAATGTATTTATCTTTAGGATTATTTTAGAAATCTTCTTTCTTCATTTTTTTAAATATGTCTTACCACATAATTTTATGCACATCGAAAAATCGTAGCATAATTGCACCATTTTATTCGCATCGTAATCGTAAGATATTTAAATGTTTCTTTTTAAATGGCTTTATTGGTTAAACCGATGGAGCAAAAACAGACAGATTAACGAGTATATATCTATCTATCTATCTATCTATATATATATATATATATATATATATATATATATATGTAATAATAAAAAAAATTCGCCATTTTTCCTTAGTTAAATTATTCCAAATTCTTACAATTCTAATTTTTCGCTCTCTTTTTAAAATATCTCTTAAATCTATTTTATATTTTATCCCATAACTTAATCAAAATATTCTTTTATTTATCATTCTAAAAATCTTAATCTGTTAAAAGCTACACGTATTTATTAAAACCTTATTCTCTTAAATTGCAACACTGCCTCTAAAACGCACCTGCCTAATTTCTTCTTTTGAGACATTGAATTTTTATTCTTTGGAACTTTTGTAATACCATTTTTATTTCTATTTAATTATCATTCGGCATCCCAGGATTCCTGGCGTTTTCGCGCACAAAGCTTTTTACCTTTTTAAATTGCCGCTTCTGATAAAGAGTTTTGGTCATACGTCAGAGACACACCCTCGTGGCCTCATTTTTTCATCCATTAGCGAGCAGGCCCGCCTTTTCTGCCGCCCTTGGCTCCCTCCGAACATGGCTGTAAGTGGACTAGCCTTTCGCGCGTTTGTCACTTTGGGCAAGATTTTGGAAGTATTTATACGGTTACACTGGCTTCGAAGACAGATTTTTACACGAATTAGTCGTTGTCATCTATAAGCCGTCACTGGGGAAATCTACACTATTTCGTCGGTAGTATGTTCTTTAATTTCTGCTAATTCTTCAATACTTATTGTGTTCAAGTTTTTAATGAAGTGAAAGTCGGTGGAGTTGTTTTCATCTCTGTTCTCATAATAAAGTTCTTGCGCATCTATTAAGTTTCCTTAATGTTTTGGGAAATTTCTATTGGAATGAACTGCCTCTACTCAGCTTCCCGATTGCATTATAATATGATGTTCAAATATGATTCGAATTGCCTTCATAGTGATTAAATCGGAATAATACCCTCGCCGAATGTCATGACTGTATTTCCATGATCTCGACTGCGCCTACATCGAACTGATTATACGGTAATTTTCGTGGGTTCGGACTGATATGTCATCACTGGAGTATGATGGAACGAACGTTTCAAGTCGACAGTAATAGCAATCATCAATAATGTGCCAATCGTAACAAAATTGTGTCATATATATATATATATAAATGTATATGACGAGGATCTCATTAAGTAGTATTATTCACCAATTACGTGATAGCAGAAGTTTTTTTTTCGGTTTAGAGCTATGAAAAATAATATACTGCCAATGAATTAAAGATTACACATCCCAAATGATCACTTATTGAATGACGTTGGAGATGAAAAATACTAATTTGCCATCATACCAGTATAGTACACTGCAGAGAGCGTGCAGTTATTTAAATGAGTGATCGCAATTATTAGCAGTGCAATCATACCAGCGTAGAACGGAGCGAATCATAAACAGAAGTCACAATCACCGAAATACTGAGCGTTTTCCCAAGAAAGAATCAAACAGACTGATTCCAACGTATTTATTGACATATGTGTCACACAAAAATGGAACACTATAAAATTAATCAACACGACATTTAATAAAAATAATGGTAATGGCGAAATTTTTAAAATTCTGATGTCTGGATTATTTTTAACAGCCGATATCACTGTCAATGGTCTATTCCAAAGTCGTGCAATCTGTTTTAATCCCAGTCGCGGAAGACTACAAAAGATTTTATCTAATCAAGGACCCGCATTTCGGAATGACGGTGGATTAATCACAACTAAGAGATTCGGATCCCGAAATACGTGAGAAGAAAGATTCTCGACTGTTCTGGGCCAAATAGAACGTTCCATCGAAATACATCAAAGAAATAAATTTACTGGAGTAATGCCAAAATGAAAAGAAATTGACGCATAGTAAATAAAACAGTTTTATTGAAAAAGAAAAAAACAATAATACCATTTTTAATGAAATAAAATAATAAAATTAACTGAGAAAAATTTAGAATAAATTTAAGGTAGGGTAATTATTAAAATTATTATATATATATATATATATATATACCGGGTGTCCCAAAAATGACTGATGGATTATAAAATTCAATAACTTGCAAACGGTGACAGATATTAAAAAAATTCTCGCAGGGGGATTTTTTTTCAGCGTCTGTACTTTCCCTGGAACTGTAACACAAATAATATCTAAAAGTTTTCTTTGACTTATTTGATCTCAGAAAAACTAGGGAAAGAACACTTTTAGAAATTATTGGTGCTGAAGTTCGAGGGACCGTTCAAATGCTGAAAAAACTATCCACCCGCGACAGCCGCTTTTTTTGTCAGCTTGCAGGCCTAGATTTCAGAGGGCGGTGCATCAATGCTGAGGAGCGTCAATTTCGGCTTCGACTGAGCGCCAATCGCTGTCAGCGCCATATATTGTTTGAAACTCGAACTAAAATCATGAATCATAGGAAAAAAACTCCTGACATCATACATAACCCTCCTGCAAGAATTTTTAAATATCTATCACCGTTGGCATGTTATTGAATTTTAAAATTCATTAGTCATTTTTGGGACACCCAGTATATATATATATATATATATATATATATATATATATATATATATATATATATATATATATATATATAATGAAAAAATATTAAAAGAAAAACTTATATCTTATTATTTTTTTTATTACAGGAAAAATAATTCTTTACAGATGAACTGTGGTGTTCTAATTTTCAATACCTAACCTTAATAGCTATGAGAATTTTAAATTGCATATTTCTCGTACATTGCACAACATTCCCACAATGTAAGTCAGAAAGCAAAAATATTTTCCTTTAGGTAGATCAGATTTATTATACGAATTTCACAGCCGCAATATATTTCATTTAAGATAAAAAAAAATATATATATCTGTCGAGAATTTTTTTAAAAGGATAAAAAAAAGCGAACGTTTTAAAAAATGTTCTTTTAATCTTCAAGAACTTTGGGGTTTATCTTTTTAAAAATATGTTTTCGAAAATTAAACGATAACATTATTTTTTGTACACATCGAACAAAATCCAAGAAATCGAGTTTTCTCACTTATGTTATTTTGTAATTATATAAAAATTGCATATTTTGGTATGTATCAAATTTAATTAATTTAATAGCTTTATGTTTATCTATATATTTGTATTTTTTTATTGTATACAAATATTAGGCAGAATATTTAATTATTTAAGAATTGTTATAGATATTTAACCAGAAATTATATGGTAGGAGGTTTTGACCTTTTTCACTAAAAGCCGTTTGCCACTAGAATTTGAAAAAGGTAATAATTAATTTATTTAATCACAAAGCTTCTGCCATTTAATTTTGCAAATTTGTAATTATAAAACAATGGTGTATAGGTTGTTATTTTAATCAAGGACATTTAATTTGACCGTTACGTTAATGCAACACCCACTGTTAGTTCACGTAAAATAAAAGTATGAATAGATTATACATATTAAAGGCATAGCACAACCGCAATATATTGAACTATATTTCAATTCAGGTAAAAAAAGGCTTTTTCTAAGAAATTTTTTAACAGAAAGAAAAATCCTGCATCAAGCATAGATTATGAAACACTTTCTAACATATTCAGATTTCTGTAAAAAAAACTTCACATTTTAATAAGGTGAAAGATGATGTCTAAGTGAACAAGGTCAAGATCAAACCGGGTAGGGTGGCCTACCTTTCGACTTAAGCTCAACTATGAATTTAATTTGTCTGGCCGTGTGACCATTTATATGTCTGTCCGATAGCCCGTACTCTAATTCGGGTAAATAAGGTAAATCTAGGAGAGTCTGCTCACAATTCAAAAGAATAACAATAAAAAATTTAAATAGTAATTTTTTGCTAAACTATCCATGGATAATTTTTACTTCATTCGTTTTTTATGCATTTCCATTGCTATTTTGTTGTAATGTTGTAATTTAATAGAACAGTTGTAATAAAACCAAGAAAGTTATTTTGCGCAATCTGTCCTTACAGGGTTGGTGTGATTGCGCACATGGGTAGGAGAGATTGTTACTAATAATAACTATAAATAAATTGTTAACAATAATAATTACACATAATTGACATTGTTGTGAGGTTTCCGGGAACAAATATTATTGTATTAGAAGTGAATATTTCAACATAATGATTAAAGAATCAGAAAAAGGAAATAATTTTAAAAACAATTAAAAAATTTTAATTAAAGGGGAATAAATTAGAGAATCAGAAAAAGCAAATCCAGATAAGATTACAGAATAACATTAAGTTTCTTGCAAACACGTTTAACTTAAAATTAGTCCATTTTCATTTTTTATTTTTTAAGCAAATTTACCAATAATCTGCGTAATCTCTCCTAGCATGGAAACTAATGGGAACAATGCGCCATCTCTCCTACGTACCAGATGCGCAAACTCTCCAATATCGGTAGGAGAGATTGCGCGGCCCTTTATTTAAACATGGCCGCTACTAAAACGAACCGCCTATGCTCACATTGTTAGTCTAGATTAGTAGCTCATGAGAAATCGTTTAAGTTTAAAATATTTTGTACTACTGACATTGTATAGAAATAATAGCATTGCTTTACCTTAGACGCTCAAAACAATTAACGTGCACTTTCAAGTAGACACTCCACTACTGCTGTTGTACAACTACCTGGAGTCGCTACGCACTCACTCTACTCCTTTCCCCCGAACCTCTATGCGCGCAATCTCCCCGACCGCGCCATCTCTCCTGGCTTTACCTTATACTCGCATTTAAAAGTAATTTATAGATTTTATTGAGGATTATCATGGTACGGTATTAAAAATGAAGTGTAGAACATTTGTATTTCGTTTACATGGACACTCAAAATAATTCCCTTAGATTATTATCTGTTAATAATTCTGTTAGATGTCTAAGTAAACAATGTGAAAAACGCATAACACATTTAAAAACCCAATTTCTGCACATACCATCTATAATCGAAATATATCTGAATTCATTTGTGCATCCCGGAATGGGATAGATAAATTTGTATACTACATAGTATGCAAAGGAAAATTCAATTAGGAAACGTATAGCACATCTGATAATTCCCCTTCAACAATTTCCGTCAATAAGCGGAAATGTACTCGAATTATTTTATGCATCTCTGTATATGACCTATAGAATTTTTACATGCCAATAAAAATATATAAAAATATATTTAAATTTAAAAACGCATACCACAATTGAAAACGCACTTCCATCAATTATTGCACATAAACGGTATTCTAACTGAATTGTGTCCCTATATAATAACGATAAATGCTTTGCCCACCATATTCAATAGAAAGCGTCTTGTAGTGAACCCTCAGTGATGTATATTAATTTCAATATCGTTGAAATACTGTAACTTCATTAAACTACGCTGGAAAAGTTATTACCCATAGACAATAATCTAAAGGAATTTTCTTGAGTATCTATGTAAAAGAAATACAAATGGTATACACTTCCTTTCGAATACCGTACTATGGTAATCCTTAATACCATCTATAAATAACATGGAAATACAAGTATATTTCCCCGAATTAGAGTACGGGCTATCGGACAGACATATAAATGGCCACACGGCCAGAGAAACCAAATTCATAAATATTTTACAACATAGTTCTAAAGTGTATGTGACTTTATGAATTATTTGGAATTTCTTCATTATTCTAAAAATAAGTGATAACGATATTTTTTATATGAATCAAACAATATTCAATATCTTGCATAAAATTTTCTTTTCTCACGTACTGAAATTAAGAACTACATTGGAGAAAGTTGCTGATGAGTGATGATGAAATCATCACTTGCTTTACATTCTGTTACGTTTTAATAAACTATCCACTCCCTCAAAGAATAACATTCGCAACTTTGTTGGAAAAAATTGTGTATTTTTAAATTTTAAAAATACGTGTCAGCTTTCGACAAATGCTTAGAGAAGGTTTTGAGCAAATTAGAAACAACATTTTATCTAATTATCGTTATTTATCTTTTTATTCTACGTCATTATAAAAAAAATACAGCAACGAAAAAAAGCATTTTTCTTGGATAGATGAAATTTATTAAAGGTGCAAAACGCAATCTGAATATATCGAAATGCATTTCATTTAAATATCTGTGTTGATTTTAGTAGCGTGAAATAATCAATGGCCATTTTTATAATATTTTTAACGAAACAAATCCCCCACCCCTCTAAAAATAATCTTAATAATTTTGTACAAGAGAAAATAAGATATCATAAATTTATCTAAGCTAAATAATAATGCTTAAAATGATTTTAATATAAGTTTTAAATTTCCTGTTTTTCGTATAATTGCTTGCATTTTTACAACAAATTCTTAAAGCAAACAAAACTAGCTGTTTGTTAAATGAGATTCAGTAAAGCTTTAGCACAACCAAAATATGTTGAAATATATTTCATTTAAAGAAAAAAAAAATCATGCGGATTTGAAAAAAAAAATTACAAACAAAATTGAATGGTTTTAAAAAACGCACTTTTTTCTAATGATATGAGGGATTATTTTGAATTTGTCCTTTCTTCCGAAAATTAACTTTTATAAAAAACGCTAACAGTTTTTTTTATACGCATCGAACAAAAATCAATATCGTACACAAAAATGACTTTTCGCAAATATGTTATTTTTTCATTATACATAAATAATATAATTTACTGTATAGCATAACAATATTGTTTTATAATATTTTACAGCAACTCCCTCCTCTCATACTCCGAATATATATATCTTAAAATATAGCCATATATAATTCAGAAATATACCTATGCGTAAGGATAAAGGATAGACATATTTTTTAACAAATTTTAAATTATATATATTTCTGGTATATTTCACTGAATTCTTTAAGAAATGTGAAAACGAAAAGATAATTTTAGTTGAGTTGAAGGCATTTAATAAAGTTATGGAACAATTGCAATATATTGCAACATATTTTTAGTTTAAGTGAAATATGTCTCTGGTAGGGGATTTAAAAAAAGAAAAGAAAAAAAATAGGCTTTTAAAAAACGCACATTTAATCTAGTGACTTTGGGAATTATTTAGAAACTCGTCTTTGTAAATTTTTTTTTTTTTTTTTTTTTTTTTTTTTTTTTTTACAAAAAGTGATACGGATATATTTTATACGCATCCAGTAAAATCCAATATCCTACATGAATTTCGGTTTTTTCACATACTGTGTTAATGAACAAAAACAGTCGTATCTTTTACATTTTGTAATGTTCTAATTAAACGGCCCCTCCCCCGAGTAAATAATTTAAATTTTTGTGGGAAATAATTGTGATCATCTAATTATGGAAAACATGCCTGGGATTAAGATTGGGGTTTTAAGTATATCCCGTAAGCATTCATAGATTCTAATATTCCTAATGCATTCTGAGAATGAAAAGCAGAAAGTACAAATACGAGAAGGAGAAAGATAAACAGAACATCTAACCTAATGGCCAGGATACAGTTGGGTAAAACTCTTAAATACTGCAGGAAGATTTTTCTTAAATACTGCAGTTTTTTATTTTTTGCAATTTTTTAAAAAGTTCTAAAAGTGGACGAATGATGAAAAATTATAATCTAAGTATACGTAGGTAACTGTCCCAAAATGTTTACTACAAAAGAACACAAAAAACATTATATGAAAAGTTAACAAAAGTCTGTCTGTAGTCACTAACGTTATCAACAACAGTATAATAACTACAATGTGAAGAACAATTATAGGAATGAATACGATAGTTAAAATCAGTATAGTAGTTCTTGTTAATGACAATTATAAGGACAGTAGACTTTGTAAATCACGAAATTCGACTAAAAAATCGTTTTTTTTTTCAATTTCAGGAATTATGAAACTACATGCTCAAATATATCTGATTCAAAAAGAAATTTTCAATTCTGACACTTCTTCGCAGAGATATAAGCTTTTATAAGCTATATTTGTAAAAATTCTATATACTTTTATTTATTTATACAGTTTATTTTACGTAAAATGCTGTTTTCTTATTGAAAATTTCACACATTTTATACATTTGAATCGTTTCACACGTATTCGCAATTATCATATTCTATTGAAATGTATAGTACTGTGTATCCTCTATAGAATAATAAATACATGTTAGCATAAAAAATTGGTTTTCAGGGGCATTTTGGAGTTGGCATTTATGTGCATATGAAAATATGTAGCTGCATTTTTAGAAAAAAACATAGCGTAATTATAAAAAAGAAAATTTGCTTATAAATTCAAGAAACATGTACGAATCATGCCACCTTCCACTGTAATACATAAAAAGAAACTGATAAATAAATATTGTTATAATTTATACAAAATAAATGTGCATAGTACATTTTAAAATATGACAATTATTCGTTATTTTAAAATTTTAAAAAATGGAATAATTTAAAAACATTTTATTATTTTAAATCTTTTATTATTTTAATATAATTATTTGAGGTTTCCATTAATATGAATGCCAATTTTGAAATGAATCCTTTGAAAATTGAAAGATTTGGCTTTTAATGTCGACTGTACCCTTAACGTTAATTAGATTTGTATTATAGGGATATTGCTATATTGTCTAATATCAATCTTATGTTGTTTTACACACACACACACATATATATGTAAATAAATAATATATATGTCTGTCTGTGTATGTGTGTGTATGTTATTTAAATGCTGATATCATTTGATAGTTAATTATTTTTATTTGGTTAGAAATGAGCAGTGCAAATTTAGTACATTATAGTTTTCTTTTAGATTTTTAATCCAAACTGATTTGGTAATAAAAAGTTAAAAAAAAAAAAAACGTCTCATAGTTATTGATGTGTTGTATTTTAAATTATTCGGCATTAATCGAGAATTTTGATAAAAATAGTTTAATGAATTGCAGTTTCAATCACAACTACATTCCTTTGTCAACAGTTATTTCTTTATCAAAATGTTTGAAAATTTACATATCCAGCTAAAAAATACAAATACTACTGTATCTCTAATTCTTGTTAATATGTTGATAAAAATGCAGGTGTTTATGCCCGTTTTAGATATGTCCCAACAAATTTGACAGCCAGTAATTGTAATTTGAGAAATATTTTTGCTCAAAAATGATAATGGATATGCTAATGTATCATAGTATTGCTTGATATACAGGGTGTCTATAAAAGATCTGACACATTTTGATGTTTAATAATTCTTAAAATAATTAAGATAGATTTAAATTAATAACATTAATGGTTAGATACATTTAAAAAATATATTGTTCTTGTCAATGAATTTCAACTTATGTACTCTTCGTTGCAAGGAGAATATCAAGACGGTAGTCGATTTCACACCAGGAACGGGCAACCATGTTGGCATTCAGAGCGGCTATTGCCGTTGTAATCCTGGCCTTTAGGTCATCAATGTTTGGCACTATCCTCCTGTAAACGACGTCTTTTACAAATCGCCAAAAGAAAATGTCCAGTGATGTTATATCAGGTGATCTGTGTGGTCAAGGAATTGGCCACCACACTCCATCTTCCTGTAAAATGGTTTAACTATTTTTAGCAATTCAAAACATCTCTGAACTTTTATTAAATGCATAAACAGTTATTTTAATTGAAAACACAAGCATCAGATATTGAACAAATTCAAAAGCTCAAACTTTAATAGACATTTTATAGATAGTTACAAATATATATATAATAGTATGTAATAGATATTTACTGTAATAGATATTTACAAAATCAAATATTTTGAAATATTATTAGGACAATAGAAAATTACAATTTGAAAATAATAAAACAAATTGTATTTTAATGCCATGTAACGTATTTTAATTTATTTCACTGTAAAGAAATAGTAATTTATTTTTAAAAGTAACAGTAAATTAAATTAGAAACAGAAATGTGATAATAAATGTGATTTTTAGAAAAATGGCGAATAAATTTCATAAATATACATAAGTTTAAAGCCACGCTGAGGCTCGCAACATATAAAAAAATATATGTATTTTTCCTAGCATAACCCTAATCAACAATTTTCATGATAAATATCTTCAACATGCAAAACAAAATTATATCATAAAGATAACTATTTCAAAATAGTTGGTAAGAACAATAACATGTATCCCATACAAAACAATCACAGTATTTTGTTAACGAAAGATACTACGTCCTTTGAAAATAAATGTGATTTTTTAGAAAAATGGCGAATAAGTTTCATAAATATACATAAGATTAAAGCCACGCCGAGGCTCGCAACATATAAAAAAATATATGTATTTTTCCTAGTATAACCCTAATCAATAATTTTCATGATAAATTTCTTCAACATGCAAAACAAAATTATATCATAAAGATAACTATTTCAAAATAGTTGGTAAGAACAATAACATGTATCCCATACAAAACAATCACAGTATTTTGTTAACGAAAGATACTCCGCCCTTTGAAAATAAATGTGATTTTTAGAAAAATGGCGAATAATTTTCATAAATATACATAAGATTAAAGCCACGCCGGGGCTCGCAACATATAAAAAAATATATGTATTTTTCCTAGCATAACCCTAATCAACAATTTTCATGATAAATATCTTCAACATGCAAAACAAAATTATATCATAAAGATAACTATTTCAAAATAGTTGGTAAGAACAATAACATGTATCCCATACAAAACAATCACAGTATTTTGTTAACGAAAGATACTACGTCCTTTGAAAATAAATGTGATTTTTTAGAAAAATGGCGAATAAGTTTCATAAATATACATAAGATTAAAGCCACGCCGAGGCTCGCAACATATAAAAAAATATATGTATTTTTCCTAGTATAACCCTAATCAATAATTTTCATGATAAATTTCTTCAACATGCAAAACAAAATTATATCATAAAGATAACTATTTCAAAATAGTTGGTAAGAACAATAACATGTATCCCATACAAAACAATCACAGTATTTTGTTAACGAAAGATACTCCGCCCTTTGAAAATAAATGTGATTTTTAGAAAAATGGCGAATAATTTTCATAAATATACATAAGATTAAAGCCACGCCGGGGCTCGCAACATATAAAAAAATATGTGTATTTTTCCAAGCAGTATCCCTAATCAATAATTTTCATGATAAATTTCTTCAACATACAAAACAAAATTATATCATAAAGATAACTATTTCAAAAGAGTAAGAACAATAACATTTATCCCATACGCTTCAATAACAGAATAAAGTTTAGTACTATTATTTAAATATAAATTTTGAATACACTTCCCTAATATATTTTACTACATGCACGCAAAAATATTTCCTTTGAGGCGTTCATATATATTAAAGAAATAGCACAACAGTAATATAATTAAATACATTAAGAGGATTTCATTTAAGGAAAAACGTTTCCATCGGTAGATTTTACACAGAAAATAATAAGAAAACAAATATGCTGGAGTTTTAAAAACACGCACTTTAAAACTAACGACATTAGGGTTTTTTTCGTAATCCTTCTCTGTTAAATTATTTTCTTCTGCAAAAAATAAGTGATAAAGGAATTTTTAATACGCATCAGCAAAAACTCAATTAACTACATGAACCTGATTTTTCCCACATATTTCATTGATCAGTTTATTTGATGAACCATGTTGATGAGCAAAAGACAATAGTATTTATCACATTTTGATTCTTTTTAGTAAGATACCCTCTACCCCATATAAAAAATATCTTTGTAGACTCATTAACACTAAGTATACAAGGGATTTTACTCAAATTTTATAACAGTAACTATTTTGCACCAGAATTTTTATTTCAAGCTATTTAAGTTGATAATTTAATTAATTCGTGCATAGTTTATATTTTATTTTATGAATTAATTTCCAGTCCGAATCGAAAATATTATCATTTGAAACCGGATAAATGATGTGTTGTTAGTGTAATAAGTGTTAAATTAATAAAGTTATGTACCTCAGTTATACCTCAGAAAACATTTAGAATGTTTTTAATGAAGCTTTAATTACATATCCCATGTATGTTTCTTTACATTATTAAAGAAAAATGAAGAATAGAAAAAAAAATTTCATTGGATATCTTTACTTCCCACTACTCTTCCTCCAAAAAAATCGTAATAATTTTGTATGGAAAAAATGTGAGCGGCTGAATTTCTCAAATATACATAACTTTAAGAATAACACTTACAATTAATTTTATACTAGCTTTAAATTACAAATTCCCCGTGTATATCTACATTCTTCAGACAAAAAGAAAAAGCAAAAAAAAGAAAGCAAAAAATATTTTCACTTGAGTAAATAGGATTTATTAAAGGTAAAGTACAACCGCAATATATTGAAATTTCCGCCGAGGGATTTTACAAAGAAAATAATAAAAAAAAGCTAAAATGTTGGCTTTTAAAAAACATACTTTTTATCTAGTGACTTTGGGGATTATTTGAGAACTCTTCTCTCTCCTCAAAATTGATTCTTTCGAAAATTAAAAAATAACCACATTTTTTATACATAAAGAATAAAAGTCAATATTCTACATGAAATGAATGTTTTTAACAAAAGTTATTTTTGCGCTGAATATAAATTATATATTTTGGCATATATGAAAATTAAGGACGACAAATAAAATTATTAACTTTATTTCTGCATAATTATACATATTTTCATATTTTGTTTAGTCATGTCGATTGGAAATATGTAATAATATGTTTAAAGATAAACAAATTAATATATATATATATATATATATATATTTTTTTTTTTTTGAGAAATAAGAAATTATTAAATAATTGTATAAAAAAAATCATACTTATCTAAATTTTTAATGAAACTTTGTTTTAGATATAAATTATTTTTTATTTATTTTGAATGATGCATTACAAAAAATGATTTCAGCTTTTCACAAATTAGTCATTCATACTAAATAAAAATGTAATACAAATTCCAATTAATTATCATTGAAATTGTTTTCACTGGCATTTTAATTTATTACTCGATATATTTTTTTTATTCCTGTATACATGTGTCGCGTTCAATACTAATACATGAATCATGTCCAATTAGGTTAGAAAAATTCATTGGTTCAGTGTAATAGCGGCAATTCTGACAGACAATACAAGCACGAAAAACAAAATCCCAGCATTTATTTCCGAATTCTGGTTCATATATTCACACCAAATGAGAAATAAAATCTGAAAATAATAATTAAAATCAAATCAAATATTCTAACTGGAGCGGTAACATAGTCAATAGGCTGAAAATCCATATACAGTGTAAAAATAGACAAATGTTTCTGAATCTTTCAAAATATAATATAACCGCGTACAAAAATATACAATTACACTTCCCAGTTACACACGATACTGAAAAGCGTTCTTTATCGTTATAAACCACAGAAAACAATATATTTTTGATATTTAAAGAAACATTTATAAAACCAAACATGTTTTGCTGCCTCTGGTTTTCGAAAACGTTTTCGAGTAGTTTTTATAGTGTATTTATTAGTCAGTTTTCTCAAACCGGGATAGCGGTTGTTTACACGTTGGCACACGTTGACGCATACGTGGCATCGTCGCTTGTCACTCATTTGACATTTCATTTTTAATCCAAAATTACGAATTCGCACAGGAAATTTTGAAAGAGGAATTTTTATTTTATGTAACCACAAAATGTATGTCATTGAATATGCAAAATATTGCTACTAGTATTTTCTGGTATGAATCGTAAATTTCTGAATAGAAAAAAATTCCATTAATTTTAACCTAGTAGTGAACATGTTAAAATGCTATCAACTCTCAATTAAAAGGTTTCAGCTGCAAAAATGAACTTACACGTCAAGATTAACAAAATAATATTTATTGTAATGCTAATATTATTTTATCATGGTTGTCTGTAAACATGTTTGTTGAACATGAAAATATTTACTTGAGAATTAAATTTCAGAATATTTACTTGAGAAAATATTTACTTGAAAATTGATAGCACCTTTATGCTCTGGATTGAGAAAACGGAATGATACATATAAAAGCTACTCGGAAAATTTTTCAATAATCAATGGTAGCAAAATATTTTATTTTTATAACCACTTTTTTAAATTTCTAAAATACATTGGTTTCTGAAGTTCATAACGATAAATCTTTAATAGTGGATAAAACGGAAGAAGTTATTTTATAATTCTGCTTGTGGTTATAATATATATTTTTTTAGGTTAGGAAACATTTGTCTTTTTTTAAAAGTGTAATACAGTGTAGGGGAAGGCAGGGCAAAGTGTCCAGGTCGGGCAAAGTGGTCGCCCAATATAATGACGTCACCGGAGCGCTGATATTGCATGGTTTGTGGCCAAACTATTTTGTTTGATGACAGTGAGTAAGCAGACAATCGTTGAACAAAGTGGTTCCATGTTTCATGAATTTAGAGCGGGTTTTCAAATTTTTGAAGTTTATGATTATATGACTTATATTACATACTATTAATAATAACCTGCTGTACTTGCATTTATTTATTGAATGTGTAAGGAAAAAACATGTTTTCAGCTTCATATTGGTGGGTGAGTGGTCGCTGAATGTTCATTTTTTCCCCTGTAGAATGTAATTTTCTGTCATGGCTCCTAAACGGGTAAATTGGTCAGGGTAGTGGCTGTTTGGTTGGATTACGTGTTGAGAATTGGATCAGGTGCAATGTTTGTCAGGTCTGGGAGACCAGGCCTGTTCACTTTGCGAAGAAGATGACGTGGAGTTCATTTGCGAAAATGCAGTGTTTGATTTTGATTTATAATTTTTTATTTGGGTTTGTCAAACTCTTATTGGATTTTCATACCATTTTCAATCTTTCATTATGTATCATACCATTTATTATAGCAATTAAAATATTCTAATAATTTAAATAGTATTTTCAATCTTTCTACACCTGTCGGGCAAAGTGGGCATGGAGTGACCTCTTTGACCGTCTAGGTCGAGCAAGTGGTCATTTTGACCTTTTTTGGAAAAAACATATTCTGACTTTCCCCTTTATTATTTCGTAAAAATTATAAATAACCTTACATTTCTAAGTAGTCACTCTAGTTCTAGGCAGATTGTCAGTTATGTTTATGTATTTTAAAGGGTAACAAAAAATCGCAAAACCTTAGGGTGATCACTTTGACCTGCCTTCCCCTACCAAGAAATTTTAACAAAAATAAATAAATTAATTCAATAAATCGCTTTCAAGGGATTTTTTTCTTACCCTTGTGTCTTTGTAACACCTTTGAATCATTATCCACATTACAGCCACGCACAGAAAGCAGGACCCAAAAAATTCATTTGAAGTGGACCGGAACCGGTCGCATCCGAAGCTTACTCGAAAGCTGAGAAAAATAGAAAATTAATCCACATTTAAATGTAATTAATGAAAAAATACTTTCTGCAATTTCATTTCCAGTATCATTTTTATCATCTAAATACAAAAAAAATATATATATAATAAAATAAAAAATAAACTTATTTATTTATTTTTAATCATAAATATTTTTTTCTTAAACAACAATTTTAGAACTTACTTCGAATACAAAACAACGAAAAAATCATGCGTCAAGTATAGATTATGTAACACTTTCCAACACTTTCAAAATACTTTTACAAACTTTTATGTTTTAATAAGATAAAAGGATATCATTTAAAAACCCAATTTCAAGAATTACCAACAATAGTGAGAAAAATATCCGAACTCTTGTGTGCAGCCTTGTATATGATCTATAAATTTGTGTATATACTTGTAATACAAAAAAATCCTAAGATTTAGTTGAGTTAGGAAACGCGTTGTACAGTTTAAAATTCACCTTCTGGAATTTCCATCAATAAACGGAAATGTACTCGAGAGCTTTTGTGTTGCCCTCTATATAATCTATAGAATTTATACACACCAATAATAGACAAAAAATTAGTTAAATTTAAAAACGTGTTCAGCAACTGAAAAAAGTTATTCCGCCAATTAACGTTAACAGATAGTGCCGAATTCTTTCCCGTGTCCCTGTAAATAAACGATGAACGTTATACACACAATATTCTACAGTAAGCATTTGTTAATGCACCTTAGTGATGCATATGAATTTCAATATGTTTGAAATAGTGAAACATTATTAAAATAAACCGCAAACTATTTTTCTCCATAGACAGTAAGTAACGGAATTTTTTTGAATGTCCAAGCAAAAGAACTATAAGTGTTATGCACACCATCTTCTATAGTAAGCCTCTTGTAGTAGTCCTAAGTGATATATATATAATTCATTATGTTTGAAATAGTGTAACATCATTAAAATAAACTGCAAATGATTTTCCCCCGTAGACAGTAATGTAACAGAATTCTCTTGAGTGTCCCTGTAAACAAACTATAAGGTCTACACACTTCATTTTCAATACCGAACATGCTATAGTAAACCTCAATAACATATATCAATTGCATGACAATACGAATATATTTTCGCGAGTTAGAGCACGGACAGACAGATGGCAGGGAGACAGACAGACAAATCGAATTCTTGAACACTTTTCAACTATGTTGGAAAGTGTTAAAAACGGTTATTTAACCCAACCAGAAACATTAAAAACACCTTCCAAAAACGAACCAATCACTTAAAAATTAGAGTAATTCTGACCGATCCCGGGTTCGGGTTAAATAGTGTCACCCGACTTAAGGCAGAACTTTAATCCACATTCATTAATAACAATATTTTCTAAAATCACTTATTTTGACACTTAGAAGAAAATGATATATTAAAATTTTTGCGATGATCCTGTACAAAAAATCGATATACGATACGGTGAGTATTTTAAAAACGTAAAGCAATACTATATGCTTCAAAACTATTCTCAAAATTCGCAGAAACAGACGGAACAAAACATTAAAACGTTATGCTTAAGGGGGAAAAAACATACAAACTAAATGTAAGACGTTCTTACATGGATTTTGGAAGTATATATGTCTAAGAAATATGATATAAGATCCAAGGGAAATGTAAAAATCTTTTATGTAATCAATCTCTTACTGAATGCAAACCTGAACGTAAGCCAATCAAAATACAATCATTTGAGTTATTTTTGAAACCACAATAGACGTAATATTCCAAAAATAACCGTGTGAAATATGAAACTATGAAACCATGTGAAAAACTATGCTGATTAAAGTGGTGGGAAAAAAGTCAAGTTGATATCTCCGAGTCGCTATAGTGCGGAAAAGTTGCGATTGGTAAATACAGGAAAAAAAATTAATTCGGGACTTTATCTTCCAATCGCGCAAATCGCCAAAAATTTTTTTAAAAATTTAAAATTTCAGATTTTTTCAGAATTGTAAAACAATTTTACGTATATATATATCTTATCGCTAGAGTGAAGACTGTTTGCAGATTGTACTGTTTAATAATAATAATAATAAATTGCGTTTAGAGAATATCTTCTGATCGCTCAAACTCAATAAAAATCCGGAAATTTTCAATTTTGAAGGATTTTGATGTATTAAGAAAATAATCGATTGAGGTCAGTTTGTGGTCTCAGGTTAATATTTAAATGTAAATTGATATTATTGAGCTGATTACTGAACAAGGAGTTTCACTAGAATACTTATATTTGATAGGCTGTGGTGGTACAAATTCCAATGCAGTATGGAAAGATCGAGCTATCAGACAGCTTGAAGTTAATTTCGGAGGAACACTTCAGTGGGTTGTTTGTATATTACATTTTGTTGAATTACCTTTCCGACATCTTTTTCAGCAGCTGGATGGTGAAACAACTGGCCCAAGATGATTTAGTGGACCAATTGGGCAGAATCTCATTGGTTGTGAAAATCTCTCAGTGATAAATTTTCAATTAATTGTTTACTTCAAAAAGTGGGCAGACAACTGTTGAGAAAGGAACAAATATATATTTTTGACGTAAGTCAAGTAATTAAAAGCGGCAACTTTCCAAGTGACTTATAAAAGCGTAAAATTTCACATGCAAGATGGCTCACTTTTGTAAATAGAGTCCTTAGACTTTGCTTGAACGTAGAAAAACCATCGGATGCCTTAAAAGCCATAGTGACATTTATTTTAAAATCTTATATGTCAGTTTTGTTTGAAATAAAATGCAGTAAGTACATTACAGATGGGACTATTCATCTGTATAGAGTAATGGAACATCTCGATATTTACCTGACGACCTGAAGAAAGTGGTATTCTCTGTAATTAACGAGACTCTTTTTTTGCCCACCCGGAAAACTTACTGATGGCAATGGTCTTTGATAAGAGGGGACATATAGAGAGTTGGAGCTAAAAGAGTGTTAAAAGCCAGGTAGACTGTTTCAAAAGGTAAAGGCATCACAAACTTTATCACTCGATAAAACATTATCACTCGATTTTAAACTTCGATGCGCAGACTATACAGAATTAATTGATTGGAATGTATCAAAATTATTATATCCAACTCTTTTACGGAGAATAACCAATGAAGAAATACATTCCTTCGTTCAATCATGTGATATTCCAGACTGGGATGCTAAACAATTTCCCTGCAACACGTAAGCTGTCGAGCGGTGTTTCAAATTGGTAACGGAAGCATCGTTTAAGGTATGTGGGCCCCAATCAAGAGATGGATTCATCAGAGCCACACTGAAATCAAGGACCGTGTTACCAATCTTTAGCACAAAATCGCAGCACAAAGTTGCGTCTAAAAATCAGACTTGATGAAACAGATGAAATAACAAATTATGTATTTAAGTAATGCAAGTTGTGAACACCCTCATTGGTTGGATGGAGGGAAGGGTGTGGGTGAGACTCGATGTGAATCCACCTCCCCGTGGTGAGTTCTGGGTTGTTAAAATATTAACAAATATCTAAACAAGCAAATAGCTGTACAATTTGTATGCGAATGTTAATACTGGAACGCAAACTGACCTCAGGTTATTATTTTCTTAATTCACAAATAACTCAAACTTGAATTTTTCCCGATTTTTATTGAGCTTGCGCGATCGGACTATATTCTCTAAACGCAAATTATTATTATTATTTTTATTATTATTATTAAACAGTACAATATGCAAAAAATTTTACTATAGCGCTTAAAAAATATATATATATATATATAAAAAATAATTCTGTAAAAATCGGACATTATAAGTATTTTTTTTTTAATTTTTAGGCGGTTTGCGCGATCGAAAGATATACTCTAAACTCATTTTTTTATTATTATTATCATTAAACAGTACAGTCTGCAACTATTTTTTACTATAGCGATAAAAAATATACATAGGCAAAAACATTTTTTTATTTCTTAAAAACTCTGAAATTTTCGATTTTTTTAGGCGGTTTGAGCGATTGTAATATATAGTCCTATTTGATTATATATTTTTTTCTTTATTGTATTTACCAGTCGCAACTTTTCCGCACTATAGTGACTCGGAAATATTAACTTTACTTTTTCGCACCACCCTAATGCTGATGCAATTTCTGCTTTAATCACTCATAAAATGGCTCTCTATTCTTTTTATTATGAATATTTTAACTGTATCTCAGTTCTTATGTACTAAAAGTTCACCCGATTTCATATTTGAGAGAATTATTAAAATAATATCCCGGGTGTTTCCACAACAAAATAAAACGCGATAAAAATATATCTATGGGCCGAAGATATTTGCCTGTTTCAGTTCGTGTTGAATGCAAATGATGTCAATTTCCACCAGTTCTCATGACATCGTTACAAGTAACATAAAAATGTAAGAATTTTACATATTTCGTTAAATATATTATTATATTTAACGAATATATATTTAAATATAATCATACAATTAAATATATATTCATATACTTAAATATATATTCATATGTATTCATATATATTTAAATATATATTAAATGTTAAATAACAACGAATTTGTGCAAAATTGTGCTTCATTTAGCCGCGCAATCGCAGGAAAAACAACAGTAGAGAACGTTTTATAGCAAGGAATCTTGTCTGTATTAAAGACGGTGCATCCACGTCGTTTGGGTCTTTGAAATTGCAAGTAGTAACATTTGAGGGGGAAGTCACACTGTCGGTTTCTGAAAATGTTGCTGTAAATGTTTTTTTTTTGGAAGAAAGGTATTGACTGTTAAATGTCTGTAAAATATAATTTGTTCACATACTTAGCAGTTGGATGTCTCAAGGTGGGCAAATTGTGAATTAAGGTACCAAAACAAGAGGTGTGTCGAAGAGTGTAATATTGTATTTCAAAAAGACGTCTGCATGTAGAAGTGCTACAAGAAGGTATTCCGGAGGCCGTGGTAGGAACATTACACCTCAAGAGCACCGATAAGTTACACTAAAGGATCAGAGGAACATAAATGATACTCCAGTTCAGATAACACCAGACTTTGCTGACGCTTTTGGTACATGGTTATCTTCGAGACCCATTCCTCACTGATTAAAAGCTGTTTACTTAGATGCACGAAAGCGTCTTACATGCATTCCACTTTGAGTACATCATCATAGAGCAAGGTACTTTTATATAAGGAGGGTATTCGTTGGGGTCGGAAACAATTGTCCAGAATTATGTTTTCTAATAAATACCTCTATACCATAAACATTATGGACATTAGCTAGTGTGGAAATAGAAAGGAATTCATTTCCATCACCACAACGTCCAGGAAACTGGCAACTATGGCCAAAGAGTGATGGTGCGAACGAGTATCAGGTATAATGGCAGAATTCTGATTCACAGATTTGATAAAGTTACAGTGACATCACAGTGGTAATGAACAGGCCTTCACCAGGGTTATATCCATATTTCCTGTTGTGCAGTCAGTTCAGAATTTTTGTTCATGGATAACAATGCCATCCTACTTAAGACAGATAAAGTGTCCCTCAATATCAAGAAACAATATTGAGCATATGAAAAGTCACGCTTATTTTCCGGACATAAATCCTATAGACAATACTGGGCATGCACTTGGTAGACATATTACTCAAAGACAGGAGTACCGTGCAGGAACTGAACTCTCCCTGTGAAACGAATGAGGCAGAATTTCCCATGTTCTCTTCGACTATTTAGGGAAAAGAACTGAACAGACCATTTTCGTAACAGTTGAAAAATACTAAAAGAATCATATTTTGTTCGTTTGCGCATCTTACTTTATCATGTGTTATTATCTGTATCGTTTTGTATAATAAAGATATATAAGTACCGCAATTAAACATGAACTAAGTTTTATTTATTTAAACGATCAATAGTTATGACTTTAATCATTAGTTACGACGAAAAATACTTCTGTTCTTTAGCAATTGTCAACTAGTTTAGAATGACACATCCTAATGAATTTTTTAAATCTTTTTTTTCTTCTTACAAATTCATACCAGAAAAAATATACCAAACAATATAAAAATGATTTAAATTTTAATACAGAGTATAATTTTTATAAAACTCACAATAAAAAAACATTTAATTCATATGTTTATTATGAAACAAATTTATTTTCAGCTACATTCTTTATTCAAATACTTTACTTCATTAAAATTGTCACGGTTCTTATCATTTTAAATTTAAAAACAAGGAGTTCATCCAGGTCAAAATTAATGTAACCAGAATATGAGATATAGATTTTAAAGTGCATCACTTTGTTTGAACTACACTGCATCGGAATTTATGGTTCACGTTCGGCTTCCTACCACTTACCTTAATTAACTGGGCGAGGTTCATTAATTTTAAAGAGACTAACAAAGCGAGAGGAAATAAGTTTTGCGTTTAAATCGAAATTCAAAATTTTCCGGTTGTTGTAGCCCGTTTTAAGCTTATTATTAGCTATTGATTTTGCGAAAAGTTACGAAAGGATTATTTTAAAACTAATACAGATTCAGGTACGAGATTTCAAATAACAGTTTTTGTTTTCGTATTTATAGTAATAGAAGTAAAGTTTTGCACAGTCAGTTGATACTTTTCCATTATACAGGGTGTAACTTCTTTCAATTTATTAATAGCTAATTTATAAACAGCTACTTTTAGAGGTATTCTTCTACTTGTACAAATGTTTCAAATATTGTTCTTCATCAGTGGCAGCTTGTGACTGACTTTATTTGGGGCACTAAATGCATGGCTGCTAAATTTATTCTTTTATTACCACTATTATTAAAAATGAATACTTTATTTTATTTACTGTCAGAAAGTTCTGCCATTAAACAAGTAAAAGATTTCTTGTAAAAAATAATATGTGTTTCAGGTAATATGGTATGAAAATAATATGTGGTTCAGGAATGCATTTAGTGTCCCCCAAAAAAGAAAGTCATGAGCCACCACTATTCTTCATCATATGAACATTCTTTAAGTGAAAATATTTAATTATTTAACACTAAATTTTGATTTTTATACGATGAATGGGCCTTTTTTAAAACATTTTTCTCTGTGTTCTAACACTTAAACCAGTAAAAACATAATTATTTTATGATGAAAACTTATCGAAATATATACTGTAAGAAACAAAACACTGGAAATTTTCCATTTTGTGTAGAAATTATAAATTATCCTGGAATAACCGGAATTTTTTCCATCTTTATCCGTTGAAATATAAAAACTCAAATGCTCCTCCCAAGACAGGCAAACGGGAATATTTCTATTCAATTGAGATAAAACTGAATCGGACGGCATGCGTGTATTTTTCTTTAAATAAAGTGAAAGCTGCTATCATATCAACACCCGTTTTTTATCGCCGTGCCTTTCCCGGATTGAAACCTTGTTATTCGACTTTAGAGGATGGTAAATTGAGATAAATTCTGATATATATGATGAATGCAATTTCAGATTCAAACACTTAAGTGTCTGAATTTCTTTTTCAGACACATAGGTGTCTTAATTTAAGACGCCTCAATTTCCAATGTTGTTTTACGTATTTATGCGTGCTTTTACAGCTGCATGCTGATCTAAATACTAAAATTGTATATTATAGGAAAAACCCGTGTATGCTATTTTGACTCTCCTCTGAAATGCAGAGTTTTTGAGATGTGTCACACTGCTTGTATTTATTTGTAAGCGTTATAGATGTTGGATATTATTGGCAATGAGATGTATAATTTAGCTGGGAAATTTAATTGTGAGTACTTATTTTTACGGTACTTTCTATGAATTCGGTATTCACTTACGAGTTTCTTTCAGCTATGATATGATAATTTCTCCCAATTACATAGGCACAGACTAACCTACTGAGTTTGAGTTCCGAGTACTTAATTTAGTCTAGTACAATTTGTTTAGTCAATAAGTGGGTAATTTTTTTTTTAAAGTTTTATTTAAAAAAATTTAGTTTTCGCTGTTTCATTCATTGGCTGCTGAATCTTGTTGAATGACAGTATTCTGGGACATTTACGAAAAAACAATCTGTGTTTGATAACATATATAACAGCCAGAGAAGCATTTCACAATTAAAATATAGACAGTCTGTAAAGAAATCAGATATTTTTGCCTTGAAAATACTTAATAGCTACAATACTTTTTTTATTTGTGGTTTAATTTTGTAGTATTAATTTAAATTTGTTTTCATAATGAAAACATACTTTTATTGATATTCTTTTTCACAAAATTCAAATTCGTTATTTTCATAAGGAAAATTTCTGTAACGACCTTTCAAATTGAATTTTAATCTAAAAAATTCGAATAAATTCCCGAAAGCACAACAGTAGCTTTTCATGAAATTTATTTATAAACAAACTAATATTGGAAACGTTTTAAATAATACTAATTAGCAGCTTTTGTTACTTCGACTCATTTTTTTTAATGTTTAAGTATTTGTATTCTGTTTTTGAATTAATATGTTTTAATAAAAAAGGTTTATTTAGATATTATCAATATTATATATATATATATATATATATATATATATATATATATATATGGAAATACATTGAAGTTATTTCTTAAATAACAAAAGAAAAATACTTTCTGTATTTTAAAAGACATTTAACTCCCGTGATATGTATTATATTTACAAATAAAAACATTTCAGAATGTTTGACATTTTTAAATCAGAAAGAATCTATTCAAAATATTTAATACTTGAAAATATTTTTGATCTATATGTATATAAAAATTCCATTTTTCAGAATATTATCCGATTATTCATTAAAATTTTAAACCAAGACAGTTTTCCGCACTAAAAAAAATTACAGCTTTTGATTTCCCAAAATGTTCAAAAAGGATTTTGAATGTATTTAGGAACTGTCATTTAAATGTTTTCTAATTTATGGAATTTCACCGAGACTTAAAAAAATGTATATTGTGAACTTTTGCAACACACTCTTTCATTTACACTGAAATAAAAATAATAAAAAAAAAGTAAAAAAAGTTTCAACAATTTCTTTTTTATGAAAAATATAATATATAGAAATATATTTTATGGTTAAAATAGTTCAAATTTGGATCTCGTAATATGTTTAATTACATTAAAAAATTCATTAATTCGTGAAATTACTAACAACATCTATGCAATATATTAATAACTAGCAGGCTATGGTCCCTTCCCTGATATACTTTTCTAAACGAACCTCAAATGAACCTCAAATATCTTATGTCCGCCTTCCACCGCCACGGGGTTCATTCTCTTCTAAAATACCTCTTTCCAAACGAACCTTGAGAAAATGTCCCCGCTGCCTACGGGACCGTATAGCTGGCGTGCTGCGCACGCGTTGCAAATGCATATTAGTTCCATGCCAGAGTTATTTATCTTCAATATTAACACGATGTTTAATTACGACCAAACTCTCCTCCCACCCTCAAAATTTAACAAATGACATTTAACAAAGAATGTGTGGTGTAAATTGGCTATCTATAATTTCGCACTTTAAAAAAAAAGAAGAAGAAGACGTGATTGTTACGTACGTAAGTAGCAACACTTTTAAATTTAATCTATATCGTAAACAGTTCTATGTAACTACTTTTTCGCCGCCACATACCTTAGCGTTTTATATATATAGATTTTACAAAACACAGGGTGGACATATAAAACATATATTTAAATATCAAAAGTAAAAACATATTTTCTGGAGAACAGACAATTAATTATACATTATAAATTTAAAGAAAGCAAAAAGCATTATTACCTCATTAATTAAAAGCGGCATTTGTTTCTTTTTATCTCACAAAAGGTTGAGAAGCAAATGAGATTAGCCACTATTTATTTATTCAGTTTTATTCGACCATTTTTACAACGATTTACCCAGAATGATACACTCGAAAAATTAAAACTTAAGAAGTTGTTTAAATGACATGGTAATTTTGTGTTGCAAAACTTAAATTTGAATTCAATGAGGACTTTAATTACAAAAACATTTTAAATGCACCAATTCATCCTATCATAAAACTAATCTATGCACACTTCTAAATTTAAAAAATATATATATTTAATAATTCACAAAAACTCAAGGATGATTTACAATTACTTAATTATTTTTTAATAAATACATATACAATTATACATTAAAATTTCAAATAAATAAAATTGCCTTTTTCATTAAGTGAATGTCAAAGATTTTTCTTTTTATCTAAAATGCAATATTTTACTATCTGCTTGAATTTACAAAATATATTAAATATTAAACAAGTTATTTTCTAATTTTGCAACGTACAATATGTTATACAATAAAAATGAACAGCGTTCTTGTTTGAACATTTTTTATTAGGACCATAAATGTCTCAGCAATAATTGATTGTAACGATATTTGATGACTAGAAAACTCTAAATTTTCGTCCACGATTATTTTTAATGTAAATAAAAACATAATTCTTTAAATCAGAAGTATCATCCACGCACACCGAGAAAAAAGTTTTGTTGAATCAACAAAAATTTGGTTGACCCAACAAAACTTTTTGTTTAAATATAGGTCAATGGAAATTTTGTTTAAAACAAGATTTTTTTTTTTTTTTTTTTTTTTGTGCAATACCAAAAAAAAAATGTATCGTTAGCAAAAAATGTTTTGTTAATTCAAGTAAAATGATTCAATTTTACTTGAATTTTGCTAAAACAACCAAAATGTACTCAACAAAACATGTTTTGTAGTTTTAATCAATTCCTTTTTCTGGGTGCAAAATATTTAATAATTCTACGAGGACAAAGCGTATAGCATTACATTTCTTTAAAAATGGTTTTCTAGATAACATCCAATTATACATTAAAATTTAAAGGGTTTTCCTCATTAAGTAACAACGGCATCTTTTTGTTATCCACCAAAAGGTTTAGAGGAAATTAAATATATACTTTGGGATATGGCTATTTACTATTTTTGTCAATTTACGAAATTCAATAGGGCGAAGGAATTTATTTCTTTTTTTTTTAAAACCTCTAACATACTGTACAATTTAGTTCAAAAAATGAGCAGTTATTTTATCTGACCATATTTAATTTAGATAGTAAAATAGATAGCAAATAAAATATTAAAGAAAATTAATGACTGCAAAATCCTAAATATGTATCCCTTGATGTGTTCGATAACAAATAAAAACTTTTTAACACTCACTAATCCATAAAATCGGAAATAACATCTGTACAAAATATTTAATAATTATACAAAGCACAAAGTTTAATAACATATTTAAATAATGTATTTTATAGAAAAAATCCAATTATACATTATAAATTCAAAGAAAGCAAAAGGGATTTCTCAATATCTTAAAGCGAAATCTTTTTCTTTTTATCGCCCATAAGGTTGAGTGGCAATTTAGAATGTACATTGGGATAAGGTTTTTTATTCTTTCCTACAATTTACAAAATTCATTTGGGATTAAACAATTTATTCTCTCTTTTTACGAGCGCCAATGTATTATGCTCATAAACTCGAAAAATCAACAGTAGATTTGTTCTACCATTATATATATATTGTAAAGCAGTTAGAAATTAAGATATTGAAGAAGTTTGATGTTTATTAAAATTACAATTTGAATTTCTAGATTTAAATGGTGTAAAGTGTACAATAGAGTGAGTTGAAAAAAAATCTAAATAAATCTTCTTTTCCGACAAAAGACAAAAAAAAATTAAAAAATTAAAAATAAAATAAACCTTTTTTTATAAATATTCAGTGTTTATTTTAAAAACCACGCCTAATTTCATGATTGAACTTCGGGTAGTTCCAAAACATTTTCATTACAATACGTTAATTTGGCGTGGGTCCAATCATTGAAAATTCAACGCTTTGATTTACAGCTTGATAAAAAACGCAAAATATTCAATTTAGTTTTTTTTTTTTTTTTTTTTTTTTTTTTTTTTACGGTATCCACACACCTTCTTGAAAATTTTCAAAATTTGTCTTTATACCAATTTTTCATAATGTCATTTTACTTAAAACTTTGAAAAATATATAAACATTTTAGAAATTACAAAGAAATGATTTTATAAAAGTGAAAAATAGTCAAAAGAAGTGAAACATTAACATTTGTGCAAAACATGATAGCTCAAATTCAAATCAATGCATTCACATTTTGTAAATTGCATAATAAAGAGAACCACTTTCTCTAGGTCATAGAATAGCCGCACATTATAATGAATTTCTATCGTAGATAATATGACACTTGAAGTACATATGAAAAGAAGAAGTGTTAATGAAAGAAGTTAAGAAGTGTTAAGAAGTGCAGTTAAGAAGTGTTAAGGAAAAATTCGTAAAATTTCTTGCAACTTTTTACTTACCATTGTAAATATAAAACTAATTAATATATTATCATGATTGTAGTCTATTCCCTCAATAAAAATTTGTGTAATAAGTAAAAATAAATCAAAGCATTTCATGCATAATTTTTTACTATAGGGAGATTTGCATACAGCAAAAATCGAAAAAACTTCATTTTGATTAAAAAGCTAAAAATAATGTTGAAACGAGGTTCTTGCTATAAAAATAATAATTATTCTTTAAAGGCTTAATTATATACTCCATGCAAAGGGGATAGTTCGGCATGCTTATTGCTTGTTTGGTACTTTTCCCTCCTTAATATTTTCTTATTTCTAGCTTATTTATAATCATATATATTATTTCTCCTGTCAACATCCCTTTTTCTCAGAAAATACGAAACGCAGAACGACGAATGAGATACCATATGAAAGGATTTGAAACAGGCTTCTGACATAGCACACTTACATTTTCTTAAAACATGTTTTTTGACTAAAATTTGCTGATAATTAAAAATTAAATCGGTATTGTTTTCATAAAAGAAATGAGAGGCTTTCCTCAAATTACTGTTGCCTAAAAACTAAAATACGACATTATATGATGCTCAGATTATAAAAAACACCGCATGAAGTAATGCAAAACGAAATTAATTGATTTGTTCTTCGAATCAGATCTTTTTCATACTAAGAATTCACTGTTTCTTATTTTTTATAAAATATTCTCGATGATGTTACACATAATAAAAAGTTCAGTTAAATTAAAATTAAGAAATTTATTATTACCAAGAAAAGCCTTGTTCAGACAATAGCCGGTTATACCGACAGCCACTCGGTTCAAGTACTACTTCACATCTGAATCAGAATTAAAAACTGAAAAACAGCAAAATCAAGGGTTACAATAATTATTATTGTCGACGGCCAGTTTTTGCTTTGACATAAATAGGACCTGCAAAATCCACAGCACAGGTATGGAAGGGGGGGGGATTCTATTATACGATCTTTTGGTAAAGGTGCAATTTCCTGCTTTCCAGAAGAAGCTTTAAATTTTGTACAAATGAGGCATTTTCCAGTACGGATTTTATCAATTTTCGTGCTCTGATTATAAAATATTTTTCTCGTAGATGAGCTAATGTAGTTGCCACTCCATAATGGAAAACCTTTTCATGGGCATTCTGAATCAACAGTTTTGTGAAAGTACTGCCATTTGGAAGTATAAAAGGATGTTTTTCCCTTTGAGAAAATTCTGAAAATTGTAATCTGCCAGATACAATCAGTAAATCATTCTCATCTAATTTTGGATTCAGATTATACAATGCAGAATCTTTATCGATGGGCTTTCCCTTTTTCAAAAAGTCAATTTCACGATTAAATACAGATAACTGAGTTTGTTTTATCCAATAAATTTCTGCTTTTTCAATTTCTGGAGCTGTCAGATCACCTGAAATTTTCATTTTACTTTTGTTGATATTATTTAGAAATCTAAAGATCCATGCTGTGATGTTATGTAATTTGGAAATATTACTAAAATTTTCTAATTTTAACAATGATTCTGGAGGTACAACACCTACTGTACAAGATATTTGGTCAGAACTTAACTTCGATGATTTTCTTTCATTCAAATTGCTTTGATTTAAAATGTTTACATTAAATGGTACCTTTTCAGGTTTTGCCCAACTGTCCTTTGGTACTGATAACCATACAGGACCATAGTACCATAATTTATTTTTAGTGAGGTTATGTAAATTCTCGCCTCTAGTAAGAAGATCACTCGGGTTGTCCTTACCTGGAATATACTTCCAAAATTTCGGATCAGTCAAAGACTGTATTTCAACAACCCTGTTAGCCACAAACGGCTTCCAATTCAGGGCTGATCCTTTTATTCAGTATAACGTAATAGTGGAATCTGACCAGATATGCATTTCCAAATTGTGAAAATTAAATACATTTTTTAAATATTTAGACATAATCTACTTGAAGAAATGAACAAAATCTGAGGGGCCATATACGCTCAGATTTTGTGCACTTTATATTTTACACATTTTTTGCATGCCAAAAATATCCTAAATTGTGCATTTTTATGCATAATCAGAGTCTCTGATTATGCATAAAAAATGCACAATTTAGGATCTATTTGGTATGCAAAAAATGTGTAAAATAAAAAGTGCACAACATCTGAGCGTATTTGGCACCTCTGATTGTGCATAAAAACTGCAAAATTCAGGGATTATTTCGTATGCAGAAAAAGTGCACAAAATCTGAGCGTATTTGGCACCTCTGATTGTACATAAAAACTGCAAAATTTAGGGATTATTTCGTATGCAGAAAAAGTGCAAAAAAAAAATGCACAAAATCTGAGCGTATTTGGCACCTCTGATTATGCACTTTTTGTGCACAACTCAGTTTGCACTTTTTTTGCACAATTCAGTTTGCACTTTTTATACACAAGTAGAGGTGCCAAATACACTTTTGTGCACTTTTTTTTGCACTTTTTTTTGCAAACTTTTTCTAGCTGGGATCCTACCCAAACAGCACACACCCATCTATAAGACATCTACAAGCTGTAAACCCAAGAAAACCGACACATCTATAAGAAGTCTACAAATATCCATGATACACCCTTTTCACCTCTTATGGAGATGTTATGTGTGATCTCTCTGAGTTCTATTAGACGTCCAAGATATCCAGGTAGTCTATGAGACCACGTCTATAAGAAATCCAAGCATAGATCACTTTTCGACATGTAATATGTCTTATAGCCGTGCTTAAGACTTGGATTGTAGATATCCAGGGACATCTGATATGCGTTTATAAGACGTCTAATGCATGTCTATTTATTGATACTCAGTACTTCTTATAGATATACTTAAGATATCCAATAAATTTCATCAGAAATACAGCCTTAGGGCAAAAGTATTGAGCACCCCCATATTTATAATATATTTGGTAAAAATAATAGATGGATACAAATATTAAATTGTATACAATTAAGAATTTTCTTTAAAAAATAAGTTTTTTATTTTTTTTCAAAGATAGTAAACGCATAACTCATCTTTTAATGAAGCTATTTTCTTTAAAAAACTTTTTTTAAAATTAAATTTTGTTGTTCTGTTAAGCCAGTTAATAAATAATGAAGAAAATAATTATTGTAAGAAAAGACAAAATGAACTTAGTCTTCAAAAACGAAAATAAAGAAAGCTTATGTAAAAAAAAAAAAAAAAAAAAACATTTATATGTAATTTTTATTATTTTATTTTTTAGCATGTATTAATAACAAAAATAAATTTTAAGAAATATTTATGCTGCTGAAGAGATCTTGGCATTTCAGGCAAGAAATATTTCAATTTCCATGATGATCTGTTAACTTATGACATAACAATGAAACTTCCAGAAAACAAAGTAATTTATAGTTTTGAAAAAGTAGGTGTTTAAAGAAAATGACTTCATTAAGGCCGCACACTGACAAGACAGAGCGACATGTAGCGCAAGACACGAGACAAATTCTGATATTCAAACCGGTTTTTCTTTGTTAAAAGGGTGAAAATGTCTCATGACTTAAGCTTCATGTCGTTCTGTCTTGTCAGTGTGCGGCCTGCCTTAAATGACGAGTTGCTTGTTAACTGTCTTTTTTTTTTTTTTTTTTTTTTTTTTTTTTTTTTTTTTTTTTACAAACCATAAACTTAAAAAGAAAATTCCTAAATTATATGCAGTTAAATATTTGTATATAACTATTACTTTTACAAATATATTAAAAATATGGGGGTGCTGAATACTTTCAGCCAAGACTGTATTTCCAATGAAATGACATTGTTTCCTTGCATGTCTTAAGTATATCTATATGAAAATTAGAATAATTCTTGCAGAAAATGTTAAAATATAATGGAATTTGTCTTCAACAATGAAAATAGAGAAATCTTATTTTTAAAATATACTTTAAATTTATATGTTACTTTTATTATTTTAACTTTTAATATCTGTTAATAAAAATTATACAAGTTATAGGAAATATTTTCATTGATGAAGATAAGTGATTTATATACTTTGTCTTTTCCGGTAAGAGTTATTCTAATTGTCATGATTACCTATTAACTTGCATAGCATAACAATTGCTATACTATGAAAGTTTCAATTCTGAAACTTACTGAAAAACAAAGCAGTTTAGTTTTTTAAAAAACTCATTTTTTTAAAGCAAATTGTTTAATTAAAAGTCGAGTTGTTAGTTTGCTGTCATTTTAATTGTAATAACTTAACCATTAAAGACACAGACAGCAGTTGTAAATTCTAAAATAATTGTGTCACTTGCGCTTCATTTACTCTCTTCCTAAACATCCTTCAATGTTGAAGTTCAAAATTTGTTCTACTTTTTCATTATTTTTATCAGTAAGTCTCCACTGATGTACAAAATACACCGCCATTGAATTTTTATAAACTATTATATTTTCTTTCTTAATTAAACATTTTTTTATATAAATGCGATATCTATTACTTGAATACTATTACTAAACATCAGACACTACGACTAATATTCAGGCCCCTGCTGGCACTTAGGAATACGTGCCCTTGCACCCTCTGCCTGAACCACCCTTAATGATGGCACATGATTTAATATGAAAGTGCCAACATAACCCTCTGTCCACCGCCCTTTCAAGACATCCAGCATGGGCCTGCTAACACTTTGAAATAAGTTATGATAAAAATACGAGGGTGCTTAATAATTTTGGTAAAGACAACTGTAGATAAAAATACTAAATGTTTCATTCCAATAATATCAGTATATTATTCCCCCCCCCCCCAAAAAAAAAAAAAACGAATATTTTGCAATGTTCTGCAACGAACCTTCAACTGATCACAAATGTTCTGTGGGAATAAAAAAATAAAACACAGAGATTTTCTTGTATATGTAGGAGTGCGATTTCATCTTGTATAGAAATGCTAAAGACATTTCGTAAAACGCTAACACACACAAAAACGAAAGAAATGACGAATTTCACAATTTTACTCCGATCGAATGACAAATTTCGCTTTTTTTCCCCCTCGTAATAGACGATTTTTGCAATATTTTTGAGATTTTTCTCTCTGGTAACTGGCAAATTTCACTTTTTTTCTCAGAACCAATCATCGAACTCCGCAATTTTTTTCCCACGACTAATTCGAGAATTGCGAGATATTTTCCAACACTTCACTGATGAATTTCGCATTTTTTTTATCCGCGATTGATTGGCGAATTTTGAATATTTTTGATATTTTCTTTTCACTGACTGGCAAATTTGTTCAGCTCTTTCTTAGGACCAATGGGCAAAAATTGCATTTATTTTATTATTATTTTTTTTTTATTCAAGCGACTAATATCCGAATGTCTCGATTTTTTTTTAAAAATCCACAACTGATTGTTAACTTTTGCGATATTTTCTTTATTGATCGATAAATGTTGCGGATTTTCTTGTGACAGAATGGAAAAAATTGTGGGTTTTTACAAGACTGATTGACGAATTTTGTGATTTTTTTTTCTGACAATCCACCGATTAATTTAGTTTTTTAACCTGCGACTGATAGGCGAATTTTGCATTATTTTCTTTTTATCAATTGGAAAATTTTGTCGCTTTATCTTGGAATTGATTGAAAAAAATCGAGGGATTTCCCAAAACTGATCAACTAATTTAGTGGGTTTTTTTTTCAGCTGTAATTGATAGCCAAATTTTGCAATATTTTCTTTCTGCCGATTGGAAAATTTTGCAGTTTTTTCTTGTGACCAATTGGAGAAAATTGCGTTTTTTTTTTCGCTACTGATCGACGAATTTCCCATTTTTCTCGACGATTTACTGACAAATTTCATGGTTTTTACCCACAACCGATTGAGAAATTTTTGCGCTTTTTTTGGCAAAAAACATGAAATTTCAATCAAAAATCATTCGGTCGATAAACATATTTCACATTTTTTGACCCGCGACTGATAGGTGAATTTTGCAATATCTTCTTTCTACAGGATGGCAAATTTTGTCACTTTTTTGCGACCGATTGGTAAAAGTTGCCGGGTTTTTATGTGACTGACCGGTGAATTTCAGATTTTTTCCCGATGATCCACTGACAAAATTCATGTTTTTTTTTTTTTTTTAACTGCAGCAGCTGAAGAACTTCACGATTTTTCCTCATGATCGACTGACAAATTGTGTGAGCTTTTCCTGCGACCAATTAATGAATTTCACAATCTTTTTCAACGAACGATTGATGAAGTTTTTCTGGTGATTGACAGACAAATTTAGTGCTTTTTCAAATGAATGAATAGTGAATTGTGTTGAAAATGAGAATTTGAAATGTTCTGCAGAGAAGTTCATTGTTCTGCGATGTATGTCGCACTCTTAAGCATATTCTGCTTTGGGGACTGTTGCCATATTTATATTGGAATATTTTTATCAAAGCATCGACTAATTTTTTTTAATATTTCGAATGAAATATGTCTGCTGTAATTCACTAAAATCTCATAGCTAAATTAAAAAATCTACCATATTTACTCCTGCATAATGCACACATTTTTACAAAAATTTCAGGTCTAAAATCCAGTATACACATACATGATACACTGAATATTTCTAATTGTATACATCAAACCATACACATTTTCACAAAGTATATATACATATTGCAGAAACTTTATTTTATGATATTTTAATAAGAGAGCAAAATATATATGAGCACATACAAAAGTAATTTAGATTTGAGAAAAGATTGTAAATCATGATTTCTACAGATTTTTTTTTTTTAAGTTAAAATAACATGCTACACATTATACACAAGTAAATATGGTATTTAAAATCAGTTTGATAATTTTATCTTGTGAGAAATTTCTAAATCCTCCAGTATTTTGCAACAAGAGGCTAATAGATTTGTTATTTCTCCCATATTATTTAAATTTAACAAATCTTTCTTGCAGAGTATAAAGACTTTTGGTAGATAAATTTTTCTTGGAAAAAAAAGAAATCTTTGTGATAAATGTCACACATACATTACACATCATGCATAAAATCTTTAATTTTTCATACCAATATTTTAGAATATTTTTTTTCTTTATTTTATCATATAATTTCTTCAATTAAATTAGGCAAAGGATTTCATTTGTAAATACTAGTAATCAGATTCAAAATTATGTGTGGGACGCTCGTCGCAAAGTTGTTAACACAAATTAATAAATTTCTTATTCTGTTTATTTTGTTCTATTTTGATAAAATTATTAGACAAATGTTTTAAAATCTATTTTGCATATTGAACTAATTTTAAATTTTTTTTATCAGTACAAAAATGTTACTCCAATTAACTCACTGTATGAAAGAACCACTCAGAATTATTTTTAGTCAATGTCTGCCTACATCAAAAACTTATTTCAATTATGTGAGCTTCAGATACAAAGGGAAATTTACAAATTGACTGCTACCTCAATTTTGCATTTTTAGAAAAACAAGAAAAATTTTAAGTTTTAAATATTGCAACATGATTTAGATTAATACTAAAAATTATTGCATGCTTTCTCATTATCATATCATTTTTTAAACATGTCAGCTCTACTACTAAATAAAAGTTTTAATAAAAATGTAAGTCTTTTTTTTCCTTATCAGCAATATTAGTAACTAGGTGACAGTACTAGGTGGTACAGAATATAACTATAACAGAAAAAGGAAAAAAAAAAGAAGTGACTTTATTTTATTTGAAAAAAAAATCTTTGGAACAGGACAAAATTCTTATTATTCTACTCCATTATCACTGCAATAGTAAGAGCTGATTTCTTCGAGCAGCACCTATAATAAAATAATAACACTGGTTTACTACATAACATTTTACGAATCACACAAAATGACATTTTGTTATATGAAAACTGAATTAATCTTCAATGAAGCAATTGTAAGCCCCCCCTCCTCCTTAATTTTTTGCATGTGATTTCTAGTGATGGGCATAATGAATGATTTTGATATTTGAATGAATCATTCAGGCATGCACAAAAGCATAGTTGTCAAGGCTCTTAAAATTCTTTTTGTTTTACAAAAGTTCTGGTTTTAATTGATCAAAAATAGCAAGAAAGTAAACAGCAATGCTTTTGTGTATGCCGGGATGATTCATTTCAATAACAATCATTCATTATGTCCTTCGCTATTGTTATTCTTAATTTTTAGGGTTACGTACTTAAAAAATAAAAACGGAACCATTGTATATTGAAATACAAACAAGATAACAAACAAATATTGAAATGCAAACAAGAAATTTCAAAGTAACACTCCCATAGGATTAACATTAGCCCATGTGACTAGCACAGACTCTTGACTATGGAAGATTTGGAATCAAATGATTTTTCCATTATCCCGTCGACCACTTTTCAAGAAAAATTAATTATCACCAAACAGTAATGCCAAATAAACAAATGGAAGAATGTTGCCATTGGAATATCAAAATAAATACAATAAAAAAATCTGGAAGTGCCCCACTCACCTAAGTGTCAACTATCAGTAAATTTAAACACAAAAAAATTACAATATAAATGAAAATAGAAAAAAAAAATCTTGGATATTCATTTATTTACATTATTTTTCTTAATTATCCTTCTCGGCTAGTGAATATAACGTCAGTTGAAATTGATGTATTGCACTTAACTATGCAACATAACATTTTTTCAATGCATTTTCTCTTTTAATATCATGGTGCAGCAGTTTAAGGACACAATTATTATTTTAAATAACGAAATAACTACTAAATCAGTTCATTTTAAAGATTATATTTAATTAAACAATAATAAAACATCACCATCAAAAATGAAAAATTCTTACATATACTGCTTTTTACTTTTAAAATTGTTGTGGATTAAAACTTAATAATTTATATTATTAATAAATGAAATTAGCATATATAATACTTGAGAGCATCCATATTTAGTTGGTAATCAGTATTCTAATGTCTTATAAAAATATATTTCAATATGTTTTTTTTTTTACTAAACAATTATAAAACTCATGCCAGATAAGTCCATATGATGAGATTAAATTGTGGAATGATCAACGTTGAAAGAGGAATTAGGATGAATATATAATATTTGAGGAGATTTTAGTAGATGTAAGTGTATAAAAAAAGAGAGAACAGTTAAAAAAATAAATAAATAAAACTTGTTGAAATGAAAAGCAAATGTCATTCATATTACTGTTTTTAACAGTGGAAAATGGTAATTTTATTAAATTGTTGTATGTATGATTTTAAAGATATGAGAAATATTAAAACTTGCCTATCAATAGCCCCAGTAACTAATTTGTGTGTGTATCAATCTACAGCAAAACAAAATATATCTATGACGCAACAATGTCTACTACCACAAGAAATAATAGTAACCCATTAAATAAGCAAAATTTTCAATTACAAAGAAAATACAGTAAGAAGATAACAGTAATCCAATGACAAAGTAAAATTTTGCTTTTTTTTTAAAGTACAGTATTTTTTAAGCTATTAGATTAATCTTCAAAAATCTGCAATGCCCACTGTCATGTTGCATTATTTCTACTAGTGGGTTAATAGCCTTTTTAGTTGAGTAATAAAATATGTAATTAAACAACTGTTGTCCTATTTAATTATTTAAAGAAGTAAAACTGAAAAAAAAGTGTAAATTAAATTAATCATAATAAAAAAAAGCTTTTATTTTAAAAATATAGCAATAGTTAAGCACTAAGTATGCCTTGTTAAAATTTAGGTAACATATTTACAATTCTGACTCAAATCACCAGTCTGCTATGTGTTATTCCAATATTAATGTCTTCATTATTTAGAAATTAAGTTATTTATTAAATCCTAACTCAATAAAATGTCTTTTAAATTAGTTAAAAAATACTTAAAAATCTACAGTTTATAAATAAATTGCTTCAACGTATAAAAGCCAATTTTGACCAAAAAAGGCCAATTTTGGCCAAAAAAAGCCGGTTAAAACCAATAGAAGCCGCTGGCCTGGCTTTTATTAATTTTAGCCGGCTTTTTTGCAACCCTGCTTATCAAGTTATAAGTGCTTTCGGTCATGTGGCGACACTTTTTCGCACTTTACTGCCAACCACCTTGGTAATTTGGTTGAAAATGCCGACTTTGACAATCTTTTGTAAAAGATCTGACTTTACTAAAAAATTGAAATCGTGTTTAGATTACATAGTTTCTGAATAAAAACACCTACCAATTTCATGCATTTGTAAGCAAAAATGAATTAAAAAATGTGTCATAAAGTAGCCTGTTTGGATTTGAGAACAGCCTTAATGGTGCCATGTTGCACTTATTAAAATACATCAATTGGTTGCAAACCAAATTACAGAACTTTCCACTACATCACACATACATATGAATACATCGATGATACATAATTAATACATACATGATTTCACAAATAAATGAGTGAAACGCTTAGCAAAATGCTGGCATGCAGTTAATACGAAAGTACAGAAACAAAAATACATGCAAAATATAGAAATCTCATGCTTATACAGGTTTTGAAGATACGACATGATGAACTTTAAATGTTTGTTTTCTATGTTTAAAAATTTACAAAATCCTTTAAAGTTAATAATCTTAACTTTAGCAGCTTCTCCTGCTACACCATAGTTACGGATTAAGAAATACATAAAAAAACAAGTCAGTTTTATTTTTATTTTTTAAAACTCAGAAATTCATGTATATAACTTATTTTTTTTCTGTTTTTTTTTTTTTTTTTTTTTTTTTTTTTTTTTTTTTTACTCTTGGTTTTCAAATGATCTGCTCAACAACACGAAACTTTCTGACTCATTTTTAAACACAAAAGCATAAAATTGGCAGGTCTGATCATGGAAGGGATTTGGAATCTAAATGAGTTTTCCATTTTTTTAAATCAATAAATCACTTATCGAGTTATAAGTGATTTGTGTCATGTGATGACATGTTTCTGACCTTTTTTGTGCTGCAGCATTGGAAATTTGAAAAATGGAAAACGTCTTTCAATTACAAAATTTCTGAATAAGAATACCTGTAAATTTCATGCGTTTCTGAACAAAAAAAGAATTAAAAAAATAAGTCATAAAGTGAGCCGTTTGGATTTGGACCTTAAGAGAAAAAAAATATTTTTGATGTGTTACATTATACATTAAATATTATGTTAAAAAAAATTAGGTCTTGTACTGTTATTTTCCAAAGTATAAACTTCTAAGATTTATAAATTATACATTAGTAAATAAATTGCCATTTATATCTCTCTTCCCACTCTGCTCCAAAAAATTTGAGTAAAAACATAAGATCTGATATTTAAAATTAATCTATAATTTCATAATGCAATCTAGTGTAAATTTTGCAATCTCACAACAAACTAATTATTCTAAAAAACAAGGCATTTTTTAATAAAAAATATACTAACCAAATATTCATGCAAGTCTTCTTGTCTTCAAATGTTTGTGATGGTGTGTTTCAACTGGGAGTCTAAAAAGATTCAAAGAAAGTTTCATTAGTATTCAGCAACATCTATTATAGTTAAAATGTGACTGTTTATATTTCACACCAACTTTTCTCAAAATGATTAATTATGGGTTTTTCTTTTTTTTTTGGAACAATTATTCGCAAAGATCCAAGGATGTCAAACTCAAGAAATCTCAAATTTTAAATCAGTTTGAGTTATTAAATTTTAATCAATAAGAAATTTCTTTTAAAAAAAATTATTATGCATGCTAAACATCTTGAATCAGCCATACTCATCCTTTTATTACCGCGGGCCGCAAACGTATATTTGCGACGTTAGGTGGGCCGCAACACATACTTGTATAGTAATGTAAATATATAGATTTCTATAGCAAATGCCCCCCGTTTTTTCCCATCTCAAAAAATGCCCAACACGCCTAAAGAAGTATTCACTTCAAAAATATAATTTAAGTAACATTTATTACAAGGACAAAGCCATTTTATAACATTAAAATAAAATACAGCAGCAAAAACAGAAAAAGAAAATCCATCCAGAAGATTAAACAATCCTTTTTTCATCAGGGGTGGGACTCTCATAACTTATTTCTATCCTTCCTCTGAGATTAAATCCTAGAAGGAGCAACAGTTTGGTTTATTTACGTTTATTTTTATTGCGAGAATGAAATCGAAGTTACCAAGAAAGTGATCACCGCCAAAACAGACAGTTTCTAAAGCGCCAAATAACACAACAATATAACAAAGGAATGTACTCTCTAGTAGATTCTTTCTCTGAGGTCTCGGATCGCACATAAAAGGTCGCCAGGCCACATGCCCGCTTGTTGAGTATGGCTGTCTTGAATAGTTTAGTTTTAATACCTTCTGAGTCCCTTTAGTACTGTTTTGATTTTTTTGTCTCTTCCTTTCACTCCGATTTTTTAGATTTGTGAGACCTGAAGTATGCCGAAATTACAAATTTATTATTTTATTTAAATTTTTGAGTCAAAAACCTCAAATGCTACATTGATATGTAAAATTTTATATTAAATATCACACATATTACATGAAACAGTACAACATTACATGCAATGTTTAAAAAGTCTTTTACTGTATATCGAAAATTAATATTTAGTAAAATATTACTGATACGTGCAAATTTTAACTTAATTTTGCAATATTTACCAGCATCCTATTGGCGAATTGAGCAGTTTTTTCCTGGCAACAAATTGACGAATTTCACGTTTACTTCCTGTAACCAACTGACAAATTTCGTGATTATTTTCCTCCTACCAATTGACAAATTTTGCTTTTTTTTTGGCGACCGATAAACGAATTTCTCAAATTTTTTCTGCACCTTACAAATGAAACCGGCATGTTTCTTTTTTTTTTCTTTTTCACACACGACATATTGAAGAATTTCACGTTTATTTCTTGTAACCAACTGATGAATTTCGAAAATGTTTTCCTGCGATTGATTGAAGAAATTTGTGATATTTTCCTGCTACCAATTGACAAATTTTGCTTTTTTTGGCGACCGATAAGCGAATTTCTAGAATTTTTTTACACACCTTACAGGTGAAACTCACATGTTTTTTTGTTTTTTTTTTACACGTGACTATTGATGAATTTCACGTTTATTTCCTGTAACTGTAACTAACTGACAAATTTCGCGATTGTTTTCCTGCAATCCATTGAAGAAATTTGTGATATTTTCCTGCTACCAATTGACAAATTTTGCTTTCGTTTGGCGACCGATAAACGAATTTCTCATTTTTTTTCTGCACCTTACAGGTGAAACTCACATGTTTTTTTTTTTTTTTTTTTTTTTTTTTTTTTTTTTTTTTTTTTTTTTTTTTTTACACGTGACATATTGACGAATTTCACGTTTATTTACTGTAACCAACTGACGAATTTCATGATTCCTTTCCTGCAATCGATTGAAGAAATTTGTGATCTTTTTCTGCTACTAATTGACAAATTTTGCCTTTTCTTGGTGACAGATAAGCGAATTTCCCAATTTTTTTTCACGCACCTTACAGGTGAAACTTGCATGTTTCTTTTCTTTTTTTTACATGCGATTGTGGTCAAATTTCATGATTGTTTTCACGACTCATCGGCAAATTTTGCTATTTACCTGCAATAGCTTAACAAAATTTATAATTTTCCCCCAACGAGTACAAATATTGGGAAATTTTTGAGCGACATTTTCCCGCAACCTTTTGGTGAAATTCGCGACAGTAAATTTTTGCAAACCCAAAATAATCAGGGCACTTTTCCAGCTATATAAAAATGGGCAGAGCGCATTTACAACTATAAAAAAAAACAGGCAGGGCGCTGCACCCTCTTGAAAACGCCTTGGGAAAACACTACAAGGGTCGATCCAGACAAAATTTGGAGCCTATTTAGGGGCCCTTCACAAAATTCCTTTTAACAAATTTTCCCCCTTTCATAAAAACTTACTATTTAGGGGAGACTGGTACACAGTGGACTACTTTTTCAGTTAAATTTTTTTTCTCTTTAACGGACAAACCGGGTGCATCCCTGCATGAAAATATTTTTGAATATTCCTTATACCTTTATACATTCATCATAATTTTCTCATAACATAGTTTTCAATACATTTTTCAAAATAAAAATTTTTATATGCACCCGTAAATTGGACCAGAGTGCCCCAGAAATGGGGCACACTGGTCCACCCACCGGGGCACAGTGGACCGCTGTTAGGCATTATCTGAAATGCAATATAAATCTATTTTTCATTAATCTAATTCTTTTTTATTTCCCCTTTATCCGCAAAATAACATAGTAATATAAATTTACAAGTAACATTTGAAAAAAAAAATGTATATATTATTATTATATTTTGAAAATAACAACAGATTAATACAGGAACAATTGCAATTTAGTTGAAGTTATTACTTAAGTACAAAAAAATCAGCGCACATTAAAATTTGCAAATGAAATTCCAAAATACTTATGAGTAAGATTGAGCCTGGAATTTTCCTGAAATACTTTCGGGTCTGGGAGCAATATTATGAAATCATTGACATCAACGATAGATTCATCTACAGTTTTGGGAAAAATAAACTGATTTCCATTCAATTTGCATCTCATGAATCTTACTTGAATAGAATCATCACCAATTAGACTACAGTTATATTTATCACAGGCAGTAAATACAAAACAAAATATTTCTTACTATGTTAAATAAATTGTTATTTTTCTTTGTTTACTTTATTTTACAGTTAAATAACTTCTTCTAAACAATATTTCTTTATAGAAAATAAGCAATTATTAAATATTTTGAACATTCTGCATTACATGAGCAGAGTGGATTGTGGACCACTGTGCCCCATGTTGAAATTCAATAAATAATCATATTAATATTGTTTATAGCTTTCTTTTAAACATATTAACTTTAAAGTTAAATAAAAACAAGTATCTTAGCTTTGCAAAACAGCTGCTTTATAGGATTTATCTACAACCTTTAATTACTAAAAAAATTAAAATATAATGTTGAAAAATTTTACTTTTAGAAGATCAAAACAACCAATTGGGATAAAATAGTTCAATCTGAGCTAAACATATTTTCTGAACGTTATAAATAATCAGTACAGTGCTGTTGTCTATTAGGATAGAAGAGAAGCTTAAAATTTTTTTAAATAAACAAAATATTAGGGGGTTGGTCCACTATGCCCATAGGTCCAGTGTGTACCAGTCTCCCCTATTATTTATTATTCTTTGACTTTTAAAATGTGTAATTTGCAAACAAACAAGTTCACCAGAGAGGAAAACTTCAGCAAAAGTATTTTAAAAAGTTTGTTAATAAACGCTTGGATCGAATTTGAGTAGCTGGATTTCGACTTTCATTACAAAATGTTATTTTTCACAAAAATATAATAAAATTTTACAAAAATAACCTTTACTTTTCACAAAATGGGCCCCGCAAAAAAAAAAAACCTGCATTGACCCCTGCACTATAACAGTTAATTTTCTTGTTACTTTAAAAAAATAAGCAAATAAATAATGTAAAAGTTATTTAAATATGATTCTATTTCTTAATTTTCTGAATATTTTTATTTATTGACAGTTAAAAATAAAAGTTATCTAGGGTTTTAAAAATATTTTAAAAAGCATTTTCTTTAGATATTGAGCAGTATGACTAAATACTACATACTGAATATTCCGCGCATCCCTAATGGTTAATACACAAGTACCAAAAGATTAGTATCAAAGTGATTTGAAAAAATATACTTAAGCATAAATATCATATAATACACAATTAAAATATATATATATCTTTTACGGGGTATGTAAAAAAAAAAAAAATGTGTCTGAACACACGTTAAACAATGACAACAAATGAAGAAAAAAAATGTAACATTTAATACATATAGGATCAGAATTTTAATTGTTATACAATGTTCACTCTAGAAAGAAAAGGGCAGGTTGTTAGAAAATAATAAAAGCACAAATGAAGCAGAAAACAGTCATTGTTCAGTGAAAATGGGCATTACTTCAAGAAAAAAAAAATTATTGTGTTGAGTAACGATAAAAAAAAAGAGGAATAGACGAGATACTGTCACGCACTGAAGTTTGGTGACTTTTTGATTGGCCTGCTTTCCAAGCCCATGCCAAACCAATAATTTAAATACAAGCATAGTAGCCAACTTAGGGGATTTTTTCCTTTAAAAAGGAAAAAATCCCCTAAGTTTGGCAACTATTTTCCTTTTTATAACTGATTAAAGAAATAAACTGTGTGAGTGTAAGACATCATAGCCAAAAACAGTACAACATTTATTTAATAATCTCCTGTTTTTATTAAAGAAAGAAGGAAGGTCTATGATTTTTTGCAAGCTTTTGGATACATTAATTTAGAAATACTCTGGTATTGGGGAAGATTTTAACAAGAGACCTCTGGATATAATTAAGGATGCATTTCGATATTTTAAAAAGGGTACGGTGCATTTTGCTAATTTTAGAGCAGGCAGGATGCTGCGCCCTTAAATATTGGTCTAGAAGGGACACTAAATTATAAATAAATACAGGGGAAAAAAAGTAATTTTTTAAACAAGAATTACATTATTTATAGTATTAGTTTTAGTCTTAGCAAAATTTTATATATAGTTATTTTAGTGTAATTCTAAATTGTATGATAAATAATACACGAAACTGTTAACCCCTTTAAGGGCAAAGTATTTCAGTTGCAAACATGTTCAAAACTTTTTTTTTTACCCTTTGAAATCTGAATTTGTCAAATAAATTCATTTAAAAATATATAATAGCTATTTTTTTCCGTTCATGTACATCGTAAAATCTAAATATTATTCGAAAGTTCTGATAAATATTATGGTTTAGTGCATAAATAATCTACCACTGGCGTTCAAAGGATTCAGTGGGGTCAGGATTCATAATGGTGATAAACAAAACAATATGTAGTTCATTAACACTCAATTACTACTAAAAACAATTACATTATTGCTTTCGTTGTACCTGTGAGATTATATTTCTGCATTTATACAATTTATACAGCGACATTTCGGATGTATTTTTCCTTTTAAACACAATATATATATGACAGATGAAACTTATCGTAACATTAAGCCTAAATCTTGTATATATGTAAGATACAAGAATTTAGTAATTAAGTGTTATATAAACTACACAGGAAAGTAAATAAAGAAATGAATAACTTACCTTTTACAAAAGTTGTCAGTACAATTACATCCAAGATTGCCAATTACATCCAAAATAAACAACAGCCCCAGCCGCGTAGATAGTGTCTTCAAACGACCTTTGACTTTCCGTTCCCGCACCCGCATGCGCCCAGTTGCATTGAAGTAGGAGTACTTTTTCCATAAGATGAGCATAATACGTGTTATTCGCAAATCCATTGGATGAATCGAAAAGTATTTCCACTGGAGGTTGAAAAAAGCATTTCCTTTAGACGTCGAAAAAGTGATAGATATAATACGTCTATTACAGGTCATAGACGTCTAATAGAAATCTAAATGAGAAATGGCTTATAGACATCTATTTGTTTAATGCTATGCATATCTAAAAGATGTCATGGACGTTATAGATGTATTTAGACTATAAATCGACATCTTATAGATAGAGTGTGCTGTCTGGGTAGCAACTATTAATGCCCCCATTAATTCAAGACGAGGGATTGTCAAACACTTAATCGGGGAAACTCTACATTTTGCCCAAATAAGACTGGTCATAATTTCATTATTACTTGTGATATATCGAAAATAAGCTACAGCCCAATAAGCCTTAGGGCTGGCATCGGAAAAATATGAATTTCAATTGGGTCCAAAAATTCTAAGCCCTGCGGAAAATATTTGCGGGGAACCTCAAATTTATCTAAATGTTCGATTTCTGAACACCAATTTTCCCATTCAATTTTTAAATCATCAGGGAATTTTTCATCCCATTCCAAACCCCTTTTCCACGTTTCCTGTAGCAAACTTTTCATACGAATAGAAGATGGTGCAATGAATCCAATCGGATCAAAGATTTTTAACATGGCTTTAAGAACAACGCGTTTCGTTGGATTAAATTTCCAATCATCAGGAAAGGATTGTACGTCAAAACGTAAAATATCCCAATTGGTATCCCATAATAATCCCAAAATCTTCAAAGAATTATTCGAATTTTCTTCTGAGTCACATAATTTATTTTCCTCCCATATTTTTCTAAGTTTAACAGAATTAGTATTGAATTTTCGCAAATTCATACCAGCTTCCCTAAAAATATCCGAAGCGGTTGATGATAAATAAAAAGCGTCTTCATCAGATTTTGACCCCGTTATTAAATCATCTACGTACAAAGATGAATTCAAGATCTTAACGACTTCAGGATGATCAATATATTTCCGAATATGATATCTAATCGTTGCAGCCAAAATAAAGGGACTGCAAGTTACCCCAAAAGCAGCTCTAGTAAACCTCAAAAAAGTTAAGTTATCATTTTCGCCACCAAACCACAAAAATTTAAAATAATCTCGATCCTCTTCTTCTATCCCAATTTGCAAAAAGGCATTTTCTAAATCAGCGCAAAATGCAATATTATATTTTCTAAAATTCATTATAACATCAAGTATGTTCGGATTGAGATTAGGACCTGGAGTCAGTCATTTAAAGAATTTAAATGCTTTTCTTTAGAAGAAGCATCGAAAACCATCCTCACTTTGGTAGTTAATTTATCCTCTCTTTAAACTGGTCTATGAGGCATAAAATACCCATTCTCAATTATTCTATCAGGGCAGTCTTCTACAATTCCGGTAGTTTTTTGTTCCAATACAATAGCCTTATATTTTTTACATAAGTCCTTATCTTTTTCGAGTTTACGATTTAATTCGTTAAAACGATTCCTTGCTATTACAAAATTATTATCTACTCTAGTTTTCTCATCCTTCCACAATAAACCCGTTTCGTACCTATTATTTACAAATTTTAAATTATTCTCAAATTTATTCACAATTTCCTTATCCATATCTGAAATATTTTCATTTGATTGCGTAATACCCAAAGATTCAATTTCCCATAAAAATTTCAAATCCTCCCTCTCTAGATTTACAACGGACAGATTTAAAACAGATGTGTATTTTAAATTCCTTTTTTCATCCTCATAGAACTCACATAATGAGTGTCCAAATAAACTTTCACATAAAAATAGAGATTTAGTTATTTTTTTTACCTCTCCCTCGTGACAGATTTGATAAAAATAATCCGCTCCAATTAATATATTTATTTGAGAATTGCATGGCGCAGCAAAATTCGACAACTTGTAGGGCGCCAATTTGTCTGTTATCTGTTTGTTGAGAAGTGGGGGATGAATCGTTGCATTAGAAATTACGTCTGTAACCAAAGCCTCAATAAAAATGAAACGCGATTTGTTTTCAACATGGGGTAATTTTAATTGCACGACGTCATAAGTTTTATTTGCGGCTTAGTAGCTGCACAGGAGAACATCTGAAGTTTTTCTCTACGAATAATTCGTGGATTTAATTTTGAAACTAATCGTTTTGTCACAACAGATTTTTAACTACCTAAATCGTATAAACATAAGGAAAGTTCAGAATTTATTCCAGATTCCACTTTTACGCAAGCTGTTTGTAAAATAAGCTCTTTAAAAGAATTTTTATTTGAATTGACTTTACAATGAGAAATAGAAGTGATTACAGAGTCTGCCGATTTGATTTCTTTCGGGACAGTTTGATTAGAATTCCTATTTAAACAAACCGAAAAATGGTGAAAATTGCTATTACAAAAGTTACATTGTTCAAAATTAACTTTACACTTGGCCGACACATGAAAATTTCGGAAACAAACAAAGCAACGTCCATGGATGCGCAATTTATCACGTTTTTGATGAATAGAACAATCCTTACATGATTTAGAATCGTGATCATTTTCACAAAATAAACAAACATTTTTTACATTAGTAGCCAATGCAGAGGCTGAAGGAATGTCGCGTTTATAATTATTCAACTATTTATAATTGTTATTATACTTTGTATTTTTAGCACTAAAACTATTTTCAGAGTTCTGCAGTGTCATCGTAGCTTCTCGAGATTGCACTTCGTTTTTAATGAAGGAAAGAAGCTCTTCGATCTCCATGTTATCAGTATTGGCTCTTTTACGATTAAAATCTAGTGCTATTTTAGAAGGTATTAATTTCATTAAAATCGGGCAGAGAAGATGGCCATAACTTCCTGACGTAACACCAAGAGAATTTAAATTTCTTATTTGAATTTCGCAATTATCATACAATTCTCGTAATTCTTTAACATTCGAAGCATTCTTTACCTGTTTTAAATTTAACAATTTACTCATATGAGCATTGATAACTAGGTCGCTACGACCATAGCGATCTTTTAACAAATCAACAGCAGCTTTGAAATTTTCCTCGAAAAGTGAAAAACCTGCAACAGCATTATACGCACTGCCTCCAAGCAGGGATTTTAAATATACGAATTTATCAATTGGGGTTAAATGAGAATTCTTCTCAATAACATTAGAAAATTGCCCCCAAAATTCGAGCCAAGAACTGCTATCACCAAAAAATTTGTTTATTGTCACCTTCGGCAATTCCATAGATTTCTCTATATTTCCGTTTTGAGAGCCGGATTCATTTTTCATAAAATTTTGAAAAGCGTTATTTTGGTTTTGTGAATGCGTTCATTTAAGAGTTTCGTTATTTTGTAACGCGATTCGATAATTTTTTCACTATAGCTTTCTGAGCTTTCAATTTCTTTTTCGAAATCTGCATCAGCGATTTCGTCTTGTATGTCAGAATTTAGTTTTTTTAATGTTTCATATTTTTCATTTAATTGATCTTTACAGATATTTAACATATCAAACTTATTTTCGAATGACATGGAGTCATCTTCAAGGTACATATTTTAGTACACAATTTAGTGGTTTGCGTTCGCAAACCAGCACGTTTCTGTTTTAACGTATCAATAGTGGTCATTTCATTTTTTTATGGATTTTTTTTACATTTATGATTAAAAAACGAAATTAAAATGTTTAGATTTATATTTCTATGTCCCATGTTTTTCCCGAAGCGGACGACGTCATCCTCTAATGCAGTTAAAATACGATTGTTAATTTTTTTTTCTCGCGCGTGCCTTTTGCAATCTTGAATCAATTTTTAATCAAACTTTGATGGAATAAATTAGATGATATTCTGGCTTGACTAAACATTAAATGTTGCTGCAGGTATTTTTATCCTTAATCTTTATTTAGAAGTTTAAACCTGCATCTAATAAATATTACATATTGATAAAAAATATTAGATTGCAGTGCGAAATCCTCGCACGGGCCCACTGGTATTTTCTTATTTCTTCAATATTTTCTTATTTATTTACCTTATTTATAGGGTGAAATCTCCAGTTACTGACACTTGAGCAAAAATCTAAGTATTTTGTTGTGAAATTCTACAAAGTAATGTCATCTAGTTGCAAATGAGACACTTATTTTTATTTTGGAGTCAATTTATTCACCATTGGAGGTCTAAGAATATATTTAATGAGGAAGAAACTTTTGAGAATACAAAAAGTGTCATTTTGAAGCAGCCATCTTATTTCAAAAATTAAGGACGTGTCTTTTTTTTAGTCTATTTATAATGCAACCATCCTAAACTTTTTTCTTATAGTTACACTTGTAGAAATTAGTTTAAATATGCATATGATACGTTAGGGTCACGATTTATGGTTTATATTTATTTAATTAAGTTCAATGGTGGGGGGGGGGGTCAGTTACTGCTTCCTAGAGTTTCATTTCCCCAGTCTCTGACAGAGGGACCAGTTATTGGTTATATTGAATAAAATTGAAATCTATTATTTCAACTGTTTAAAAATGCATAATAATAAATTAAACTTTTCTTTTAGAAAAACTATTAAAATTTAAGTTGTTTCATTAGTGTCTGACACCATATGTCAGATACTGGTTCATAAATGTCAGTTATTGATATCTGATTACTAATAATTTAAAACCTGAAATAAAAGGATCCTTAATATGCCTCATAAATCCCGCTTTTTATAATACAGATTAAAGTATTTTGTTTTTATAACTATTAAATCATTTTTAATGCATAAATTACTCGAATTATAAAATAAATTTTTGCTTAATTGCAAATAGTGTGAGCCACTGGTTCAGTTTGTGTCAGTTATTGGTGTTTCGCAATAGGGATGGTATAAGTTACTGGAGTTTTTGACCATATTTATGAAAAAAAAAAAATAATAATTTTTAATAACAAATTGTATAATTTTTCAAAATTCTGCCAACAATATTTTGTTACTATATCTCTACTATCATTTCAAAGGCAAAGATAAGTATAAAATAGATTTGAAATTTAGTAATAGTGATTTGAACGAAAAGGAATCCTTATTGTGTCAGTTACTGGGTGTTTCACCCTAGGTACTTTTTAAGCTGTGCGGTAATATGAGATATCGGTACGGATTCCTCAAAGTTCGAGTCCTACTCGCATTTGTCCTGTTGTTTCTTAACAGCAAAACATTAAAGTTGTCCACTACGTGAAATTAAACGAGTATTCCCTAAACATAAAATAATATTGCTTAGATTAAAAAAAATATATAATTATATAAAAGGAAATTTTCAGAGAATTGAGGGGTTAGAGTGACAGTGGAGTAAGTCACAATTTCGTGACAGTGGAGTAAGTCACAATTTCGTGATTTGAGAAATGAAGGATTTTAGGAGAAGTTGCCGTATTTCGTAGCATTAAGAGCCTACGCTAGTCAGGCGAAAAAACGCGAAAGCTAATGTTAAGTCTGTGGGAAGGTTCTTGCGCGATTTCTCGCTCGCATTTTAATATTTTTAAATGATTTTTTTGCATAGGATAGCTGAGGTCGATCTCTAACGTTGTTATTTTTACTTTTCTTGATTTTGGTTATAATTTTTTTATAAGCGGACATTTTCAATTTTGGAACCGGTTCTGAAAGTAAAATTACCCTTATTTAAAAAAACTGGAACCAAAATCGAAAAAATTAAAACTAACAACGTTAGAGATCGACGTCAGCTATAATATGCAAAAAAATCATTTAAAAATATTAAAATGCGAGCGAGAAATCCCGCAAGAACCTTCCCATAGACTTAACATTAGCTTGCGCGTTTTTTCGCCTGACTGATGTAGGCTCTTAACTAGTTCTGCCATTCAGCGACTGCATAAGTGAACTATGACTTATTTCACGGTCACACCGAACAGAAATTAATATTCTTTCAGTGAAAACATGGTTATCTAGATTTCCCAAGTTTTGGACTTACTCTACTGTTATTCTAACCCACTCAAGTATGGTTTTCTAATGAACAGCTATAAAGCACATTTAAAACTCCACAATTTCCAATTTATTGAGAACCAGAAACTCCACAATTTCCAATTTATTGAGAACCAGAACAATTTTCTGTTAACAAAATAATAAAACAAATAAATAAAAAAGTTTATCAATAAATCATTCTCGTATCGTTTTTTGAAAAAAAAAAAAACTTTATTTTACTAAAACTACCGAATTTCCCTCTATATAGCACAATGAGTCATACTTATTTTTCCAAGAGTTATTATGTTTATTTTTCAGTAACTTTTCATATTTCAAAGAGAAAATTTTTTCCTGCTTATAGACCATTAATCCTTTTACCGAACGAAACTAGAAAATGTCATCCTAAATCTTCCATAGAATATAGAATAATGAAATCAAGCATTTTTTATTTTTTCATACGTATTAAAAATCCGAACATTTCCTAAAGTAGATTTGACATTATTTACTTAAAACAAATTTTTGAAAAATGATGATGATTTTAGTTATGCGAGGAAAGGCTTAATGGATCAAAACAAATAAACTGAATAACTTATGTAATAGAAAGATAAAATACTAAAATAAATTTGAAGATTTATCGAAATATATTAAAATTTAGAACGCGTAAACCTGAAAAAGTAATGTTTGCAAATAAAGAGCAAAAGTATGAATTTCTAGTTAATATGAATGTTGATAAATATATAGCTGTTGAAAGTTAAATACCAGATTAATCTTCCCATTTTTAAGAATAGATTATAAAGAGATTTCTAAATAATCTGAGATTTCTAAATAATCTTAAATTTCTAAATAAAATGTGATTTCAAATCAAATAACTTTTTGAATATGAAATGAGACTTTTTAAACAATAAAAAAATATACTTTAAAATAGTTAGAGGTTTTTCGAAGCCAATGATACATAATATGTAATATTTTTTTTTAATCAAAAATCACCAAAAAAGATATGGATAACATAAAAATGAATAAAATATCCTTCGCGGCTCTTCCTGGAGGAAAAGGTAGCTTCCCTATACTTTGCTTTCAAAAATTCAGATAATTCACTCAAACACACGAACCTAAAACAGTACTATAGGAGATTTAATCCAGGAGTTTTCGTCAATACTGAATTTGGATGAGAGTTTTTTCAAATTGGTCAGCTATAGAAAAGTTAGCTTCATTTATGGCAATTAATTTTTGGTCCCTTAAATGGGCGAATTTTTGCCCAGTTTTTCCAAGTTAGGCGAGAATTTGACGGATATGCCGTATAGTTTTAAGCGTATAAGAGTAACAAAAATCGTTGCAACATTTAATGCAAAAAAAGGCGTTTTCTAAAGCTTAAAATGAAAAATCAGCACGCAAAAATTCCAAACTGCTATACATCAACCAATTTGTAAGATAGAGACAAAACAAAACTTGCACCGCAATCCTTGTATTGAGGTCGAATGCTTAAGGGTAAAAAGTATTGGAATTTATACTTATTTGTGCATCGTTTTGAATTTTATTTTATAAGTTGCCGCTAGTTTGAAACAAGATGGCAGATGAATCTGGCCAATGAGCTTGGTCGATACACATGCTCAGTCACAACCAAAACGGTGGATAAATACGAGTGCTATCGCATGACAAATTCAGATATATATATATATATATATATATATATGATACATTCCTGTCGAAAATTGGCACATTATAGACGATCGCTATTGCTGTCGACTTGAACGTTCTTTCCACCAGACAATCGGAACATCTCAGTCCGAAACCACTAAAATTACCTGATAATCATATCGAGGTAGCCGCAGTCGAGATCGTTGAAATGTAGTCATGACACCCGGACAGGGCATCACTTCGAGTCGCTCACCATGAAGACAAATCTCGAAGTATATCACATCGGAAATCGAGTGTATTTGCAGTCGTAAAAATTAAGCAGAGGCAGTGAAATCCAGAAGAAATTTCCCAAAAACATTAAAAAGAAGACTTAATAACTTAATAGATGAGCAGTGGCTTTATTGTGATCACAGAGATGAAAGCAACTCCACCAACTTTCGCTTCATTAAAACTGAACACATTTGAAGATCTTGAAGAATTAGAAGAGCTTGAAGAACATACTACCGATGCATTAGTGTAGACTCCCCAGTGACGGCAATTAGATGACAACCACTAATTCGTGTAAATTCTGTCTCCGAAGCCAGTGTAACCGTATAAATACTTCAAAATTTGGCCCAAAGGTACAAAACGCGCGAACAAGCTGGTCCACTCGCATCCATGTTCGGAGGGCGCTAGGGGGATAAAGAAGGCGGGGCTTTCTCGCTAATGGATGAAAAAATGAGGCCACGAAGACGTGTCTCTGACGTATGATTAAAACTCTTTAACAGAAGCGGCAAATTAAAAAGGTAAAAAGGCCTTTGGGCGCGAAAACCGCTTGGAATCATGGGATGCCGAATGAATTAAATAGAAATAAAAATGGTATTATAAAAGTTCCAAAGAATAAAAATTAAATGTCTCAAAAGAAGAAATTAGGCAGGTGCGTTTAGAGGCAGTGTTGCAATTTAAGAGAATAAGGTTTTAATAAATACGTGTAGCTTTTAACAGATTAAGATTTTTAGAATGATAAATAAAAGAATATTTTGATTACGTTATGGAATAAAATACAAAATAGATTTAAGAGATATTTTAAAAAGAGAGGGAAAAAAGTATTGAAGAATTTGGAATAATTTAACTAAAGAAATAGGGCGAAATTTTTTTTATTATTACATATATATATAAACAAAATCCACCCTCAATCCAAATGTTAATATACAGGGTGTCGCAAAAATCATTGACACAATTTAAAATCCAATGAACGATCAAGCAATTGGCGTACGAGAATGCGGTTTAGACGAAAATGCTTCTTATGATCTGTAATTTCGTTTAAGCAAATAAAAAAATTAGTTCCAAACGTTTCTCTTAGAAGGCGCTGCTTCTGGAAATCGATTAGGTAAATAATTAGGTGTCGAATAGGTAAGTACCTTTATACATAACAATGGCTAAAGACGCACAATGCGTCTGCACATTTTTTGTCCAAACTATGGCAACCCACATTCCAGAAGTTAACAATGCTCGTCTATCTATCTTCACTCGTTTAATCGAACTCAGGAGTGCAAATAGGAGAAATAGATAGGGATTTTAAATAGGGGAAATAATAAATGACTGCTAACCACTTATGATATAATTCTTATCCTGAAATGTATTATTAAAATATATTATTCCTACGTCTCAGCAAATTTACTTGCCTTTTTTTATAGAATTAAACAGATTGTGCAGGAAAGTCAGATTATCACTTTGAAAGTGCCATTTAGTATAATTAACTAGACTTAACTGCAAACAATTTTCTAGTAACTCTGGCTATTATCAATGAGTTTGTAATTTTCCAACTGGACGAAAAATGTTCGGGAAAGGATTCGTACCTATGGCAGTTTCAGCCACGATATCCCAGGTTCGAACCCTGGCCCAGACATTTTTTGTCCAGTTGGAAAATTACAACTCATATGATTACCAATTTGAATAATTGTGTTAAAATTAATCTAGTATTATCAATGACGTTTGACCGAAACGTTGCACGCTGGACATACAATGATGCATGTGTTGATCTTATATGTAATCATTTGACGACAGAAATAATATTCATTTCTGACCTGATATGTCATATTTTCAATAATTGATATGTTTCTTGTTTACTTAACATTTTCTGAATAGAATACAATTGTAAATTATAAATTATGTAAAATGGCAACATATCAAACTGTATGTGTAATTTAGGAAAAAAATATATTTTCTTACATTGTAACCGGTCGTTATCGTCTTTATATATCATTTACACCTTTTTATATTGACAGATGGCGATGGTTGGCGGTGGTTTAGCAATTATATTTTTCATTCGATTTCACGAGAATTAAACTTATACCTGCTATTTTATTTACATTTTTTGTATGTATGCCAAGTCTCCAAACAACCCACTATAACTGTAGCAACCTCAGATTGAGGTCTTAAAAAATCATTTTTTAACACAAGCTTGTACGATATGTAGTTTTTTTGTTTGTGAATAAGTTAATTTTCTATTCATGCTAAAAGCATTGTTTTGCAGTTATTTACTCTTATAATTTTCTTAACATTCTGGTGCCAACAGATATAATCAAAATATTGCGCTAAGCAAACGACCGATATGTATCAATTTAAATTATTTAATCAACGAAATAATCCAAAAACCTGTATAATTGTTGCATAAATCTTCGAATAGATTTAAACAAGAACGAAAAATAATGCATCATACATAGATCAAGAAACACTTTCCAACATGTGTGATGAGAATATTCTTAAAAAATTATTTTTTTCCACAATTTAATGACATATACAAATTATATATCATTACATGTCATTTTATGTCATTATACAATTTAATGACATATACAACAATTTAAGAGACACCAAACGGAAAATCAATCGTCAGTAGTCGCTGTCCATAGTCGTAATATATTCAAATAAATTTATTTCTATATATGATCTATAGGTTTCTATGCATACCACATAGTAAAGCATAAAACAACTAAAAGTACTTTCTGGGAATTACCATTCATAGATCATAATATATTCTTACACCTTTGGTGAGTAATGTATATGAATTTATATATATTAGAGTACATTAAAATTCGTAAAAAAGTTATAAATGCTACTTGACTGAGAAAAATGACACTTTCAAATCTGAGTAAATCGATGTGTTCATTTTATTATGAAATATTTGTTTCAAATTTGACGACCTAATGCTTTCAATTCTGAAATACCAGAAATACTCAGAATATTGAGACATGGACATACTCTAAACTGAGCAGATAGAGGTCAGTTAATACTCATTTTTGAAGCATAGACATACTCAAAAATGATTAGAATCAGTTCAAACTCATTTTTGAAACATGGAAATACTAAAAATGTGCACATAGAAGTCAGTTTATAGTCATTTTTGAAACATGGACATACTCAAATAAGAGCACATGATGTTTTATTCTTGAGTGTGTGCATGTTTTCAGAAATGAATACCTACATGTTTCAAATTTAAGTTTTTTTCTATTCGGGGCCATTTTGACTATGCGACTTACTCAGATTTGAGTATTTTTTGCTCAGTTTTGAAAATGTCGTTTTTAGAGTGAACGCTTTTGGGTAAAGTTGTGGACAAGTTTACAAACAAACACTTCCGTCAACCAATCTACCACTATTTTTTTATCATAGCGATCCTTGCAGGAATCGTCCTGGCGACGTTATACAATTACAGTGGAACTTCCCTTTAACGAAGTCCCTATTTAACGAATTTTTCCACTTAACAAAATTTTCTACAGAACTTTGACTTTGAACAACATTAGCATGTAAATTAATCTCCATATTACGAAAAATATATTCTACATAACGAAGTTCATTTCACTTTAGTACGTGTGCAGAATTCAAATTAAGAGGTTGCTGTTGCAATGGATATTCGAATTTATTTCAGCGGATTGTATGAAAATGAACACATTTAAATAATTTCCATTCTGTTTGGTGATGAATAAAACAATTTTTTTTCACACTAAGAAAAACACTTGTTATCATTACCCTCCCACATCGATACTCCAACACTGACAGTTGGGAGAAGTCAAAATCCCCTTTTTACATTCAATGATATAGAAGATACAGTGACGAAATGGCAGCAAAAGCAGTGACGCCAGATGTATTGAAGCAAAAAAATACCAATTAGAGCCAGACAGTTATCATTCTGATCTTTCATTGCTGGTAGACAATTGCTTTGTACATCCACGAGAATGTGCTTCAAAATGCAAATCGAAGATTTTTTGTTCCTTTCAATACAACTTCTAAACTTCAGCCTTTAGTCTAAGGAATAATAAAAAAATCTTGAAGTACATTATCAGAAAGGACACTGTCGTGAAAACATTAGTTTGAGAACCTATGTACCAGAGGTAATGAAAACTTGATCCAAAGGTTGGAAATGTGACCTGATTTCATCGACCGTACACAACTGTTTTGTAAAAGACGACTTCATAATTAAAACTGAACCAAATGCTTCTGAATCCAATACCTGTTTGTCATATCTGAAGAATAAATTTCATGATTTTAAGTCAATTTCTATTTAACGAATTTTCTTCATAACGAAGTTTTTAAGTGTAACGATGAGACTTCGTTAAATGGAAGTTTCACTGTATATCATAAACCTGTTAAACGCAGACCAATCAAATGGTCAGAACTCAAGGTACAGTGCGAGTCATAAATAATGACAGTTAACAGTTCCAGTTAGCTATAATGCGAACAAACAAACGAGGTTTCCCAACCACGTGATCACTTTTCCGAACAAAACTCTGTTGGTATTGTGGGTTAGCAGTAGTTTGGGTAATTTCCGGAACGCTACGAGTATCCCGCGAAAAGTCCCATGATATCAATCGCTGAACGCTTCGGGTAACCCATGAGTTACCCTACGTAACTCAGGTTGCGGTCCAGGAACGCGTCTTTAAAGTGGTAGTGTGGCGGTACTCAGATTTATATTCTCGGGGCGAAAACAAAAGTTCGATTGAAACACCACAAAATCTTCTCGGTTGGCTTTTTAATAATTTTATTTCTTCTTAACACATAAAACATCACTGACACAATGGCACATAACACAGACATAAATGAAAGCATGTTACTTTATTTTATATTCTGCAGAAATAACAGCATGACATAACAATTTTATTCCGCTTCATCGCTGATCTACGATACGACCACTTTTTTCAGCAAATGCTTACGTATATATCACGTGATGCTCTGCGCTGGGAAAGTCTATTTTTATTGGAAGGGGACTTCTGCTTTACAGTAGTTCTATCATCCACGCATTTCCGTGTTTAATAGTGTGCTTTTAATTTATTAAAGTCACGTTTTCGCATTTTTATCTTTAAATTAACTTGGTTCTTGCATCTAAATATGTATTTTTCACTCATTTTCTCATGTGCTAGAATTATAAAGATGATGTACAAGACGTGTTTCTGATGCCAACGCAATATTTTAAACAAAGCAAAATTTTAAAACATCATTATAAAATAATAAATTACTTTTAAGGTATTTTTCGGTTAGTATAGCGCAGATCGTAAATCTAAATATTCTTATGATTAAAATTGTATTTGACGTACAAGAAAAATTATGCGAGTTATACGTAAAACCGTGCTCGCTAAAATATGTTCACTGGCTATGAAAATGCAACAATGAAATATTATAGCCTAAATACTAGAAAATAAACTATAAATAAAAAGTAAATATTGTAATATTCTTGTTTTTTAAAAATACGCTTTTATCATTTAATAGTTTAATATTAATTGAATTGTGATTATACATTGATTTAGAGAATATAAATAGATAGTCTGAAGCGGATAGTTAGGATATTATAATTTTTTTTTTACCATTATTATAAGCAATTTTACGAATATTCGTAAAATTGCTTATAATAATGGTTTTAAAGCACACCATATTAATAAATTAATCATGGATATCACCAATAATAAGAAGCCAGAAAAGAAAGATGATTCGCAAAAATACAAACTTTATACTCTGCAATATTATCCAAGCTTTTTTGAAAAATTAAAACACAGCCTTAAACGTTTCAATATCTGCTTAATAGCCAAACCACCTAAGAAATTAAAGAATATCATTTGCAGTAAAATTGACCCAATTAATTTTGGGAATTATTCAGGAGTATATGAAATACCTTTTATTAAAGAAGACGGATCTAAAAATTACTACATAGGCATGACCAGCAGGAAATTTAATTGCAGAAAAAAAGAGCATATAGCTGATATTAAATACAATAGAAAAACTACAGCCCTGGCATGATTATATCAAGAAGAAACCATCCAAATAAATTTCAATGAAAGTAAAATAATGTATCCCTCCAGTCTATACTATCCATCCATAATAAGAGAAACAATAGAGATACTCACGCGCAAAAATACAATATGTAACGATGCGGCCTCTTTTAATTTGCCGAAACTGTGGTTAGAGTTACTCCATGGTCAAAGATATGAAAATAAACAATCAAGTAAAAAATAATAGATAACGTGCGTAATTTTTAAAAAAGTACATGAAAATAATAACATCAAAGCCCGTGCAGCTTTAGAATATTCTCATTTTGTTTTTGAAAATGACTCAGAAAGAGTCGAAACATGTAAAACAACTAATAAAAGTTATTTTAATTTATATTATAGTTGTTAATTTTACACCTTTAGCATTTAAAAGTAATATACTAAATATACTAATTTGCGTTTTCTACCATGCGTAGACCATACCGATAAATTTTCTATAATCGGAGTGCACGTCAAATCAATGTATTGTGTGATAGAAATGTTTTGAAATAACATGCATTGCCGTCCTGAAATTAGGTGTGATTTTAAATATTCAACGCTTATAAATGAATGTTTTATAAATAACTATTTTTACTTTTAAACTTTCTTTTTACCTTACACAGCTTTAAAAAATAACGCTTTTCCCGTTTTTTTATTCTGACTTTTTGTACCTTTGAATGCCACACAACGAAGCATCCAAGTCACGTTTTCAGCCGATGTTTAAGTAACAGACATATTTGTCTTTGCTACAATAAATATATACGGAATTTGTTAAGTCTTATTTATTTAAAAAATATTGGCTATATATTACATATATCTATATTTAAATGTCAAAATCTGTGTGTATGCTCTTTATACAAATCTAGAATTTTGACAGATTTGCACGAAACGTGACATAAATATGTTTTAGCAAAAACGGAAAATGTTGCCTGAACTACAAATTTCACAGACTATTGCCTATCTCTTTTTCCGACCACGTATCATAACTTATCTTTACACAAATCGATTTTTTTTTTTAATTTTCAAAGGCAATTTTATTATTATTAATGCTATAATTCGAAAAGAAAGTGCGTAAAAATAAAAGAAAAAATATTAATAAAGCATGGTCATAATTTTAAACGCATGCATTTTTTGTAATTTATTCATTATTCTCATTTTTCTTTTGTATTTTTGTAATGTATGTTTTGAAGTAAGCCAAACATATCTAAACACGTGTATTTTGTTTCAGAAACCAATAAAAACTCCCATTTATATTCAGTGACATCACAAAAATATTGTCCACCAGTTTAACATTTATTATTTTTTCAGGAAAAAGTGGTGTAAAATATAGCCCAAATCCTGCAGTTTAATTAATGCAGTTTGAATTAATTAGAAAGTTATTCTACTTTTCCAAAACTAAATGAAGTTTCGATTACATTTTTGAGCAAAACATTTTTCCTGGTGATATTTAGATTATTATTTTTTAATTCCAGAATTTATTTACAATCCGATTTCAATCTTTATTCAAACTATGATACATTTTCACCTCTTTTAAAAAATTGAATTTCTATGCATACATTTACTATTTAAATTCTGTTAACAATATGAACTATTAATGAATGCTAAGAGCATAGGGCCCGCTATAGTTATTGCTATATTAATAGTTCCTGCAGGCAAAACGCAAAGGGTCCTGTTACAGTGAGAGAATTTTTTGGCAATTTATGTTTAACGGCTTACAGTCTGGATGTGCTCAGTGCCCCATTAAAAATATAGTACTTTAAATGATTTATGGGGTACAAAGCAAAAAGGCCTTCTTACAGTGGTCACGGTATTAACGATTTATGGACGCAAAATGCACAGGACCCCATTAATGTCATCGTCGTATTTCTTAGGATATTCTATTTTTATTTAATTTCCCTCGAAGATCACCCCTCCCCCCAAAATTGTAGTATCGGTAAAAGTAGAAGGTTCGTTAGTACATTACAAAATAAAATATTATGGTTATGCAAAATTATTATGTTATAAGATCTGATATATATATATATATATATATATATATATATATATATATTTATTTATATTTATGAATAGTAAATTTGAAATAGTGTTACAGAGAGCATTTTTAAAAAGTGGAATATATAGGGATTCGGGAATATCTGAAATACGTTAATGCTCAATTAGATTTACAAAGCAAAAAAAAGTCATAGAGCGATATGAAGCCGCGGCTCACTTACTATAAAGCCAAAAAGAAAAGTTATAATAAACTGAACCAATTCTAAATATTTATTAATGATTTTAATATTTATGAATGAATTTCAAAAATTTTACTGATTTTATCTTCGTTTGTGAGAAATATGATTACATCACAATAACTACTGGAATTGGCAAACTTCCGTGTTCTAGCAACACTGAGCAGACGCTACTTATTTTGGAATCCAACTGACAGTATGCACGGAGTCACTGATCAAATGATTGTGTACATGCAGCACTTTCATGATGTCATCATGTAACCTCCATCAGTCCTTCGAGTTTATTCATTATTTCAAGTTTAGTAAGTGTTCAAACCAATTTAATAAATATGACAAATAATATTAAGGAATTACATGGGTCTAAGAAAAGAAAGGACAGGGGATTTAAGTACTTTTCATAAATTTTTATTTAATGTTTAATTGAAGCTATCCTAAAGAATGTATAATTTAAAAATCTCTACTGCAGCTTACAAAAAACGCATCAAGAAACTCAACATATTCCTTTTATACAGCCTACATAGTATAAAACTTAACAAATTAAAATGGTTAGCTTTAACACTCTCTCAGTGTCCTTTCAGTTTTTCCAGAAAGAACAAAACTATATCACTTCGATACTACAGAACAGCACTCAGAGTGTTTCTAGCGGATTCTGTTTTTAGCACTAAGATGCAACATTTTACCGACTCACGAGGTAAAGCTAACTTACTTGGTCAACTACCTTGGAAACTAAATTGGTCACAAAATGGAGGCAGCTTTTATTATTCAAACAAGTTATCGCAGCTGAAAACAAACAATTCATAGTCTTCAATCAATAATGTGTGGATCGCATTATAATAATTTAAAACTTACGAAACAATACCACAATTCTGCTGTCCCATTCACAACATCAATATGTTAAATGATTTTAAAGCACCGAACCGTTCTTCAAGCACATTGTGTTAGACATGAAAACTAGACGTTTGACACTTTTTATTTGTTTAGGATTTTGTCTATTTAAATATACCTATCTTACAATTTAAGTTTTACTAGATATTTTAGAAGTACTCTGTATATATTATTTAAGTCTCTGCAATATTATAACAATTATTTAAAATATTTTTCTATATTAAATATTATATATTTCTATATTAAATATTATATATTTCTATATTAAATATTATATATTTACATATTAAACATTATATATTTCTATATGAAATCTATCAAAAATCTTGCATTTTGTGCTTCTGAAAATTATAATACTAACTTCAGATACTGTTTGCTCTGAAGAATTAATTCCGTTACTTCAAAAAATTTTATTTTCCACTTTGTTCACCTTATGAGAAAACTTCCTTCCCTTTTAGGCAATATTTTTCGTGAAATTCAATTTTTGTATACGCTTGGTATCCGAAATATAATTTGGATTTAAGAAGAAATATTTTACGGAGAATAGGAAATACTGCTTCCTAAAAGATTTTGCATAAATCCTTCCTGTCAAAAAATTTACCTTCCAGGCTCTCTGAAACATGCAATATTTTACAGTTATTCTCGTTATTTTGAAGTAATAAAAGTTTATAATACAGACAAGAATATGTTGTTACTTCATTAGTACGAAATTTAGAATAAGGGATGAGAATAAAAAGACTGATATACTGATAAAACAACATATAAAAATATGTATGTTTTTAATATATATAGATATATATACAGGGTGTCTCAACAGGTAGTTACCAAACAAAACATGCTGGTCTGTCATAGCATGACAAACAAGATTTACATAGGAACTTGTATCCGAAATTACAAACGGCGATCGCAAGAGGGCAGTGTTCGCAGGCGTAGAGGGAGAAAAAGAAAGGATGTCGAAAAAGGTTTTAACCTGTAGCTTACGGGAAATGAATACTTTAAATATCCTCCGATTACGGGAAAAACTTGACCGTTTCATCCCCCTTTCTTCAGAAGCATCACACCCCAGGTGACGGTAGAACATCTGGATATCATTAGGCGCGTTCGCTAACGACTTTCAATCGTGAGAAATTTCGGGATTTACTTTTCCCTAAAGGAAACCTTTTCATCTGTTAAAAGAAATAGCTTATCGTTATAAATAAGGTTTAAATGTTATACGGACATGAAAATTGCACTTTTTCTGTGAAGTAAATTCAAGTGATTAGGTTTTGAAATAATTGAGTGATGTCTCTTAAAAATAAGCAGAAAAACACTTACAATGAACGTTTAAATAGTGGTTTATATTTTGAAAAGGAGAACATAAAAGAAAATGTTATGTTACAAGCAAAAAAAAAAAAAAAAAAAAAAAAAAAAAGAAGAAGAATTTTTTATGCTAATATAAAAATACTTTATTTAAAAATAGCTTTAAACTTTCAGATACTTTAAAAAATTAAATAAGCAAATAAAAAATAATTTCCTTAAATAAACATTTATTTTCTTTTTATCATGATTCTGATTATAAGAAAAAATAAATTCCATGATAAGAAAAATGTAAAAATAAATATATGGGTATCGCAACAAAGAACAGTAAGGAAAAATAAAGTTTTATCCAACTGAATTAGTGTTCCCAGTAAGGCATTAACTTTTTTCATTCAGAAATAAACTTACACTTCCAGTGTTTTATAATTTATTTTGTACTTAAATTAGCGAAAATTCGGAAATTCGAATAGTGACAGAAATCTGAATAAAAACAATTAAACTAATGTGATAAGCAAAACATTTACATACTCATTTTATAACACAAACAACTAGGCACAATACTATTTAAAAATAGCTGTAAACTTTCAGATACACTTAAAAATTAAATAAGTAATACAAAAATAATTTATTTAAAAAAAAGTTTTTTTTTTCCCCGTTACAATTTAGATTATAAGGTAGAAATAAATACATAGAAATCGGTATAAACAGTAAAGAAGAATAAAGTTATATGCAACGGGTTTGGTGTTAACAGTTGGGCATTTACTTTTTAAATTAAAAAATAAACCGCTATTTCCAAATTGTATTATAATTTATGTTGTACTTAAATTAGTCGAATATTACTATACAGAAATAGTAGTAGAAATCTGAATAAAAATTTTAAGCAAATGTTATAAGTAAAATAAGAAAAAAAATTGTATGCTAATACAAAAATACTTTATGTAATAATAGCTCCAAGCATTCAGATACATTTAAAAATTAAATAAGTTTAATAAAAATAATTTCCTTAAATAAGCATTTTTTTTCAATGTGCAAAAAATGAGAGAATATAACTAAAAAATATCTAGCTCCTCTAAACTGATGGTCGGTTGGTTAGTTGATTTATGACGGCCGATTATTTACACAAGGGGGGATGGCATCAGTGGAGGTTTTTCTAAGGGATCATAACCCGTATTTACGGCAAGGTTTGAAGAAAACCACGGAAAAATCCGAACGGTTAGTTCGACGAGCGTGACAGGGGTTTGAACCCAGGACCTCCCGTCTACCAGCTTTGAGAGCAGAACCTCTCAGCCACTAGTGGGGCGTCCTCTAAACTAAATGTTAATACACACGCACACACACACACACACACACACACATATATATATATATATATGTATATATATATATATATATATATATATATATATATATATATATATATATATATATATATATATATATATATATATATGTATAGCTTTTAAGGATTAAAAAAAAACAAACTAAACCTGTACATTTTACGTGTGTGCTGTGTATTTTCTAACAACTCAATACTATATTTCCCGTACGTGGAATTTAAAACCGCTGTGTTGAAATTAAATTATGCCTTGCTAATTTATGAAATGTGCTTTTTTGATTTTGAGTCTCTCTAATTTTAATGCCCCCCCCCCCCAAACAACCTTAGAATAATAATACTAAAGCAAGCAATAACACTAGAGAAATCATATAGAAAATAGCTGGGAGTAAAGTTCATTTTTCTCGAGAATTACTGAAACGATTTAAAAGAAATTCCTTTTCATATTTTTGACGTTTATTAAACAATAAATGGTCATTCGGCAATAAATGAAATTAAAAAGTGCAACAGTTGTACGATTTCACAAACTAAACATTCTACTTTATTTTGAATGTGGTTCTCAAATGTTCTGCTGAACAACGCAAAACTTTCTGACGCATTTTTAAACGCAAAATCATAAAATTTGCAGGCCTGACTGTTGAAGCAATTTGGAATCGAGATGAATTTTCAATTTTCTGATAAATAAATTAGTTGTCGTGTTATAAGCTATTCGTTTCACGTGACAACAGGTTTTTCTCCTTTCGTGCGATGAAGAATCAGGAATTCGGTTCAAAACGCGGACTTTGACAGTGTTTTATAAAAGATCTTCTGCCTTTACCAAAAAATAGGAAACGTGTTTCGATTGCAAAGTTTCTGAATAACAACATCTGCCTGTTTCATGCGTTTCTGAACAAAAATGAATTTAAAAATGTATATGATAGTAGGCCCTTTGTATTTGAGAACAGCGTTAATTAACTTTGTTGAAAATGAATGAATTTTAAGAGACAATCCTTATTTATATACACTGCTCAAAACAATTAAAGGATATTTGAAGTTTTATATAAAATAAAGATATAAACGAAATTTTTTTTTGCCGAAAATAGAAGAAGAGAATCACAAATGCAAATTTTTCTGGTTTTCAAACTGTGGAGTATGCAAATTTTGAGTTCGACGTCAAAAACGTCGCTTCAGCGGCAGCGAATGAAATTTGACTTTCAACTGGATAAAAGAGAATGAAGACAAGGATGATCGGCATTCAGTGATTGCTTTGCTTCGATGAGTACGATGTCTCAGCGAAGTCATTTGACAGATTCAGAAGCTTGGAGAATTGTTGATAGGTTAGAAGGGGGCCGAAGTAGCGCAAGCCATTGGAGTGTCACAAAGTGTCATTTCCAGGATCTGGAACCGTTTTTTGGAGAGTGGATGTGCAGGCCGAAGACCAGGGCAAGATCGTAAACGGACAACAACGCCCAATGAAGATCGGTATTTAGCGTTAACAGCTCGGAGACACCGAAACATGAACGCTACTCTTCTCCAACAACACCTTCGCTCGGCTACAGGCACCACGATTTCAACTCAGACTGTCCGAAACCGGCTCCATGCTGTAGGTCTGTATGCTCGCCGACCTATGGTATGTGTTAGATTAACATCAAGGCATCGTCGCGACCGCAGGGAGTGGGCAACCGAGCATGTCAACTGGAGGAGAAATGAATGGAGCAATATTCTGTTTTCTGACGAGTCCCGTTTTTCTGTGCATCCGGATAATAGGCGTATTTTCATCTGGAGGGACCGTGGCAGTAGGAATAATCCTGCGTTCGTGCACGAAAGTGTCAGATTTGGCGGTGGAGGAGTGTTGGTGTATGGTGGCATCTCCATTGACAGGCGAACTGACCTCTACATCATTCGAGATGGAGCTCTGACTGGTCGCCGATATAGGGATGAGATCCTCAGACCTATTGTAGTCCCTTACGCTGCAGCAATCGGAGATAACTTCATTTTAATGGACGATAACTGCAGGCCACATAGTGCAAACCTGGTGGAGGATTTCCTTTTCGAGGAAGGAATCGTTCGAATGGAATGGCCAGCGTGTTCTCCAGACATGAATCCAATCGAGCACGTTTGGGACGCTCTAGGAAGACGAGTTTCTGGCCGCCAATAACCCCCACAAACTCTCCAAGAACTGGAAAGAGCTCTTCTGGAAGAGTGGGGCAGAATACCCCAACTCGTCATTAATAGCCTCATTGAGTCCATGCCTCAAAGGTGTTCAACGTTGCTGGCCGCCCGTGGAAACCATACCCCCTACTGAAAATGATTTTCTTTGAAGAAAACATCTTTTCTTATTCTTTTTTTCTCATATGCACAAATTGTGTTTTTTTCCTTTTGTACACAAATGCGCAATAAAATGCATTTTTTTCTGCCAAACATGTGTAATTTATTCTCATATAACCTACTATGTCTGTCGACCATGTATCAATCAGCTAAAAAGTTTCCCAGATACAAAATCCACCTAAAACTGCAATATCCTTTAATTGTTTTGAGCAGTGTATAAGTATAATACAAAGTTTAATAAACATAATACTAATTATATAATAAGTATAATACCTAAGTATAATACAAAATAAAAATAAAATAAAGTATTGAATTAGCTTCAGAAGTTTCCGAGAAAAAAGTACGGCAATAACAATTGTTTTCCGAAACGATTTTGGAACAGCTATTGCCTCTTTGAACATAGCAGAAAAATGCTTAGGACTTACATTTGTACGACATTTATATTTGTTTATAATCATATGTTTAAAAAATATATAAAGAACAATTAATGTAACTTGTATTATTTTTTGCATAACTTCAATTACTTTTTTTTTTTAATCAGATGATTGCGGAGTAAATTAATTGTAAATATCGTTAGAATTTCATTACTTATTAATATCATTCTGAAACAGACAAAGTTCAATTCCATGCAAAGAATATAAAACATGATTATTAAGTTGTGTGTGAGCATAAAACTAACTATTTTCTACTGTGTAAAAGTAATTAATTTTACAAAAAATTTATACATAAAAATTTTACAAAATTAACTGTATTTTTGTTAGATACTAATATATATAATAATTTCATTTTTGTTGAGTTCAATAAATAAAGTTACGTATATTATTTTAAGATATCTAGTGTACTATTGTCGAAATAAAAAAACCCGCAATACTTAACATTCTAAGAAGAAAAATTTAATCAAAATCAGCGATACTAAAATAATAAAACAATTTACTGAAAATAATCTATTCTCTTCATATTAATATCACAAACAAAAATTATCTTCCACTAATTTGGAGGAAGTGAGATAGAAACAGCTTCAAATCGTGCGCTTGAACAATGTTTACTTTCTTTGCTGCATAAGTTTTCCCTGTATTTCCCTATGATAACTAATATATTCCCTATAGAATTTCCCTTCTCCAATACCCAATGAGACCCCCGTTGAGCGAAACGCTATTAAGGATTTCCTGCCCTCCATCTTTGAGGGGTGGAAATTTTCGGGATGACGATAATCCCAACCCCGTATTTTTCAACAGTGTTTTTCTTGGGACTACGGTAATCCCACCGTAAGCAAAAGGTTAATATGACTTTTATTAATAAACATGGTTTAATTTATATAAAATGTTCAAAATCATTTCCGTTCTCCACAATGCATGCATCACAACGTCGACGCTGTCTATTGCATGGATTCACGGATCTGTTCAAAATGAGCAGGTGTGTTACGGAAATCGCCGCTTACACAATTCTGACGGCGAGATCCATGTCCGATGTTACGGTCATCTCCTAAACTATGGTTTTCATTTATCCCCACAGGTAGAAATCCAGGGGAGTCAGGTCGAGGGATCGCGGTGGCCATACGACTGGTCCACCTCTGTCAATCAAGCAATCAGGATATGTCCAATCGAGGTATTCCCGCACAGTCCTGGTAAAATCTGCAGGCGCTTAATAATGCTGAAACAGATGTTTTGGCGTGTAGCTGCTGGAATGTCAACCATAAGATCCGGGAACACTCTTTCTAAAAAAGGTGTGATAAGTATTAAAGTCGAGGCGTTGAGTTGGTAGGTAATGGCCTGTCACCGATTATACCAGCCCAAATGGTTTTGTTGAGATGCATGAACAAGTGTACTCCTTGGGTTTTAATGCGCCCACACGTACATGTTGTGCAGGTTCAGGACACCGTGCCGTGTAAAAGACGCTTCATCGGAAAATAAAATCCACCAATGGAAAATCCGGCTTTTTGGAAATACCAGCGTGAGAATCCAACACATTGGAGATAATCGGCATCGCACATTGCCTGTACTCCTTGAACGTGGTAGGGGCGTAGGATATCCTCGTTCAGTATGCGCATGACGCTGGAGTGATGTACACTCAAGACGCGGTCGCTTTCTCGGAGTCTTTTTTGCGAGTTCCTCATAAATTCCCATAGCACAGCTTTCTCTACGATAGGTGTGCGTGTAGAACGTTTTCGAGCGATGTGGCTACTTATTTGGAAAGCTCCTGCCTCACGCAATTTGCGATGCAATTGGCCAAACAATGCACGACTTGGCTGACATCTGTTTGGGAAGCGCTCAAAGTAGATCTGTACCGTGACACATCCATTTCTCTTAAAGAAAAATGATGTAGACAGCTAAAAAAGTGTATACTTTATTAATAATTACGAATAATAGTTTTATTATGCAAGCATTTTTTACTGCATATTTAAAGCCCCACCAGTGGCTGAGAGGTTCTGCTTTCGAAGCTGGTAGACGGGAGGTGCTGGGTTCGATCGCAATCGCGCCCGTCGGCCTAATCGTTCGGAGTTTTCGTGGTTTTCTTCGAGCCGTGGATTTATCCATGTGTAAATACGGGTTAGGTTCCCCTAGAAAGACCCCCACGAAGGGCACTCCCCCCGGGCCTCTATCCCAAGTGTAGATAATTGGCCGTCAATAATCAACCCAACCAATTTTATTTCCATTTATTTTTTTTTCCATAAATGATTACATTAAATATTTTCGTTAAAATGTTTGTTGCATATTTTATGTTTTTTTATATTTTACAGGAAATGTTTCTATGATTTAATTAAATGTACGATAAAAATATTTGTGGAGTAGTTTCCGGACACGTCACGTACAGGAGTAACCGTAGAAACATAAGGTAAAATACAAGTTTTATCAATAATAAGAGGCCGATGTTGAGAAATCGGAAAAAAATAAATTAGAGTTTGTTAAATAAGACTCAAGTAATAATCTGACTGAAATGTACTGAATTGAAATACAGCTTATGTAAGAATGTAACAGTTCACAGAAAAGCTTCCCGCAGATAGCTAGAAACACCGAAAACACTCAATTATCATGCAACTTGCAAAATAGGCCACTAGCACTGAAGACAATACCATGTAATTTCCCTTTATTGGAAACACTAAACGTTTAACTTCTTACAATTACGTTGAAGAATCACTAAAAAGAATAGCTCACAACACCCTAAAGTTTATGGCACGTGTAGGTTTCAACCTCGAAATACAGGAACAACTTGAGTGCTAGTTTTCATACAATGGCGCAATCCAACACAATTCCGCTGAATCAACGTTCTACACTCGTATTTATCCTGACAAATTGACCCCTGCGATCTAATTATCATATGACCGCACAAAGCAATAACGACAATCAGATCCAGGGTGATTGAATCACACATTGTTAAAGTAAGGAAAATGACAGATAGGTGACAATTTCACGCACCGCACAAGTGTTAGATTTCGGATAACACTTTCACAACAAAAACTACACTATCATCATAAGAGTGTAGGTTGCCATTCGCCACATTCATATATTCTTACATTTGAATACTATTGTTGTTATCCTCATATCTATTAATCTCTTGTGCATTTCAAAATTCTACATTAAAATTCTATATTTTTTACTAAATGTATTTATTTCTTTATTTTGAAAAACAAAGTTTTTACAATTTTTGTTTGGAACAGGACATTTGGTGATTATTCTATAATACTTTAAAAAAATTATCTAAATAATTTATATAATTTATTTCGATAGTAGACATGCACAAAATCACTCTAAAATAAGTTTTTTTTAAAGAAATTATGTAATGGTAGTTTAATTGTGTCAAACTATCGTGATTGTAATTATTATAAAAAATTCTCTGTATTTAAGTTATATTTATATTGCGATTTTTTTCTAACTATTACCTGTAATTTATATTTACGATTAAAATCTCACGTCACATTTTTTTCATTGTAAAAAAATGGACTGTTGATGGCAATATAATTATTCATATAAATAATGTACAATTTACCTTTCCAATTTTGTTTTCTGTTGTGGTATTGCTTTATTTTTCTTTTCATTAATGTAAGTAATGTTTGTCTATTAAATACTGAAGAATTCTTCATAGAAATTGTCAAAATGGGGAAATAAACAGAAATGATTTTTATGTTGTGATTATGCATGTTATATAAAAAAATTATTTCCTTCGTATTCTTCCATTTTATTCGCATTAATCTTTTAAATTAATCTGGCTTCTAACATAGTCAGCATTTCCTGAATTCTTAAAAATATTTATTCCTATTTAATGTCCTTTTAAAAGTAAATATCCGTATATTAATAATTATCTTATTCCAAATCTTAATCTAAAATTTTAAGTTCATTCGTAGCTTTTATCAGCTCCCCAATCTATAAAATTCTGAGACGGGTTCTCATTTCGAATGTTTTTTAAAAGCCATTTTCTTTTTTTTTATTATTATTATTTCATGCTCTGAGTTTCCCGCGCTGGGTAATTTAACTTCAAAATTGATACGCGACCAAGTGAGGGATTCTTTCCTGTCTTAGCTTCTCCCTTTAACCTCATTCGCTGGTCTGGAGGCTTCCTCTCACTCATTGGTTTGTGCGCTCGTGACGTCGTTTTCTGTATGTTTCCGCGGAGTTAACAAAACTGGCTCGCATCGGTCGGAGCGTAAGATTTTTGACGAATCTGAAAGTGTAAACAAATATGTATCTGGTGTTTTACTGCCGTAGAATATTCATTTCAGCCATTAAACATCTTTAAATCAATGGAGTGACCCATATCGTGTGAAAGCCGAGGGCTATAAGTTTATACCTGTGGGAATTGTGCTGCATCTCTCTTATTTCTAAATAAACTATTTACCTGGAAATTGGCTGGATTTTACTGGAGAAACTGTTCTGGTGTCTTTTCATTGCCTCACTACTTCGCCATGATTGTGAATATCGGCTGCAATATGATATATCTTTAACGGACTGTCATTTTCTCATGGAATATTATTTCTCGTAATGTCTCATCTTAGTCAAAATGACACATGCATATTCTATATACTTCATATGAAATATCGTCAAATTAAGGGACACTTTATAGATTTTTAATAATGGATTTTGTTTTTGTTTTTTGGTACACGATTCACAAATATTTACTACGTAACTGCTACATGAAAAATAAAAATAAACGAAATTTGAAAAAAAAAAAAAAATAAATGAAAACTTAAAATACTGTATATTTTTGGGACAGGGAAACATAATTCGGCCAAATATTATACAGCTAAATTTCAAATATTTAACAAATGTATTGACAACATTTCAAACTGATCGGAATACATTTTCGATATTTATCTAGTGAAATTAGTTCCATAATTTAGCAGTGAATTTTCATGAATTCTCAAATGTACCCTTTTTTATGAGCAAAGAATGCATTTGTAAAATCTTATGAATTATAATAGAAAAACATTATTGCTCGAAAACAATGTTCAATGTTTTCTGAACGAATTAACCAAATTAAACTGAAACTTATACAGCTAGTTTCAAATACTGTATTAATTTATCAACCCAATTTCAATCTAATCGGGTAATTTTTGCGGCAGCTATTGCAGACATACATACATACATACATGCAGACAGACAAACAAATATATAAATCTTTCCGTGTCTTCATAGTGGAGTTTCACTTGACTATTTCGTAATAATGATAATGTTATATATATATGTGAAAATGTGATATAAATAAATATGGTATATAATAAATATGGCAGCTTAAAATTTAGATCATTGTACTATCATTGTACAGTGCGCGAAATAATTATATCTTCTCACAACTTTAGGTGATATCTTATAATGATGAAAACAAAATCATATATGCTATATATCTTCCGTTGTAACAAGCAAAGTAAACAGGCATTCATTAGTGGTTGTAGAAGTACGTGGGCATACGCTCTGAAAGCTTATCAGTGAAATCTGTATTTCAAAAGCAATTAAATTATGGCCTTACTCAATCGAAAGTTCATCTGTATGCATGTCGTTAACTGAAACATTTTAGTTTTAATTTGTTCCAACATTTTACAAAGAAAATTAACTAAATAATTTGTTTAAAGTGTTAGATTAAAAAACTAATTAATATGCCATCTGCTCACGACTTTCTGATACCGAACGAGGTAAAATTTATGTTTCTGAGAGGACAAACGAATATGAATCCTGTAGATATTGTCCAAGCTACTGACAGAAGTCTAAAAGACGTCCGAAATTACCTTAAAGATCCATCAGGGTATGGAAAGAAGGAGAGCACGGGAAGATCACTCTCATGTACGAATGAGGCAGTCCATCTTCTGAAGCGAAAAACATCAAATAAAATTGTAATAGTTCGGCCAATTACGTTATGAATTAAATTTGCCAGTTACTGCTCATCGAACGCAACAGTTGCGGAATAAATTTGGACTTATATTGAGGAAACTCCAGGAAAAATCAATTTTTTCTTTAATGCATAAAGCTAATTGGAAAGTATTCCCTTGCACCCTTATCAGTTGGAGAACTGAATGGCGAAATGTTATTTTCTCTGATGAGAAACAGTTTAATCTCGATGGTCCAGACGGTTAGCATACCTGTTGGAAGGATAATAAAAAAAGAGTCTTTAGTATTTTTCACTAGACAACATTTGCTTGATTACCTGAACATCCTAAGTAAGTAGTTTCTTCGAAATTGACTTCAAGTAGCCGGAAGAAATTGGCACTTTCAGCCGAGCAACTACAAAATTCCTGTGTCAAAGATATCCAAGGATGGTTCAAGTCGACAAACATGAACCTGCTAAAACCTTGGTCAACCAAATCGCCTGATTTGAATATAATAGAGAATGTTTGAGATATTGGTAAGAAAAGTGTATGCAAATGGGCGACGTCTTATGTGTAAAGATAATTTCAAACATCTATTCTTGAAACATGGAATTATATTGATGTGAAATATATTCAAGACTTATATGAAAACTTGCCGCGTCAATTGGAAGATTGCTACAATGCTAAAGGTGAGTGGAAAAATATTAATGATTTCTTGTTTCAACAGTTAATACAAGGGGCATTAAGCTAAAAGAGGCCATAATTATTTTGCAATTTATGTATGAATTAAACATGTACAAAGCCTGTATAAATCTATTCTTTGAAGAAACTAGATTTGAATGTCCATTCTACATAATGTAGAGTATAATATTTTGTATTCCATATATCTTTATTAAATTGTAACTATATTTTTTGTGTTTGCTTAAAATTAGCAAAAAGGTCATAAATATTTCGTGCACTGTAATAACATAAAAATAATATGAACATGTTTAAATACCGGATGAACCAAAAGTTCGTTAAAACTTTTTAAAACAATCATAAAAAAGGAAGAAATTATGATAAAGAATTGCGGTTTGCAAGAAAGGGTTCACAAGTTAGTCGGATTTTTTGAGAAGCAAACCAATTTTTAGTTAAAAAAGTCACCTGAAGATGGCGCTAACATGCGAGAGATTCAACAGAATTGTGCAAATTAATCTTGCAATAAAAGACAGGGATACACGAGGATTTCTCATTCGCTTTCAGAATGTCATCATTACCTGATCGAGCGTTGTTAGTGAAGTTGTTCTATTTGAACGGAGAGTTTCTGCAATTCATTCTGACATGTTGCATTCAACTGTAACGGGCGTTGTGAGACGCTTTAATTCTGCCGTACAATGTTCTGGAGGTCATGTTGAACAATTGTTATTGAAGGAATAAATGGATGGACCGTACTGTTGTCCTGTTCATTGTGTTCCGGGTCGTCAGCGCCCTCTACCAGTAACAGTTTTAACTTTTTTTTGCTGCTAAAAAAATTTGATTACCTTGTGAGCCCTTTCTTGTAAACCGCACTTCTTTATCAAAATTTTTTCCTTTATTATGATTTTTTTTACTTTTAACGAACTTTTGGTTCACTCGGTACTTTAATTAGCTTTACACTATTTAAAAGTATTTGAGTTGCACGTGTGTCTTTTGATATGAAGAATAAAAATAATTGCATTAATATATTTTTCTGTTTCACATCATTAATCTTTGTGGACATTCTAATAATTGCGCCTATGTTTATAAACGTTCAAATTATTTAATAACGATAATATTTTTCTGTTGATTGAATATAATTACACCTAACAATAATATTTAATAAAATTACGGGTTTACGCCTTAAGTCATTTTCACATATTTACATTGAAAAATTTGTCTAAAAGTAAATAAAAAAAAGAAACAAAAATAAGAAAACGTTTAATTTATTTCAGCTTTTTATGTTTCTATTTCAAAAGTATGAGATGCATTTTAATATAAACAGCAGTGTGTTTAACTTCCTACGGCTTTCTTTATGACTTGAACTTCGTTTTATAATTGAATTCATTAATTAACTTTTCCAGATGTATTTTATTGAATGTCGGGTATAAAAGTAAGGAAATGAGATTTTTTTAAGGAATATTTAAAGAGGTTTATTACATTTGTTAAATTAAAGATATTCTCGAAAATAAATTTTAATATTAGTAAAATAACAGAAAAGATAACGATTAAATTATTTTTTGTATAAAAAAAAATAATAAAATAAAACATATAAATTTTCCATAGTATTTTAAAGAAATCTTCCTTAATTTCGAAAGGTGAAGCTTAAATATTATATTATCAAATAAGCTATATTTATCCGCAGTACTGATCTCATATGTCTCGTTTTTTCTTTAAAAATTACACAAGTTTTTAATTGGAAATGAATGGTCATTTACAAAAAATAAATTAAAACATTTTACAGTATATTTTAAATTCGCAAGCGATATTTATATTTATAGTTATTTTCTTTTATGTTTACTCTGACTATTTGTCGCTATCTATTATGTTTAATAGACTTTTAAGTTGAATTGGTCAATTTCAGCCACAGTCAGAAAGATTTGCTTCCGGTGTCTTTCTAGCTCTGATGTCTAGCTCTTATCCTACGATACTTTCTAGTCTTTTCTAGCTATTTTCTTTAAAAATTAAATAAAGTATAACGTTAGGTTTTTAAAATAAACATATTTTCATTCTTTACATTCAAAATATCAAGTTCATCTTTATGCTTACATTATATTTATAGGCATATCTTCAAAACTTATGAGTACATACTATTCGTTCGCTTTAAAAATGAAAAGTGAAAATATAAATTTTGTGATAAAATTTTGTGAATAATTTGTAAATATTGCCATAAATTTTGTGAAGATTATGTAAATATTAGTTTACAGTGCATATAGAAGAATAATATCCATTTTGTCAATATTGTAAAATTACAGTTAATTACTTGAATAACCACACTATACAATGTAGCGAAAATCTTATAACAGTATTTCTATGATCACTTATAAAATCTTTACTTATTGACCTGGCGCTTACGTTACATTATATATACATTTTTTTCTATTTTATCTGTACGTTAATTTAACAGGATACATTATATTTAAATCTAGAAAGTATCAATTATTTTTAATACTTTAAAACAAACCATACAATTTTCAATCGATAAAAACAACCCGCATGGTAATATTCATAGGTCAATATGAAAATGATAAGTATACTAACATAGACTCCCGTTGACTTTTACACGTTGCATTAGCTTTTCTGACAAATATACCTTTACTATTAACCCAGACCGTAAAAATATTTTTGCAGACAGATAATTTCTTCGGAATACACATTTATAAAATGATTATAACTACAATACCCACCTATATGTGGATATTGTAGTTTACTTTTTTGTCACTTAAGCGGAACAAGTTTTATTTGTTGTAATTTGTGCGTTTTTCAAGGTTATAAACCTTAAAAATCACAATCAAATCGCAACGAATAAAATTTAATTGACAAAACAGTATGTGGAAATTATAGGTATAATCATTTTTTACATTTCAGTGCAAAATAAATTATGTCCTTGCAAACATTTTTTCCTACAATGCGCGCTAATAGAAGAGCACAGTTTTCAGAAAAGTTAATGCAAATTTAAAAAATAATTTATAGTCTGTGTTAATGTGGGACACATTAATTTCAAATTGACACGTTGCTCATTTGAATATTTTCAAGAGGTTTATACAGACACTGTTAGTACATTTTTAGACGAGTTTGATAAATGATTTAAAAATTAGAATTATTTTCGAGCAAAAAATTCTTGCAACAAATTTTTATTTGTAATTCATATAATCATCTGATGCGTTTAAATTTATTCTTCTTTCAGGATGGCGCATGCAGACAAGCTATAAATAGGAATATACGTTTTTTGTTTTTTTTTGTTTTTTTTTTCGTAGAGAAACATTCGTTTTTGGAAGTTTAAAATGTTTGCATAGCGCATAGTATAATTTTTTTTTAAGTGCAAAATAAATATAACTAGTAATGGAAAGGGCTATTTCGAAAATCAGTACTTATAGATAATAAAAAGATTCTAAATGAATAAAAAAAAAAGAAAAAAGAATTCTCCATCTTAAGGCTGAGAATGAAGTTTTAGGTAAGGATTTATGACTATCGCAAATTTCTCTTACAATTGGAAAATAAAAATAAGAAGATTGGAAAAAAAATGTTACAATCAAGTTATCAAGAGAATGTGTTACGTCCGATATTTAAAGAAAAAATTGTATTTTTTATTTTTTATTTCAGCGACTTTCAAAGAGTGAAACTGCAAAAGACAAAAGCCACCCATCATATTTCAAAAACTATCACTGTATTCGCTGAAAAAATAAAAACAAACACAAGTATTGCATTTATATTATTACAACATAAGAAGTCATCTGACGTTTCACTTGTGATTTATTGTGCATTTGGTCTGCTGAAAAGAGCTATTTCACGTAAAACGAGCGTAAAACGACTCCAAATGATGGACTCTGGAAGGTTTTTAAAGAGGCATGAGAAACAATACTCCTGTCTTGCAAAAATCCTTCTATCATGGAAAATATGACACACAATTAGAATTCAGAAACAAGATTTTACCAGATTTATAATTTAAAATAGTAATATTTACATTTTAAATATAAAAATAAAAACTCAAAATCGTCTAAAAAATGTACGATGTTGTCCGTTTTAAAATTGTATAAATATTTAAAAGTATGAAAACAAAAAATCGATTTTTTAAAGTTTAAAAGCTGATGAACCCTTTTAAAAGCGTTTTATTTTTCATAAAGAAATTTTATTAAAAAAAACCCCTCAAAATGCAATACTGACTATGTCGAAACTATTTAAACTCATTCTACTAATTATATATTTTCTCCTTTTTCTTCCAAATATATGTAAAGGAAACAGTCCACAAATCCCTTCTTTCCCATGATGGATGTTAATTGCAAGTGCTCGGCCAAACCATTATTGGGAAAAATACTGGAACGAATCTGGATTGAGTTAGCGTAAACAGAATAAGTAATTGGTTGATCTTGAACATTAGTGAATCCAATAACCTCTATAGCCTATATATTAACTGTTGTATTACATATCTGCGAAATCACATCTTATTTTGATAATTTATGAATAAATTACAATAAATGGAAATATTTCAATTTGTTCAAATCACCTTAAAACACGCGGTAAATATATGTTTTTCCACAATCACAATTATTTTTCAAAATTAAACTGAAAACGTAAATTTAAAATAGGTTAGGAAATGCACAAAAGTTTTAATAAAAAATTAGATGGTAAATATGCATCTCACTTCCTTCCTAATCCATCAAAGATAAACAACCGTACGATTACTAAAAGTAACCTTAGTTCTTCTCGATATTGTTTATTTTTTGTGAAACCATGGAATAAATTAATTGAAAAAGTAAACTGGAGTGCCTTGTTGTAAAGCATGATTATGCATATGAATACTGCCAATTACTTTATACGATGTATCTGAACGGATTCTTTCAATACGTTTAATATCATTCCGGAATATATTTCTAAAAATTTAAACATAAATATTAGAATTCAAATGCAATATTTTTACAGTTCCGAAATTAAACTGATACCTTTTATTATACATTTCAGTAACCAGTTTCTTTTTTAATTTCCATGTTATTGTCTCGATAATAAACGTCGGTTAGATTATTCGATAAAATTTTTATCTGTAATGTATCTGCTTAAAAACTGAAATTTGTAATAGAATTAGTACTGTTACTGTGTACCACCAATAACTCACCTAACTTTACTAATATTTTAAAGAAGTAATGCTTGTTTGTTTGTTTGTAGGGGGTAATCCCTGGATCTATCTAACTGATTTCAAAAGTATAATGGTCGCAAATTGATGGTGACAGTCCCTGCTCCAACATAGGCTATATTTTATTTCTGTACCAATAACCTCAAAGGATGCGCGAGTGGAAAACGTTTTAAAATTGCAATTTTTGTTCTATTGAATTGACTAGAAACTTTGAATGTATCATGGTATATACTTATAAGCTGAAAATGACAGTTTTACAAAAATCGAAATTTAAAAGACAGAAATGAGGGAAAAGCGTTCTAAAAACGTTCTAAATTAAGATTTCTATGAAAGTCTTAAATATAGAAACTTTAAATTTAACATGGTTGCTACTTTTAAGATACAAATGCACACACAGAACAGTTTAAAAAATATAATTTGAAATTTAAAAGGTTGTAGGAGGAAGAAACGCTCTAAATTACAAATTTTGCAATACTGAAAGAACTAGAAACTTGAAATTTGGGATGGCGGTTAGTTCTAAGATACAAAAGAATGTCTTACTAATGGTATTTAGTGGGTACTAAGAATGACTTCTATAAAAATTTATTTGAAATTTACAAGGGCCAACTGAGCTGAAAGTGTTCGAAACACATTCTAAATTACGATTTCTATAGAATTATTAGGAATAGAAACTGGATATTTGATATGACTATTACTTTTAAAACGTAAATGGTCCGACAAAATAGTTTAAAAAAATGGAAATTTAAAAGGGTGAAAGCGCGAAAAGCGTTATAAATTATCCAGTCCTTGCTCCAACATGAGCTATATTTTATATCTGTACCAATAACCCCGAAGGATGCACGAGCAGAAAACGTTTTAAAATTGCAATATTTGTTATTCTGAAGAGACTGGAAACTTGAAACTTAGCATGATATTTACTTATAAGCTGTAAATGACAGTTTCAAAAAAATTCGAAATTTATAAGACGGAAATGAGGGAAAAGCGTTCTAAAAACGTTCTTGGTGGTCAGATATAAGCCACCTCCCAATTTCTGACTAAATTAGTTTACTTTTATTTTTTTAATAGGTATTTTTCATGTATATATATTGTATAACCAGGAATTTCTGTGGACTATTTATTTTATATACTTTTATTTTTTTAATATGTATTTTTTATGTATATATTGTATAACCAGGAATTTCTGTGGAGTATTTATTTTATTAGTGTACATAGTTTCTTTTTCGTACGGGAAAATGGAAACGACCACCCAGAGTAGTTTTATTACCTTCGGAGACACTGGTCTGCGATCTAACTAGGACATCTTTTACGGAGAAAAAAATTTACGAGCTGAAAAATTTATAGCTGTTTGGAAGTGCATAGCAAATTTACAATTTAGGACCCCATCTTAGGTGGTCCTGAATAACATTTAGCAAAACCAATAAGAGATGAGGGCGGAGACTTCTTTACAAAACACTGGAGCCAATAGACGGCCCAGTGACGGGGGAAAAGAAAAAAAGTGAGCCCCAAGAGGAATTCTGGAAGAAGAGGAGTACCTGAGGTCCTGTCCGAGGAAGTAACATCAAAAAGAAAGAGTAGAGTGCTGGTAGTGTGTAAAAACGAAGGTAGTTCCCGAAATGGTGTGGTTGCGACAAAAGTCAAAAAGGATGACCTAACACATGATCTTTGCTTATCCCGTGGAGTTAGACTATCGCTAACAATGCAGACCAGAAGTGCTCTGAAAGTACGGGTATCTGTGGTTTACTATTCCCCCATATTGGATGTGTATAATAATGAATAAATACTGGTAGAAGTACTTTAGTAAATGTAGAGAAATTGTTTCTTCTCTGAAATATAATTAATGCACGTAAGTGCGGTAGTGCGAGTCGGAAAAAGACTCACTAACTCTTTTAATGAGTATTCAATTGTTTCATCTTATTTTTTATACTTAAAATTTAACATCCTGTTAGGGATGTTTGTTCTCTATTTTTTTATGTCTTTGTAAATAGATATGTAAATAAATGTTTTTCGTTTACTTTTAACTCTTTGTATTTAAATTTATATGGGTTAACACTCATATGTCATCAAGTAGTGTTTTTCTTCTTTTTCTTTAATTTAATTGTTTATTAATTTTAGTTGGTTTATCAGGATGACTAGTTTATAATTTATGAGTATGTTAGAGATTTATATACTTTATCTAGTCCGGCTTCATAAGACGTAGGGCGGCGTAAATAATCACAACGTAATAATCTGATCTTTTTTTTTATTAGAGTAGTTAATTTAATTCAATAATATGAGTAACTTTTATGGGATCATTATAAACTTTCACCGACGTCCAGAAGCCACGATCACACCTTTAACCTGATAATTCAACACCCAGCGTTTCCGGAAGAAGCATTAACCTGTGCTTCCTTTAACTAATGTAGAGAGTTTATGTAATTGGGCATTAGTAACCATCTCAAATTAGGAGGCCCAGAACTCACCAGCAGTTCTAAATTAAGATTTCTATGAAATCCTTAAATATAGAAACTTTAAATTTAACAGGGCTGCTACTTTTAAGATACAAATGCATACACAGAACAATTCTTTAAAAAAATAATTTGAAATTTAAAAAGGTTGTAGGAGGAAAAAACGCTCTAAATTACGAATTTTGCAATACTGAAAGATCTAGAAGCTTGAAATTTGGGATGGCGGTTACATTTAAGATACAAAAGAATGTCTTACTAATGGTATTTAGTGGGTACTAGGAATGGCTTGTACAAAAAATCGAAATTTAAAAGGGTCAAATGAGCTAAAATTATTCGAAAAAATTCTAAATTGCGATTTCTGTGGAATTATTAGGGATAGAAACTAGATATTTGATATGACTATTACATTTTAAACATAAATGATCCCGCAGAATAGTTTAAAAAATCGAAATTTAAAAGAGTGAAAGCGCGAAAAGCGTTATAAATTACAATTTCTATGGAATTATTTAGGACAGAAACTTGAAAATTGACATGCTTGCTTATTTAAGACGCAAATGCTTGCCCAGATCACTTTTCTAAAAATTCGAAATTTAAATAGGTGCAGGAGCAAAAAAGTTCCAAATTGTGTTTTATGTGTTATAGTTTGCATAAAAGCCAGGAATTTTATATAGTGGCATAGTGTTTAAAATGTAATGTTTGATAAGATCACTTTCTAAATAATTCGAAATTTAAAAGGGTGAAATGCAAGGAAAACGTTCTAAATTATGATTTAGTTGTATTTATACGGATTAGAAATTAGAAATTTAGTATAGTGGTTACTCTTAAAATGCAGATACACGCTATAGCAATCGACTAAAAATTCGAAATTTAATTATGTGAAATGTGTGAAAAATGTTCTAAATTATGGCTTATTCAGAATTGTTAGTGATATAACCTTAAAATTTGAGATGACTGTTATTTTTAAGACGTAAATTCTCGCACAGAACAGTTTTTTAACAAATTAAAAATTTAAAAGGGTGTAGAAGCAAATACTTTCTAAAATTGTGATTTTTGTGCTGCTGTGTTCGAAACTTGATAATTGGCATGGTGGTTATTTGTATGATGTATGTGCCCTCTGAAAACGGTTTCTAAAATATTCGAAATTTAAAATGGTGAAATGAGGGGTAACCTACTAAAACATTCTAAACTATGATTTATCCGAAACTGTTAGGGCTAGAAACTTGAAATTTTACATGGCTTTTACTTTTATTCTTTCACACCAGAGTTTTTAAAAAATTAGAAAATATAATGTGCGCGTGAACAAAATACGTTGTAAAATTACGATTTCTGTGATATAGTTGTTATAGAAGCTTGGAATTTGATGCTTGGATAACTTTAAGCTTGAAATTTGGCATAGTGGTTACTTTTAAGATGTAAATGCTAGCTAAGAACGGTTTCTAAAAAATTCGAAATTTTAGCGGGAAAATGAACGAAATTTTTTTTAATTCTAACATTCTAACATTCTAAATTACCATTTGTTTGGAATTAACTTTAGTGCTTCTCATTCATGTAAGAAGCATTAACCTGAATATCTCATTCATGTAAGTCTCATATTTACCTATATATGAATGAAGTATAAAAATTCAGTATAAGAATGCAGTGTAAGAATGCCGTATAAGAATAAAGTATACTCAAAATGTGGCTTAACTAGTAACTTTTGAATTATCCATAGTAGAATAATTTCCTCTAATATAAATAAGCATAATAATACCACTTTGCATATTTCAAAAATTATGGGAGCAAAGCCGTGGGTTTTGCTAGTATACCGATAAAAGATATCTTTATCTGAAATTTTTTTCTCTTCATGCATATATAAATACATATCTACCAATATTGAGCTGCAACTTTCAAACATTGGAATTCCTCGAATATTTTTATATATATTACTGTCATAACTCAAGTAATTTTACCGCAATTCAAAATGCAAATTAAAAACTTATATTTGTCAATACCTTGTATGCTGAACTGATAAAAAAATCTTTATTTTTAAACAAAAAAAAAAATAATATTATTATATAAATCTTCTAAGTGTTAGGCTGATTAACACGGACTATTGATTAACATTTTTCGTTTATTCATGAGTTTCGTTTATTCATCACTGTTTTTACTGTAAATGAAGTACTATTTCCCAATATTTTATTAAATATTTTGTGAAGTTTAATAACACTTTGTTAGAATCTCAAAGGTAAGAACAGAAAACACAAGTAACAAATTAAAAAGACATCGGTTTATTATGAAAATGTGGAACCAAATTATTAGAAATATATTTTTTTTTTCTGAAACTCACTTTTGTATATGTAATCATTGCAGGAATTTAATTAGAAATTGTGCCATTTGAATTTTCATGTTTGTCGTAGTGTAAAGTTTTAAAATTAAAGATTTATATATATATATATATATATATATGTGTGTGTGTGTGTCTTCTAATTCTAAATTTTAACCTACGAATAACACAACACATTCAAAATAAAATATTTTCGTTTTTAAACGCATTTTTGCAATTACTACACGCGTAAAAGCGAGTTTTAGTAAAGAATGTATTTTTCATATATTCCCAAATACGAAATCTTTTGAACTATTCAAAAACTGTATTTTGAAAATATTTCAGAAAATTTATATATCGCCTTGAGAGAGAAAAATATTTGTTTAATAAGAATTCATACGGATTATTTTAGCTAGTTCCTTATTACGGAGAATGATTTTTGAAATAGGAAATGTATTTTCAATGCACATAAATTTTGATATTCTAGACCAATATTAGTCTTTCATTTCAAATATTTCATTCATTTAAAAAAATAAATATTTAGATTAAGAAGGCATTTTACACACAAGATTAAAAATGAGACATTCAATGTTAAAACTTTCAACGGTTGAAGTCATAGGATTCGTGTGCTATATATGTCTTTTAACATATGTCCCTTATTTTGCCACAAAAACAAAAAGGTATTGAAAATCTTATGTAAAATTGTTCCTCCTTAGAAATCACTTGTTTGTGTAATCATTTCTGCTGCAAAATATGATTAATAACAATTTTAATCCTAATGACAAATGAAATATGTAAAATATTTCTCATTTATTAATATAAATAGTAGACTTATGAAAACAGCTAAAAACAGTTTTTTTATTTAATTGCAATAATTAATATTCTACATTATTAATGTTCAGAAACGTCTGTTTGTCTGCCGTCTTTGACGCCAAAAAACTCTGCTCTTGTGATCTTGGTGTCAAAAAATTCGGAAAAATCCCAGAATTGTTCATATTCAGTATCGGAAAGATCGGCCCTTAATTAAGAAAGATATGAATTAAAAACCTCATCAAAACTAACGAAAATGAATCCTATTTCTCGAAAACTCGAAAAAAATATACCGTTTTGTTAATCCTTTACATCGAAATTGTCTCACGCATCATAGAATTAAAAAAAAACAATCGGAGGTATCGATTCGAAACTCGGAGTACACATGCTTTCGATTTTGCCATTTCAAAAATTCATTTTTTTTTTAATTCGGAAGGTAATTTTTCTTTATTTCGGCGAAAAACTGACCAGACTTCCAATCTGATCCAGACATGAAAGAGGGTTACTGTAGAAAATGCGGGTTTACCACGTTCAAAGTCAACTCGTTTAACTTGCTTGTTGAAACACGTCGAAATAATTACTTTACGACCACGAAAATTGGCAAACGCATGTAAAAAACATTGAGTTCAATGAAACAAAACTCATAAAAATCAACCAGTAACTTTTAAAAGTATGAATTAAAAACTCATTAATGAAAATAGAAAACGAATTTATTTCTATTCTAACAGGACAGGTGCAAAAGAATTGCACGGTTTCTGATAATTGCTCGGATTCTGGAGCACAGATCACGTCGCTTTTTCAGAAAGGAGATGCATTTAAAAAGGATTGAAATTTTTATAGGCTATATATATATATATATTTAAATATTGAATATTTAGACATGAAAATTATCCACCCTTGCTTAAAATGGGCTGGGATTTCAGAGTTTCAAAAAACTTTCGAATTCGGCTCATCATTTTTTATTTTAGCAAAATACCTATTTTTGTATAGAAAAAGAAATAAAAAAGCTAAGCATTTTACTATTTAATTTCAAACTATCTTGTGTTGTATGAGTTTGATCACGACGCGGTTTGGCTCATTAGACTCAATATCGATAGAGATTACCCATTTTAATTTCACCACCAGGGGCGAGTTCCTATATATCTATGGTTCTCTGAGATAGATCACGACGGGGCTCATTCCACTCGACATCGAGAATATTAATGATTTCAGTTATGTTCGTATAGATCAGATTGTGTCCTCTGTCGGCGGAAAAAAGAATTAATGGATTTTGCAGCTATCAAGGGTTTTATGGATCCTATTAAGACGCGGTTAGGTTCATTCGACTCGACATCGACATAACTTACAGATTCTAGTTACAAGTTTTAATACCACTCTAGTTTTAATACCCACCTCTGGTTATATGTGCCCTATTACGACAGGGTTTGGCTCATTTGACTGGACTTTGATAGCTTTACGGCTTTCAGCTATGTTCGAGTTCGTATAGACCAGATTCCGCCGCTTGACGGTGGAAGGTGGAACTAATAATTTGTGAAGCGCGGCAAGCATGCTATATGGAGCCGCAAGCAACCGAAACACGTGTCTAATGTTGGTATAGAACAGATTGCAGCTCCTGGTATTGGAAGGTGGAACTAATGGATTTTGCAGCGCGTGCTCAGCACGCCTGCAATACGGTACCGCAATCAGCGGGAACCCGATCCGGAGGTTCGTTTGGTGAGAGGTTCATGCAACTCGAAGTGGAAATTAGGAGGGTTTCTGAAGCGTGCGCAGCACGCCCGGTATACGGTGCCAAATGCAGCTGTGACCCGAGCCGGAGGTTCGAGGATTATAACATTCGAGGTAGTATAGGGTTCCAGGTTTTACAAGATTCGAGGGTCCGATGTAAATTAGGGATGCAAATTAGGAAGCTTGCTACTCCATATTATTAATGTTCGTAAACAGCCAGATCTACGTGAAACTCGGGAAAAGGGGGTATAAAAATCGAAATTACTATAAATAAAATATAAAAAAATTCTCACCACGGAAACCCAAGATATCAATTAAAAAATGTTACTTTAAGTAGAAAAAATATCACTTTTAATATTAATTTATTTATTTTTAATATAATATTATTTTTTTTTAAATATCACTTTTAATTCGATACTCCGGCAGGTGTTCAATGCCCAGTATACGTGCATGGCAGACATTATTTTTCAAAAAGTGGTACAAATAGAATATAGAAATAGTCTCTGGGAAATACGGTGTGTCCCAACTTCATAATCAAAAGGTTAATAATATGTTAAAAATATACGAGTCCCTTAAAAAAGAGTTTAATTTTTATACTTTTTTCTTATTCAAGCTGCTGTATTAAAATACGTTTTATATATATTCCATGTTATCATTCCAAATTTGTAACACTGGTCACCTATTAAAATTTCATATATCATGCTTAGTTGCGTACAAATTAAAATATTTTCTGTTCAATTTAAGTACAACTCGTAAATTTCAAGAAAAATATTTGCATTGAAAAGAAATGACAGAAAGGAAGTTGCTGCTTTCACTGTTATTTAAGGATTTTTATAAACCCAAGGACTAAACGAACATAAAACAAAAAATAAAAATAATTCATCATGCATCAATTTTGAAACACTTTCCAACACATTCATAATAGTGGAACAAAACTTCATTATTTCATAATGTGAATGATGATAACGAAGTTTTTAAATACATAACACATTTGAAAACACAATCTCATTAATTACCATCAATAGTCGGAAAAGTATTTGAATCATTTAGTGAAGCTCTCTATATGATATATTGAATCTATACACATCAATTAATATGCAAAAATTGCTAAATTTTAAAATGCATACCTGAAAAGGCAGGCTGAAAAGGCATTTGTAGGATTCATTGCTCATAGACAGTATTGTAACCGAATCTTATATTTTTGTGTGTCCCTGTAAATGAACGACAAATTCTTATGCACACCATATCCTACAGTAATCATCTTGTAGTGCACTTCAATGCAGTATATCAGTATCAATAGCTTTGAAAAAGTTTAACATCGTTAAAATACATTGCAAATGATTTTTCACCTTTGACCATAATGTAACAGAATTATTTTGAGTATCCCTGTAAAATAATTATACATGATACACACTTCCTTTTCATTACCGAACTTGGAATTGTAAACTTAAAATATATATATATAAATTACAGGGAAATGCGAGTATATTTACGCAAGTTAGAGCACAAAAAATAAAACAGACGGCCAGACCAAATGAAGACATAAACACTTCTCAATTATGTTGAAAAGTGTTAAAAATAAAAGGAAATGTTACTATAAAATTATCATAATAATTGCACAAAATTATTCATTGTGAGATAGCATAGAAATTACTACTTAAGAAAAAGTGTCATATTGACTTATTTTCCAATTTACCAAAAAAAAGTTACAAATAGATAATATGCATGTGAACTATTTTGATTTTTAGAATCTACTTCGACGTATAAATCACTTTCTGTATCGAATTATTTTCTCTTTAATTTATTCATTGCTCATTTAAAAAATCTCTGTGGAGGACTAACAAATTCCCCAGAGTATATTTTAAAATACATATTTGTAAAATATATAGGAATGATTGCTCTGTAAAATAAAAAATAAATATATGAACAAATATTACGGATTTAAGTAACATTATTTAAATGGAGATAGAAAATGGGATTTTTTAGAAATAAATTTTCGAGATGAAATGATAATTTTGGAATATTATAAGTAAATTCTCTTATGTATATAATCTCAATTCCTTCATTTCACAAAAGTTAGTCACCATGGTGATGATATACGATACTTAATTTATTTTTATTTTTATTATTATTAAATGAATTGGACAGTTTCATTATCATTTATTACGTTAAAATTATAAAATTTAATTCTTATTAAGTTAATTTTCATTTAACTGCATCATTATTATTTGAATTGAATACTTTTATATACAGTAGTACCCCGACATAAGTCACATCGACTTACATCACTCCGCATTGACGTCGTCTGGCCCGAAAAATAAATATTCTTTAATTTGACGTACTTAAAAATGTTTTAAGACTTTTGACTTTACATTCTGTGAAGGGAAAGGCTCCCACGACAGTCTCGTTATAGAGACAAATAGATGAGATTAAAAAAGAGAATCGTATCACCCCCACCCCCCCCCCCTTCCCTCTTTACAACGCGGAAAGAATATCTTGTTTGAGAGAAACACGTAGCAGAAATTCATTCATTCTTTGTTTATGTAACACGACGCGAAAGTTATATTCTGACGATAGCAGATAAAAGAAAAAACTATTGATTCAACTTCTGAAGGAAAGAAACAAAGGAAGATTTTTACATTGGAAGTAAAACATGTGTTGACGCTGCGCTAAAGTTATTGTCTGAATGAACTGTATTAATAAAATATGTATTGCGTTGATGCCAAGAATGCGATGAGACAAGTAACTATTAAAATGTTTATATATACATATTTACATTACATTAGGTTAAATCCAATGTGCTGACACCATGTTTATTATTACTATAATTAATGTCTCCATGGCCATTTTAACTAATAAAATAGCTCCATTATGCGGTTTATTCCATGTTGAATTTATCGTGCTAACAGCACAACAATGCGGAAGAGACTAACTGTTGCCATGCGCCAAAAAGAAAATTATGATAGAATGCGCTGCAGTCGAGTGCGTCTTGCAAGGTCAAAGGAAGCCGTAACAACATGTAATCAACAATTTTTATGAAGGAGGAATGAATACACATAGAATCGCGTCAAAGATTAATTTAGCTTGTGCGATTGTAAGAAAAAATTTCAAAGATAAAGAACGAATACTTACCGAAGGTGAAAAATGCTTGCTTACTGAATACAGTGATGATTCGCAATTGACACGGAATCCATTCTGAAATGGTATCATTGCTGATAATATGGTGCGAGAATCAGATGAAGGTCAAAATTTGTTCTATCAGCCAAAATACAATATCTAATGAAGCCAAGTTAATTTTTGATGAAATTGAAAGAAAATTCAGATAAAACGAATGAAAAATCTTCAACGGTTGGTTTCATGGATTCAAACAATGATGTAATTTCATAGCGTTTCATGGAGAGGCAGCAAGTGTTGGTAAGAAAGCAGCCTTTTCATTTCCCAAAATTTTAAAGACGATGATAAAAGAAGAATGCCCTAAGGCTAATTTCAATATTGATGAAACAGGGCTTTTTTGGGAAAAATGGCAGAAAGAAAATTTATTTCACCGGCAGAGAAAACGTTTCCTGAATTTAACATGTCAAAGGATAGATTAACTCTACTTTTTGGCGAACCTTGCAGGATGTTTAAAGCATATGCGATGTTCGTTTTCCAATTTGAGTGCAGCAATAAGAGAAGTTACAGAATTGACAGTGAAAGACTTCTGTAATAATGCAGTCCAGAGTCATAACGGATTCATGAGATTAATTAGAGATGTTCAGTGAATACTTAGAGATGTTCAGTGAAAAACAATGAGAGATGATTAGGAAAAACTGTGTCCATTTTTCTTTGTAGTGGCAGAGAAAAAAATCTGAAAATTGTGATTCCGTATCTCTCCTTATGGATGAAATTGATAAACATGAAAGAAAACGCACTTTAAAGATGGATGATAAAGATGTTATTGAACTGCAATATTCTCATGATCCAGAACTAACCGTCGACGATATCATTGAATTGAACAAGCAAAGTCCTGTTGAAGAAGAAGATAGAGACTACGGAAAACATTATTATAGTTGCAAAATTAACCAAAAAACTAAACTTTATTGTAGCTGGAATAAAGGTTTTTGAACAAATTGATTCGGACGATAAAGCTGTAGCAACGATTAGAAAATACTTAGAAAAATCTTTCTGCTGTTACAAGGAGTTTCTAAGGGAAGAAAAGTTTGCCGGTTCAAACTAGATTGCGGGATTTTTTTTCACATTTTCAAAGACTCGAACGGAACAACTAGAATAACAATACATTATAAGTAAGGACTATTTATTTATTCAAAAATTTTATATTAGAAACGTATTTTTGTGATTGTTAATTCTGTATAACATTATCCTTAAATACAATAGATTTTGCTCATTAGATTTTGTAAATTTTTATTGATTATCCAAATTTACCTCGAATTACGTCGCTAGTCTTCAAAGGAATTGTTGACGTAAATAGAGGTATTACTGTATTTATTAAAGGAAAATGTCCCAAAAATGGCAACCTGTGGAAATGTACAATTTTGAAATAGCTAAACATAATACCAAAATCATTTTAAGAAGGTCTATTTTTTGCCAATAGAAGCTAATATGGTAACTCGGCAGATTTAATTGTCTTACCTCGGAGTAAGATAAGAGCAATAGCTGCCAATTTTCCAAATTTTGAAGATTGTATATTTATACCCATCCTCATATTTGAATTTACAGCCATACATGAATTAAAAAGGAGAACAAAGTCAGGTAACTTCCACCAGGACATTCATTTTCTTCGAAATATATAAAGACGGAATCGTGCTATTGAATTTTCTGTCTTTTCTGTTTTGTTTCCTTGTTTGATTCATTAAGACATCCTGTCAAAGAAAAGATTTAGCAAATTTGGAAAATTACTTTTGTACGTCATCTTTTGTTGTTCATTTTATTGTCAGATTTGAGAATGGTGAATTTAGGAATGTTGAAGTGGACGAATTTACGACAAGAATTTTTAAAATGTGTTGGCTACTCCTGGCTTTGCAATGAACCTCATAAGCCATGAAGAGATGGAATGTGACAGATATGCTTAAATCTTGACATATCAATCATACAGTGCTAACAAAATGAGGTATTGGAACAACATTCTTAATTAGAATAAAAAATAGACAGAGATTATCATCAAAATGTTATTGATGCATATTTTGCCAAATGGCAATATTTCCTTTTCATCTCACTGCTGATACTCAAGTGGGAAATATAGAAATGTTTCATCTTTTAAAGACATTGCAGGAATATCAAAAATTTGTAAAAGTGGACGAATTTAGGTGACGAGATGTATTTTATGAGCTTTATATAATTTTTATCCTATTCATAAGCATGTGTTCTCATATAATTCTCACATTTCAAAATAGTAATTTGATAACTTCAGTTGAAAAAGGAGAGTCTAAGAAATGTATGTGTAGCAATTACAAATTTATATTTACTTGGTATTTCTATTCGTTATTAATCATTTGAGATTTAATTATTATGCACACGATTTCAAAATATTTTCCTTGTTCATCTCCCTTTTAGCATTTACTTATAAATTCTCTGTCTTAGATAAATACACAGTATATTCTCAAATAAATGTCCGTATATCATAATTATATATGCAGCTTTCGGATTAGAAAGTGCAATTAAAAAATAAGAAAAAAAAGAAAACTCTAAAGAATGGATTTAGTGTTGATTTCATATGCATATCATGGTGTTAAAGTACTTTTTTTGAAAAAAAAAGAAATGGATATCAGTCTGGAACAATTTAGGTTTTGAGAGATTTTTTACCAGTTTTTTGAAAATTATACCATGGATTTTCATAATGCTATTTATCTCCTTAAGATGAAATCATAAATTATTACTATTTATTCTTATTTAAATGTTGTTTCATTAAATTTCCTTTACTCTGAATGTCATGAATACTTTACGTTGAAATCTTACAAGCTTCGTTTGCATAATAATGTAATCTCAAATTGTTGATAACGAATAGAATTACCAAGGAAACATAAACCTCAAAATCTTCATTCATTTATTTCATTCAATAAATATTTAAATAACGTACTTATTTCTTCATTTTGTAAACAATACTAGAAAATGGAATTACTTAAATATTAATGCATTTACAATAAATGAACAATAAAAAAAAAAAAAAAAAAGAAAAACAGTGGAACCATGCTAGTTTTTTTCACTGCCGTACTTGAAATTATTAGTTGATACTTTGCAATCATTTGTTTTTTAATTTGTTTAATGATCTTCAATTATTACTTAAAACGTATTTTAGCGAAATGTGAGTGTACTATGTCAAAAGCCTTTTCAAATACCTTTTGTATGACACATTTCTAAACGTTTGTATGTGCATAGAAAAATTAATATTGACATCAGAAATAATACGTATCATAAATCCTTATATTATACCACAACAAAAACTAATAATTTTAATGTAAATAAATATGCGCATATATATATATATATATATACTGCTCAAAACAATTAAAGGATATTGCAGTTTTAGGAGGATTTTGTATCTGGGAAACTTTTTAGCTGATTGATACATGGTCGACAGACATAGTAGGTTATATGAGAATAAATTACACATGTTTGGCAGAAAAAAATGCATTTTATTGCGCATTTGTGTACAAAAGTAAAAAAAACAATTTGTGCATATGAGAAAAAAAGAATAAGAAAAGGTGTTTTCTTCAAAGAAAATCATTTTCAGTAGGGGGTATGGTTTCCACGGGCGGCCAGCAACGTTGAACACCTTTGAGGCATGGACTCAATGAGGCTATTAATGACGAGTTGGGGTATTCTGCCCCACTCTTCCAGAAGAGCTCTTTCCAGTTCTTGGAGAGTTTGTGGGGGTTGTTGGCGGCCAGAAACTCGTCTTCCTAGAGCGTCCCAAACGTGCTCGATTGGATTCATGTCTGGAGAACACGCTGGCCATTCCATTCGAACGATTCCTTCCTCGAAAAGGAAATCCTCCACCAGGTTTGCACGATGTGGCCTGCAGTTATCGTCCATTAAAATGAAGTTATCTCCGATTGCTGCAGCGTAAGGGACTACAATAGGTCTGGGGATCTCATCCCTATATCGGCGACCAGTCAGAGCTCCATCTCGAATGATGTAGAGGTCAGTGCGCCCGTCAATGGAGATGCCACCATACACCAACACTCCTCCACTGCCAAATCTGACACTTTCGTGCACGAACGCAGGATTATTCCTACTGCCACGGTCCCTCCAGATGAAAATACGCCTATTATCCGGATGCACAGAAAAACGGGACTCGTCAGAAAACAGAATATTGCTCCATTCATTTCTCCTCCAGTTGACATGCTCGGTTGCCCACTCCCTGCGGTCGCGACGATGCCTTGATGTTAATCTAACACATACCATCGGTCGGCGAGCATACAGACCTACAGCATGGAGCCGGTTTCGGACAGTCTGAGTTGAAATCGTGGTGCCTGTAGCCGAGCGAAGGTGTTGTTGGAAAAGAGTAGCGTTCATGTTTCGGTGTCTCCGAGCTGTTAACGCTAAATACCGATCTTCATTGGGCGTTGTTGCCCGTCTACGACCTTGCCCTGGTCTTCGGCTTGCACATCCACTCTCCAAAAAACGGTTCCAGATCCTGGAAATGACACTTTGTGACACTCCAATGGCTTGCGCTACTTCGGCTTGAGTTTGGCCCCCTTCTAACCTATCAACAATTCTCCAAGCTTCTGAATCTGTCAAATGACTTCGCTGAGACATCGTACTCATCGAAACAAAGCAATCACTGAATGCCGATCATCCTTGTCTTCATTCTCTTTTATCCAGTTGAATGTCAAGTTTCATACGCTGCCGCTGAAGCGACGTTTTTGACGTCGAACTCAAAATTTGCATACTCCACAGTTTGAAAACCAGAAAAATTTGCATGTGTGATTCTCTTCTTCTATTTTCGGCAAAAGAAATTTCGTTTATATCTTTATTTTATATAAAACTTCAAATATCCTTTAATTGTTTTGAGCAGTGTATATATATATATATTGCATATTAAAATGTTATGGTAGAGCTGGGATCACTTCTGATAACATATATTATAAAAAGAGCAAATATTGTGCGTGTTTGTATATATATAGGCAATATAACTTCGTTTCTTTTAAAAATTATTTTTTTCTTTTTTTTTTGCTCCTGTTCATGTGTTTTCGTTTTGTGTTGACAGTAGAATCTTGATATATATATATACAAAGACGACACAATTTAGTTGATTAATTTCCTAATATTAATTAAAATGTACCAAATTGATAAAAAACTACCAGAATTGTATCATAAGTATGTGTATTATTTCCTATCTCAATGGTGAAATCTTGATCAGTTGTATTGAGTTTTGATCAGTTGTAAAGTTGTTGTTATTCCACTGCCAACAAGACCACGAATACTTTCACACTTAATATTTCAGTGTGTGGAGTTATTAAAGATGATATTTATATTTCGCCGTTTCTAGAATATATTTCTGAATTTATATCATGAATCATCATTGCACTTGGTTTGATCTATACTTCAAAATGTTCACAAACAAAAGGAAGAACCTATATTCAAATGTAGTATTTGCAGAAATATTAAAGTACAGACATATCGAACATTTATCAAAAAGATAAACTTCTTGAGTTTCTCTATCTTATTATCATTTTTACTCTTATGTTTGGCTGCATAACTGCGCATAGTAAAACATTCCTTTTGACTGATATTTTTGTATCCAGATTGTTGTATATATTAGGATATATAGATTCTTGTTTATCCATCCAGATCAGATTTCTGTTACATCTCCAAAAATTGCAATGAACGTTTTGTTTATGATACAATATTTTTTATCTGTTAAAATGAAATCACTCTTATTTTAGATATACTTTTTTTTTTTTTTTTACTGAGAGAACGGGCACGTTAAAGAGCTTTGTTTAACATTATATGTGAGAAAATGCATACGTCTAAATGAAACGTGTAACCTCAATGAAGTGTAAAAAATCACGGAAAATCATAGATTCACAATTGATGAGGTTGGATGAAATTATTTTGAGAATATTTTCCGAGGAAGTAGGATATACTTTTAATGCAAAGTTTAAGTATCTGGTTATTTTTATTCAAAGAAGAAAAGCAAAAGTGCCATTACGTCATATTAGTCATGTAAAATAAGGATACGGTCATTTAAGTTGCATTAATCCATTGAAAAAATATCTGGTGATTATTCTTCTGTATTTCATGTCTTAGTAATGTCTGTTATTGGCTTCACATCCATGCGTCACAACCTTTTATGTTTTGCCTAAATCCTACATTATATATGAAGGAAAATATTTCGTCCTTATGTCGTAAATAAACGTTTGTCCGTTATTTTATTTTCCTATCTTCAAATAGTCTATAAGGTGTTCTTTAGTAACATTACAAATACCATCATCTCACACTTACTTTCTGCGGAATGCCAGTGCTGGTACTGTCACCGACAATTTTTTTTTCACAATTGCCGTTCTTTGATGTTTGAAGTAAGAAATGCAACAAATCATTTCTAATAGATATGGAGTGACTTTCATCAAATTTGAGTAAAGAAATTTTTTTACCATATAATTCTATAGCCATACTGCAAATTTCTGGCGTTTGCTGCCTCATTGATGTTTCCTTCCTCTATTGATAAATTCTGAAACTGTTGTATATTATACACAATAAAAGATATCTTTAGGAGATTTTATATTATATTATGGCTTTATACTTTTTTAAAAATTTCGTACTTTGATTATAGTAAAATATTGAATATTCTACAACTATTTATATTCACTCTGCAATTAATAGAAAAATGTAATTATAGAAAATCCCCCGAAACACTGGTGGATTTAAGGAATTTTCAGTACAATTTTTTTTTCTGACTGCCGTTTGCATTCATATCGAAAATTATTTTTTTTTACTGATAAAATGTGAAACTGTAGAATATAAATTTCAATGAAAATAAATTTTATGAATTTTTTCAATAACCCAAATCGGTTATACTTCCTTTCAAATTTGCACTTTCCTTACACTACATTGCTGAAAATGCTACCAATGCTATGAAAATCAATTTTAATCTCTATTCAAGGTACGTGTACCAGTAATGGGTGGTGTACCAATAATGGGTTGCCTACTTTGGTAAATAGAAAACAAGTTTTGATATAACATTCTCAAGCAGCTAAATTAAGAAGTGATTAACTGTAACTTTCACTTTATTAAGTGTCACTTTAATTGCTTGCGACTGTAATACATAATTAATTTTTTAATTTTACAAAGCAGATTGTTTCTTATAAATATAACATAACCCCTTACGTACAATCTGAAGGTAAATGTACCAATAGTGAGCCACTTAAAAAACTTTATGTAATTATTATTAAAATACCAATGAACGTTAAAAGATATTGTTTTAGGCTAGCCCTAATCTTGATCTATTAGAATAAACATTCATAGTTTCAAAATATATTCCTTGGTAAAAATGAAAAATGAAATGTTTACCTTCTTCTATGATCTAGTAGTGGGCATAGTAAATCTCCGTGCTAGTTTTAATTTGCTTCTACAACTAAATATACACAATGATGAAACGTATTTAGTAATTAATATGGTTACGTTAAATAATTTCACTGCTAAATCAGCAGTTCAGGGACATTAATTTCAGTTCTAAAAATCCGATTTTATTTTGGTCTCACTTTACTTAATGGCTAATGTAGTACAATCTGCTGTGTAATTTTTTTAGATTAGATACAAGGTGTCTCTTTTTATCATTGACCAATAGCTATTTGCTAAGCCACCAGCTTTAGAGGTATAGTTTCAATTGCAGAATTCTTCCAAATGGGAAAATCATCATTAATCTTCATAATATAGAAATCTATTTTCGTCAACATAGTTACATTTTTTTATTTGCGAAATTTACATTTTTATGTGGTTCTTGAGACTTATATTTAGAAAACCTGCATCCATACTTTATCAAGATAAACTATTTAAAATTCCTATCTTCTTCGTCCAAAACATACCCAGTTATGATACGTAGAATTCTATAAGTTTTCAGCGTTTTAAACACCAAGAACGCTTTTCCTTTTTTGAGTACAAGAATTATACAAATCGTAAGGCGAAAAACTTAGTGAAATTTATTAGTTTCTATCAACGAGAACAGTAGACATTACAGCAACTTTTTTCTGGAACTTTGTAGTTTTTTCTCTCAGTATTTCTTGGTTTTGTCTATTCATAATTTTTAACTTTCAGGTAGAGCATTTTATGTGTTTAAGCAGAATTCTGTTTAAAAAAAAAAAAAAAAAAAAAAAAAAAAAACGTTAAAAACTCTTATCCTCCCTCTTGCCAAAATATCCACTAAAAGCTTGACTTCTTCAGCATTCAAAGTTTTAAAATTTTAAATTATATTACATTTTCTGTTCTATTTTTTACTTTGTCGTATCACAAAGTAAATTATCATATAAATTACTATGTCCCCTCCCCCGCATCGTAAATTCTGTTCTTTTTGTGTGTGTGTTTCCGTAAAGTCTTTAAAATTCTGTAACTTAAAAAAAATTGCTGCCCTATTTGTTACTTTGCAGTAATGATAAATAATAAGACAATCATCTAATTACAGGAGAGGTGTAGAAACAGAGAAAAAAACATATTTTTCTTTTACTTTTGAGACTATTCCTATAGGAAGATTTCGCGTGTTAATGAAGTTTCTCAGAGAAATCATAGTAGTTTTCTTCTACGTGGTCTTCATAAATGTTCAAAACTGCTTTTAAAATAACTGTTTTTAATGGGTAATTTAACCTTTATAATGATTAATGTTATCTTAAACAAATATAAGATTTCTTACAACACAAGGCCTTTTAGGTTCCAAATGAAGACTACATTGTACTGTTTTAATTTCTCTTTTTATGAATTTGTATCTATATTTAAAGCAAAACCAATAATAGGCAGCTCTTATTAATGAATTTATTTAAATTATATTTTCTTATACACGAAAAAAAAAATATTAATTCTTTAATATTCTGATATTGTTTGCAAATGATTAGAAAACAAAGAAACCAAATTCTAAATTTTAATGAAAAATATTTTAGTGCAGTGCAAAATTAATAGAAATCAATAGCTATGCATCACTTTTCAATTAACTTGTAAACATTTAAAACTCTATAATCACTCAATAATAAAAATTTTACCAATCAACCAATTTTGAAACATAATCTATTTAAGAGATTAACTTTTTCTTTTAACAATCACATGTCTGATAGCGTAGTCTCATAGCTTAGTTACACTTTCAATTCTCCAGAATTATATCACTTTTGTGCACCGTTAGTAAGCCACTGGTTCTGATGAACAGAAAACTAAACAAATTATATACAACTTATAACCAGAAAAAATACTTAGTTAAAATAAATTAAATATAGGGGAGAGTCGGACAAAACCGGGTAGGTGGATAAAACAGGATTCCAGGTTTTATGGCTTGATTTCTGGCGATATATAGCAGAAACTTCTAGAATTACTTCTATGCGAGCGGCTTGACAGCACCCAATAAACAGTAGTCGTGTAAAACAACTCATTTAGCAGTGGTGATTTTTTTAAAGTTTCACGTGAAATTGTTAACGATTCGGCGTCTGCAATATTACGTTACCAGTCCTAAATGCCTAAGGATTTAGTTTATGTAAGTAAAACGTATGATAGCCCATTATTTACTTGTTATTTTAACGTTTTGTATTGGTGTCTATGAGTTGTTTGAACAACACTAGAATAACATTTCATGAAAATGGCGTGGTCGGCCAAAGCCGGGATGCGGGTCGTCGGAAATAACCGGGAAGTTCCCGGTTTTGGACAACTCATTTATTTGCGTGATGGAAATGGAATTCACTTGTTTAGTTATTGTTTTACGATCTATAAATATTTAAAAACTATACAAAAAGTATTATTTAAATTAAGTTGTTATATAGAAAACAGTTTTTTAGTCATTTATATTCCAAATTAAGTGGAAAATTAAAAAAAAAAATAGTAAGTCATCGAGTTCGGGCTAAATTAATTTATTCGCGAGATTAACTTTTTGTTTAATTTCATGGTAGTTTTTAAGTGCTTAATTTTCTGTGTATCAAATTATTTGTACCTAATAAACTACAAATAATTTTTACTTTCTTCTATCTTTAGAAAAAGAAAGTGTTGGATTCATGAAAAATTTCGACTTCCGGTTTTCGATATATTTATACGTTTTAGAAGATCCTGAACATGATTTGATGGTTTTTAGAAAATATCTGTCTGTGAGTCTGTCTGCTGTATGAGAGAAAAATTTTGTGGGCGCTCTATCTCAAGAACTAAAGCACGTAGTCCCAGATCACCTCCCGCTGAGACAACCGAGAGGCCCATGGAAGTGGAAAAGGATCCTTTGGCTGAATATCAAGTATTGCCTGAACAACAACAACATCCTGATGTAGGCTTGCCTGTTGGAACCTATAAACCTCAGCCTGAGAAAGGGAATGGGTCTATAGAGAAGCTGTGAACGCCGACTTCGAAGGCTCCAGTTCCTGTGCAAGACGACGACGTCGGATTGCAGGTTCTTGTGCAACCGTCTACATCTTCTCAAGGTCTGGGCAGATATATCAAGCGTCCTCTTGCAGTCTCACCACAGGATATAAAGCCTATTCCAGTACAAACCGGCCCTAGGGTCATTAGGAAATCCGTCAAGCGTCGAGGAAAAACAGTTATCCTTACTTCACCCCCTAAAAATTAGAACACGAAGTAGAAGAAAAATATAGGATAAAAAAAAACAATGGCTCTCCGTGAGTGCCAACAGAAGTAAAAACTTGAACAATTCGTGTGTATTTTTTGAATCGTCAGGAAACGTTTTATTACGCAGGAAATACTTTTTAATGAAGTGTTTTTTTTTATTCATTATAATAAACTACTACTACAAAAATTATATTACAATTTTCATTTAATGCACTATTGTACATGAAAAATAATGCATATTACTTTACATACAAAAATTGCAATCTATTGCTTAAAACGTAAATTTACAAATAAATGAAATATAAAATTTAATTAATTGGTATTCTTTGAAATGAATACCAATGAAACTTATCAATTTTCATCCACAATTTAAACAACTATCAATTCATTCATCATTTCTTCCATGAGATTTAGTTTCATATCTTTTGTTATAACATTTATCTGCAAAATAGGGTTCCCTCTTCCTATCACTCCAAAAATGATTTCTTTGCTGCCTGTCTTGTTTACGGTATTCGTGAACATTATGCTTTTTTCTATCTTCATACTGCGCGTATTGTTTGCGGTGTCTATAATTTCTATCAACAAACTTTTATTTTCTATAAAATGATTTCACTTCATTTCCGTATCGGTAATCACGTTTCTTAAAACTTTCGTGAAATATTTCATTTTTTTCATTTTTTTTTAGGGTTTCGGTCATCTCACGAAACCCTATTGCTCCCGCTCCGTTGTCTGTCTGTCACAGAGCCATTCTCGAAAACTGTGTAACTTACAGAGTTGAAACTTTGTGTATAAATCAGAATATCAGTTGTGAAGAGCTGAAAATATTAAAATTTTTAAAATTCGTATTATTTTAATAAATAGAAATAAAAAACCAAAATTCTAACAGCCTTTTCTTATTAAATTTGAACATTTACCCTTATAGCAGATGCCAAAAATTAAAAATCCATGATGAAATTCTATCGACAATAATTAATTTTCTATCAGACGATTTTCACGTGAAAAATAAAAATGAAATAAAAAGTTTCACCAATTGAAAAAAAAAAAGATTAATATGAAATAAAAATGATTGACGTCATAGTGGTAATAAAACAGAAAGATTTCTCAATAATACATAGAGTATGAGTATGTGTGCATGTACACAAAGCAGATTAATTACACGTCATTAGAGAATTAAAAAGAAAATCTGACGTCATATCGCAAGTTTAACGGATTTTTCAAATGTTTCAGTATAATACAAAGCGAGTATGAATATGAGTAATAGAGAATAGTAAATATATGAGTTTGAGGAACGTATTGAATCATGATAAAAACCCGATTATGGGAATATTAGCATATTTTAACATTTTGAAGGTGTACAACATGTTTAATTTTTAATTTTTTTTTAAATATCGCATTTAGTCCACATGACAGATATTATTATGACAGAATATAATAGTGGGCTTCACCCGCTATCGGGCCGGTTCAGATATTCGATTTTTTTTTTTAGAAAATGAAATTTATTTGGATTTTTTAAAGAAAGGATGAAGTGTTTTGAAAGGAATATTAAACGAAACCCTTTGTGCGAATTTGGATCACACTTACCCACTTGTTTATATTACTTCCGTCTATTTTTCTCGCGCTCATTAAAATATAATATTTTCCGTGTTTTGTTATTTCATTTTCATCTTTGGATTTGGTCTCGCGAGTTGAGTCCCTTTTATCTATTTTCACCACGCGTGCTAAATTTATCTTGAAATTATTTTCTGAATTATTTTTATTCATAATACCAATCATTTCGCTTTCTGCACGTGAACTATTTCCTTTTGATACTTTCGCTTCATTGTATGAATTGGCAACATATACAGCGGTGTCGGTAACAGGTCGCGAATCTAATGTTTTTTTCCCATCTCAAAAAATGCCCAACGCGCCTAAAGAAGTTTTCACTTCAAAAAAACAATACAAGAAAGACTTAGCCATGAAGTGAAAACTTTTCAAGATGACAGGAAAAAAACTTAGGTGAAAAAGAAGAAGCCAAAGAAAAATAGACCCTTGACATCAAACGAGGAGAAGGATGAAAGTGATGAATCATGCATCTTTTGCAAAGATTTACATGAACAATCTAAACCCAAGGAGAGTTGGATACAGTGCCTTCACTGCAAAGGGTAGGCACATCAATGCAGATGAACACGATCAAACTTTCATTTGTGATGTTTGGGCCAAACAAAATTAATCCCCTAAGGCATATCTTACATAATTGTTATTTGATGTAGATTTGATGTAGATTCAAATTCTATAAGTATAATATGTCATATCCTGCAAGTTTCCCTTTAATAAATAGTATTATTTCAAAGTTACAATGTGTTTTTAATTATTATTTCCAGTTCCCGGTTTTGTCCGACCTGGTTGGACAAAACCGGGACATTGCACACTTCTAAAAAATATTCTTTTATGACCTTAATTGTTATTGTTCGCGATTGAATGAATTCTTTTTTTCTTCACAAGGAATCAGTTTATCGTTTTAATGCAAATTTTGACTGTTTTGTTCACATAGTGAATAACAATTAAAAAAAACCCGTTATGGTCCCGAATTTGTCAGACTTTCCCCTAAACATAAAATCTTGCATATGCTCCAGTAGTGCTTCCCTATGTCCACTATTGGTACAATGTAAGAAACAATGACCTAAAAGCAGGCCAACCTTCAAAGTTTAATGAAACGGACTTTTTTTGTTTCCTGCTTATCTAAAAAATTATTTAGATTGTAATAGAGTATATCAAAGACAGTTTAATGCAAAATGAAACATATAACATAAAGGAAACAATATTGTAAATAAACACTTATCTCTTAATGTAGTCTCTAAGAATTTGCCAAAAAAATCCATTTTTGCAGACACTCTAGAATATAAACTTCTACACCAACAGCAAAAACAGTTATTACAAACATTTTATAGACAGTTTACCAGCTAATGGTTATAGTCAATTAGATTTCTTTCAATCGTTTTTCAGAAATTAGTTAAGGGCTTATTTAAAACTTTAAAAATTAGTGCTACTGGTTCCACTATAGGTGCATTTACCTTCACGTATATAAAAGTAATTGCTAAATAAAGTAACATTTACTTGTTAGAAAGAAGCGTTTTTCTGCAATTTTCTATACGGGAAATATTTCTCCCTACCATTTACTACCATATTGATAGCGCCTTCTCCGACCAATAACATTCGAAGCTACTGAAAATCCCACTATCTATCAATCTATACTTCTACTAACACAAGTGTGCAATGAAATAATTGTTTTTAAAATAAGTGCAATTTTTTAGTTGTTTTATAAGTGAAAAGAAATGAAAAAAGACCTTCCGGCCTGTACCGGGAGGAAAAGGTAGCTTTCCTATATCTTCGTTTTAAAATTTTAGCTAATGTTACACGAAAACAGCTAGTTAAAATGCAAAGAAACGTTTACAAAAGATTCGTTAATACTGAATTTGAATAAGAAATTCGCCAAATTATTGAGTAATTGCCAAATTGGCTTCATTTATGAAGACTTATTTTTGTCGCCAAATTTGGCGATATTTCGCCAAATGTCGCCAATTTTGCCAATTTTGTCGCCAATGTCGCCAATTTTGGCGCTAACGGATATGAATATATAGTTTTATGCGTATGATTGGGAAAATTATTACAACAATGAAAGAAAATAATTTGCGAGTAATCGCGTTAATGTGCTGTTTTGTTTCAAAATGTCAGCCACCCTAGAATTTCAAACTGCTCTATCTCAGCCATTTTTTAAGATAGAGGTAAACCAAAAAATGCTCTGGAATCCTTGTATCAAGCCCTAACACGTAATTAAAAAAATAAATTTGAATTTTTAACTTTTTTGTATATTTATTTTAGATTTAAATTTTTAAATGGCCGCCATCTTGAAACAAAATGGCGGACCAAGCTGGCCAACGAACTCGGTCGGGCATTGGTTAGCTTAATACACACAATTAGTTTCATCAAAATTGATTTATAAATACGAGCGTTATCGTATGACGTAGGTCAGATATATGTATATATATATATATATATATATAAATTGCAGACCTATAAATCAATCTTTACATAAACATAAATGCAAAATGAAGTTACAGGAAAAAACTTGTATCGAAGCTAAAGTCTAGAAACGAATACATCAGAAAAATACAATTATTGAAATATATTGTACATTGTTTAAATTTTCTTAATCCAAAGACTTCTAGTGTTATTTCACACTCTTTCACGTAAATTGATTTTAAAAAAATTGATTACAAAACTCTGGGAATCCTTAAAAAAATTCAATTTCCGGTACTGAAATGAAAAACTTACTTTATCTCTATTTCTTACTATTTTATTTTACAAAATAAGCTTATAAAAAATAGAAGGGATATATTTTTAAACAAATGTACTCAAAATATTTTATCAGTAATTTATCATAGGCAAAATTGTGTTTCTTATTTTGTAGATTTTTTATGCACAAAAAGAAATAAATAAATAAAAAACAGAAATACATGGATTAAAAATGTTTCTTTGAATCGATTTCTTTCATTCGAACTATACAAAATTCTTTTAAATTAAAATTTTTTTTTTATTTTTTTTGTCATGAAGTTTTCCATTGTATTAATTATGTACAGCTAATTGTATTAACTTGCATTAACTACAGTGGTGGCCAAAAGTGTGGACATTTTTTGAAAGTGTCATGTTTTTCAAATTTGTGTGCTTGTAGAATATATTAATTTTCACTTAAACACAAACGTTTATATTTCAAGTTGAAGGTAATTTAATGTAGAATTTAATAATAAAAAACAGTATTACAATATCTGTATTACAAAAAAAGTTATGCAACTAATAGTAAGATCTATCTTAGATTTGCATTTTTTTTAAGTGATACTTACACAATCAATATTTAGTAGGATAACCCTTATTTTTTAAGACAGCTTCACAGCGTCTTTTCATCGAGTGAACGAGTGTTTGAAGTTCATCTTTCGTAATCACATGGTGCCAAGAATCAATTATAGCTTCAATAAGTTGTCTTTCATTGGATGGACGTTGCTTTCGTACAAGAATTTTCAAACGTCGCCACAAATTTTCAATTGGATTGAGATTAGGGTTGTTTCCTGGCCATGATAATATATCTATGCCTTTATTTTGAAACCATACTTTGCATACTTTTGCTGTGTAGCATGGAGCTGAATCCTGCTGAAAAATAAATGGTGCATTGTTGTGGAAGAGGTCCCTGATGGAAGGTATCAATTTTGGTTCAAGGACAGTTTCGATGTATTTTTTGGCATTCAGGATGCCATCAATCACTTGAATTCGACCCACACCATCCGCAGACATACATGCCCAAATCATGACATTTGTTGGGTTTTTTGTAGTTGCTTCAATGCACTCAGGATGAAGTGCTTCTCCTACTCTACGTCTCACGTATTTTCTACCATCACTACCAAAAAGCGATATTTTACTCTCATCGCTCCAGATTACTTGCTTCCATTGATTTTCTGACCATTTAATGTGTTCTTTTGCCCACTTAACTCGTTTTTCGCGTTGCTTTTGATTTAAATATGTTTTTTTCCTTGGAATTCTAGCTTGTAGTCCAAATCCTGATACCCTTCTTCTTATTGTTCTTGAACTTACTGCAATACCCGCTACTTTTTTTTCACATCTAATGGCATCTGATGAATTTTTTCTATCTTGAAGGCATAGCCGTTTAATTTTTCTATTGGTAGTAGCACTTGTGCATTTTTTTCGGCCTGATTTGGCCTTATTTTCCACTGATTTTGTTTTTTTCATAACGTAAACAGAACTTTCGTACACCAACTTGTCTTGAAATTTCAGCATAAGAGAGGCCATTTTCTCTCAATATGACAATTCGGCTTCTTTTTGTAGATGTCCAATTAGTTCTTCTTGTTGATGACATTGTTTAAAATTAGTTTAATTAAAACAAGAACGAAAAATCATGCGTCAAGCATAGATTATATAGCACTTTCCAACGCTTCTAAAATAATTTTACAAATCATTACCGTTTAATAAGCTGAAAGATGACATCTAAGTAAACAATTTGGAAAACGCATAACATATTTAAAAACGTAATTTCAGGAATTTTCAATATATACAATATTCGGAAAAATATCCGAATACTTTTATGTTGCCCTGTATATGATCTATAGATTTGTATATATACATAGGATGCTAAATTTTAGTTTAGTTAGGAAACGCGTAGCACTGTTTAAATTCTCCTTCTGGAGTTTCTGTCAATAAACGGAAATGTGTTCGCGAACTTTTGTGCTGCCCTGTATAGGATCTACAGAATTTATACACACCACGTAAAAAGACAAAAAGCTAGTTAAGATTAAAATCGCGTTTAGTAACTTAAAACGCACTTCCAGGAATTATTGTTAACAGACAGTAGAGAATTCTTTTGTGTGTCCCTGTAAATGAACGATGACTGCTATACACACACTATTCTGTAGTAAGCCTCTTGTAATGCACCTTAGTAATATATATAAACTTCAATGCGTTTAAAATAGTGGAACATTATTTAAATAAGCCGCAGACGATTTTTCTCCATAGACGTAATGTAACGGAATTATTTTGACTGTCCCTGTAAAGTAACTCTAAGTGCTATACACCTACTATTCCATATTAAGCTTCTTCTAATGCATCTTAGTGATCTATATAAATTTCAATGCGTTTACAATAGTGAAACATTTTTAAAATAAACCGCAAATGATTTTTCCCCATAGACCGCAATGTAACGGAATTCTTTTGAGTGTCCCTGTAAGAAAACTATAAGTGCTACACACTTCAGTTGAAATAGGGAACGTGCCATAGATAACGACAATAACATATAAAAATTGCAGAGCAATCCGAGCATATTTACGGGAGTTAGAGCACGGACAGACGGCCAGACGGCCAGACGGCCATCCGGCCATCCGGCCAGACAAACCGAAGTCATAAGCACTTTTCAACTAGGTTGGAAAGTGCTAAAAATGACTTTAAATATTCAAAAACAGCAATACTCTATTTAATTGTACTAGTATGCATCATTCCGCAAAATTTTTCCACAACAATAACTCTTTTACCATCCAAATAACCTAAACTATAGTTACAGACATTTGTTTGGTCCTCAGAACAGTGTTTGTGATTGGCTAGTACGCTTTTATTACATAACACGTCCTTATTCAAAACGATTTCTGTTTGTTTGTTCTACTAAAATTAGCATTTTTTTTTTTTTTTTTTTTGTAATACAGATATTTCAGACATGCCAAGTCTCCGGCTTTTTGGATACCAGTAATTTAGTACAGAAAATGTTGTTTTATTGAATCGTAGCATTTTGCGATTTAAAAGATCAACATTTTCTCAAAAAAAAATTACTGGTGTTCAAAAAGCCGGAGACTTGGCAACTCTGATATTGTAATATTGTTTTTATTATTAAATTCTACGTTAAATTACCTTCAATTTTATATATAAACGTTTGTATTTAAGTGAAAATTAATATATTCTACAAGCACACATAGTTGAAAACCATGAAGCTTTAAAAAAATGTTCAAACTTTTGGTCACCACTGTATATACACACTGTTACTTGTACAATATACACATTGTTACTATACACACATTGTTAATTCTATTAACATTTTATTAACTAAGTACATTCTTTTAACTATATTACGGCTATATACTTTTATATTAGCCGTACACTAGGCGTTACTAGCACAAGAAATCGCAAAAGATTCGCTGTATACAGCAGCCTTTTTGATTTTTTTTATTTGAGTAGTTTAAGCGCGTAGTGCGGTTACATGTCTTTTAAATTTGTGTTTTATTTATATTATTTTATTTATTTATTGATGAAGTTTTAATTTCGGTATGGAATATTAGCCGGAAACAAATACTGAACTATTATCGTATATATTAAACGAGCAAGAAATTTTCTTGATTATGGATGATATCGAAAACGACTGGAACGGTTTTTACGATAGTTACCTTCTATTCTAAACCGAGCCCAAGAAAACGATTTAACTTGGTTCCGAATTGAAGAAAATTAGTTTTGACAGGTTAAAACAAACTCAGCACTGAAAATGCAGCTATATGTAAAAAACGGCTCGAACGACTTTCACAAAACTTGGCTCTTATACTAATAAGAGCACCTGAAAACGATCTGGCTACGTCGTTAATTCAGGAAGATTTGTTTTATATAGTTAAAACAAAATAATTACTGAAAATGTTGCTAGAATTTGAAAATAGTCCTGATGATATTATTCATGAAATTAGATTTATTCGAATACGAAAAAAACGATATAAGTAGGTATCGACTTCGGAAAAATCCGTTTTCATAGGTTTAATAAATTTTCGAAATAAATCTTCAGCAATTGCAATTCTTGCCAATACTATTGGTCAGTGATCAACAGCAACATTACGGACAGTATCGAAGACGGTGTAACGATTTTGAGGAAATGTTTCTCGTGTACTAAATCAAGCGCAAGAAAATAGCCTACCTAGGTTCCTAATTTGGGAAAATTCGTTTTAAGAACTTATAATAAATTCACCATTAAATATGTTGATGTAATTTTTTTAAATCGAATGGTTGGGTCAATTTTTCTGACATAGGTCTTAGGGGAAAGTAGGGTAAATACGGGTACCTAACAGTTTTCCTTTGTTGACAAACGTCTAGAATGGCAGGGAAATTGAACACCCCACAACAGTGTTTGGGAACAGTCGGAGGAACCCAGGAAAGTTCTTATCTTCTTGGGAAAAGTCATTTCCTAGGACCATCTGAAACAGCTCCGAATTTTGGTGGTATGGTAAAACCTGGTACTAATCTGAAATTAAATTTTTACTCATCCAGTAACAAAACACTTTATTGTATTAAATTTTGAATAAAACTTTAAAACATATATACATTTTTAAAGATCAGTAAAATTTTTTTCAGGTTTTCAAGTAATTTTATTGTTGTCGTGTGATGGCTTTCTCAGCTTTTACGTCTCATATCCGCTGCAATCCCCATATCCCCACTCTTTGCAGACTGAACATTGTATCTATTCTTCACCACCTGTTGAGTGAAACAACAATTCATTGCAGAATTCAATGCAAAACCATGGGTACCCGGTTGTGACCAAAAATCAAATGCTGGACAGCTGGACGTACACACTTTTACTTGGTATCCAAACATCGTTTGAAATCTATAAAAATAGTGGTGTACTCACCTAAATCAATATTTTAGGATGGATTTATTTGAAGAGCAATATAACGGGAAAAAGTAAAACTTTTGGGGTGAATTTTTTTCCAATAGCTCTGCATGGACGCAAATATTAACTCTCTTGAAAAGCAGATGACACACTGCTAGGGGACATTAAGCGATGAAGTTAAGACTGTCCACAGGGCACCACCCATGAGCGAGAAAAAATGGTACCAGGATTGACCCGCTTATCCGGTTTTACCCTACTCTGTCCTATATACTAATTTGAGTACAGGAAAATCTTACAACTAGGCCTAGAGTTCAAAAACATGCGCTTTGATAGGTTTTAACATTTTTCTGCCGTTAATCTCCCGTAATCAAAGTTTTCGCCCATACTATTTTGATCAGAACCAGGATTACGGAAGATATCTACGCAATGGGAGATTTAATGTAAGTCAGAATTCGGGTTGGTCTTTCATGGTATTAGGATTGATATCGACTGTTTAAATTTTTCATCGACAGTGTTGTCTTTCAAACGAGGTATGAATTATGACAATGCTCGAAGACGTGGGTTATTCTGCGGTCATCGTCGCCACTAATACAATTTATATAAAACAAGATTTGTGCACGGATTTGAACACGAAAAAATAATTAGGTAAGCAGCATCGACCTCTGAAAGGTTAATTAATAAATCATTTAGGTAATCAATAAAATATTTCCGCCAATGCCCTCAACTTATTTTTTAACATAAATCGAAAGAATCATAATTTGCGGTCAAATGGCTATTTCCGTTTTATTATTATTATTATTATTATTATTATTATTATTAAAATGCATAGGGTGTATCCTCTTTTATTTTTTGATCGATTGTACTTTCTGGGTAAAACTGTGGACTTGTGATAGGTTCTACACGTTTATTACACATATTACACAAATTGACGATTTGTTTCTTTGCTTCACAAATTTACCACCATTCGTTATCTGTGAGGCTTTAATTAGAGTTGAGTGTAACAACAGTGAATGCTTCGTAGGTCATAGGAGCAAAGAATTTTCTCAAATTAGTACTTTTTTACGTTCTAAAGAGCAGTTTGACAAGGTTATTTGTTTGGCATTTGCCCCGCCGTTTCACTTTCTTAATTTCTCGCATCATCATAAGTGATTGTGCAAAATTATTTTCCGACACTGTAAAATGCTCTAGAAATCCCATTAAATTACGGGTAATTCCATGGTTGAGTGCATATTCACATCTTTCGATAAACCATATTCAGAAATTTAAAAATACATCTGAAAACGGTGCAGGTCTTAGAATATCATCGTTGTTTCCTGTAAACAGCCACACATTTCTTTCTTTATATACAGAATGCCCTACGCGGCTGTTTTCCTTTTTAAGAAAGGAAACAGTAAGCATTTGTACTTACGGAAAATTATTGTCACTCCCATAATATTGTATTGAAAACAATGTTGATTACTCAACAATAAACAAATTTGGTCTTTCACAGCCGGGGAAATATATAACCAAAAAACCATAACTGTTATCTCAGTAATATGAAGAAAATGGATAGAGTATGTATATATATATATATATATATAAACGCAAAAATATTAACTGCCAGCATTTCTTATAACTTTTAGAAATTGGAAATATTTTTATGTAGAAATGAATAATAAATTTTTGTTTTTCCTCAAATACATTATGAATGTTAAAAAAACTACCGGGAGAGTTATTTTAAGTGCAAACAGGTTAGTCTGTCGTAATTGTCTATACGTAATAGTGATGTTATAAAAAAATCATGCTTGGAAATTTTACTTAAAACCATAAAAAATCAATAAATTGTGGTAGTTTTGAAACAAATTGTACTTTAAAGAAAGAATTTTCCTTATCGGTCGATGTTTAAAAATTCCAAATATTCGATGTTTAGATATTTAAAATACTGTAGTAATCGCAAAATTTAATCATTAGGTGTAATTTTGCGTCATCCAATTTAATGTCATCCAACGTCATTAGGTGTTCATCCAACGTCAAAATGTTGTCAGCGTTACTGAAAAACACATTTGTCGTTTATAATATAAATAATAATTTCATATCATTGTGCAAAACTATAATGATTTTAGAATTTTTTATTATATTTCATAAATTAATTTTTCACTAATTATATTAATTTATAATAACTAATCAAACAAAAAGAAAAATATTTTATTCAAGTATTTTTAAGTATTGGTTCAGTCACGTGACGAACGATACTGAATGCATACCAGCCGTTTCGTTTTTACTATCATAAATCAAAAATTTTATGTGGAATAAAACTAAAGGTAACAAATATTCGGTATTTAAATTAAAAATATATATATTTTTTTTGGCAAAAATTCAGTAATCAGAAAGTTTGATAGTTGTTATAAGTGATTTAAGAAACAACGTGAAATGTAACAATCTGTAAGAAACTTTTAAAAGTGTAATATATGATATACTTTCGTTAAAAAAAATTCGCTGTGTTCGAGTTTTCCTGGATATGCATATACAGGTATTTTGGTATTTAGAAACTGATATTTGCAGGTTTCTTTTAAATGTGTAATACAATTTCTTTTCACTATTCAATAAAATGGGTTTTTAATTAATTAGATGAACTTAATTATATTAAAGTTATTGAATGTATATCATTTTAATGAATTGCATATTATTATTTATGAGACACTAAAAATGTTATTTTTTAATTAACGTAATCAAAATTTAATTCAGAAACGTAATTGATATTTTCTCATTTCATGTGCAAAAGTAACTTTTGATTTTTAGTTCCAATTAAAAACTTCGTGTTTTCTAGATTTGTGAAGCAATGAACTTTGTTAAACATATCTGAAAACATTACAAAAGTAACATTGTATAGTATTTGATACTGAGTTCTATATTAAGTATTGTTAAGTACCACTAAATAAATATGTTTTAAATATTTCAAAATTAATTTTGCAGTAAATATTAATTCGAATAGTTAACATGAAATTTAATACTATCTGAATAATTGTAATTCACAAATTAAAATTTAATCAGAAAATAGTATATCAATATAAATTCGCCCATATGTTCGTTTAAGGATTTATATACTAGTACTCGTGTAATAGTTTAAAGTAATTTAAGTTTATTAAAAGGCAGAAAACAAACCTTAAAAATGCACAAATAGTACACAAAAAGGCAGCAAACAGCTGTTTCGAATGCACAAGCGAGATTCTTCTTCAGTGCGAGAGCAAAGCACAGTGTGCTAGAAAAGGCAAGACTGGGCTGTATTATTTGTGCATTTTTAACGTTAGTTTTCTGCTTTTAATATTCTTGCACAAAAATTATATTTGCTATTTTTATAATTTAAGTTTTATTTATAAGAATAATACGGATTTTATAAACCTAAAACGATTACTGCCTAGAATTTCAAACAATTAAAGAAGTTACCCATCAAATGTTTTACAATCAGAATTAAATACTATGAAGAAGTATTTCATGAGAAATACCGAATTTCGGAAAATTTAGAAAAACATAATTATATCGCACATAAATAACAAGAAAAAAAAAGATAACTATTCAAAAGTATATCGGATGAGAGTTAAAAAAAAAAAGTTATATGAAGAAAGATAACACATTCAACTCTTTCGTCATTAACTAATACAAAAACAAGATCCTGAAATTATCACTGATTTGTTGTTATTGACCCTAAAAGTAAAAAATATTCTGTGAAAACATGTTTAAGAAAATGACATGCCCAAAAATTCTATATTATTTTAGATTTTTCTGCTCCAAATGCCCATTAAGTAAACTAAAATATAATAGAGAGATATAATAGAGAAGAAACTTTTATTTAAGTTCCAGAAAATGAATAAGACAAAAATTTAAATGTAAAAATTCCAATAGTATAATATATATATATATATATATTATATCAGTTTAAAACTCCCGCAATCCTGCCAGAAAAGTTAAACAACATTAAAATATGGCTTATAAACATTGTATATATTTTAATAAATTTGCATGTGAAAAGGCATGACGAATGAATTATGAATGTATCGAGTGCAAATAATGTAAGTAATGTCCGTCATTACGTGTGCACATTAAATTTCTTTTTTTTTTTATTATTATCCATATATTTAAAGCTGTTTGGTAATTCTGTCAAATCTATTCCATCGAAATTCGATCGAATACGCATGCGTCAAAAAATCACCGGCCAATGAGGTGAGGGTCTATGACTGTCTCTACAAACCTGTTTGGGATCGTATCATCTGTTGTTTTTTTCTGTTGTCACGTTGCGTTAAACCTAGGAAGATATTTATCTAGAACTCACTGTGGAGTGTTTAGAAGGTATTTATTTTATTTATTTATTTTATTTATTGTAATTTGTATGAATACTTAGATGTCCATTTCGGATTTACTGTTTAAAAATGAATTTAGGCTCATAAGTTGGCGAAATCCCGATGGAAATTTTTTTTTTAGATCTCTATCATTTTGTTTATATAGTACAGAAAATAATTATTCAAACGTGTAGAACACGTAATACAAAATTGGACCACTTATGGTCTGTTTATTATCGGGAATGAATCTTATGGTGTTCCGATTGATAATGAATTCGATTATGTAAATATAATGTCAAAAGACAGTACGCACGGTAGTAATATTTTTATTATTATGTGTTCGAAAAAAGCAGAATCTGAGCATCTGAATATAAGTTATAAAATAAACAGAAATATATTATCTCTATTCGATTTAAAAGTTTTGTCATTACATAAGTGGGCTATTTTATTTGTAAAGAGTATGTATGCATTATATTGTTTGTATGTATACAAATCTTTATAATGTTTTGATTTGCAAACTCTTAATATTTGAATAATGTTTACATTATATTTGTTTGTATGTATACAAACAATATATGTATACAAAGAAGTATATATACAAACAATGTATAATGTATCATGTAACAATATTAATATTTACATTGTATTGTTTGTATGTATACAAATCTTGAATGTTTTAAATGGGCAAATTTGTAATGTTTTTTCTGTTATTTTTTTTAAATGTCAAAAAAAGATAAATTTTCAAACTTGGTATAAATAACTTAGGTACTTTTCTCTATTATCCCATTGACCACTTTTCATAACAAAACAGAAATATATTATCTCTATTCGATTTAAATGTTTTGTCATTATATAAGTGGGCTATTTTATTTGTAAAGAGTATGTATGCATTATATTGTTTGTATGTATACAAATCTTTAGAATGTTTTGATTTGCAAACTCTTAATATTTGAATAAGGTTTACATTATATTTGTTTGTATGTATACAAACAATATATGTATACAAAGAAGTATATATGCAAACAATGTATATAATGTATCATGTAACAATATTAATATTTACATTGTATTGTTTGTATATATACAAATCTTGAATGTTTTAAATGGGCAAATTTGTAATGTTTTTTTATGTTATTTTTTTTAAATGTCAAAAAAAGATAAATTTTCAAACTTGGTATAAAAAACTTGAGTACTTCTCTATTATCCCATCGACCACTTTTCATAACAAAATACTATCGCCAAACTGTATGATTAAATGCCAAAATTGCAGTCCCATTTACTTGATGTCGAAAACATTATACGTGTTTTTTATGTCATCAAGTGGTTTTTAATTCAACATTTGCGTGTATTTTTCATCATGTTTATTTGATTTATTAGTTATTTCATTAATTAAAATAACAATTGTATCCTTAAATTCTTATATTTTATTTATTTATTTTGATATTCCAATGACAACGTTCTCCCATTTATTTGGCGATAGTTTTTTTTTTTATGAAAAGTGGTCGATGAGATAATAGAGAAGTACCAAAACTTAATTACGTATATGAGTATATTCTTTGACAGTATTAATCATTACTCGATATTTTAAAACTGCATCATATTTGTAGAATTATATTAATTTAAACAATGCTTCTATTGAAGTGTGAAGAACCATATACCTCTATGAAGAACCATATATTTACATAATTGTCTTCATTAGCAATCGGAACACCATAAGATTCATCCCCGATAATAAACGGACTATAAGTGGTCCAATTTTGTATTACGTGTTCTACGATATTTTTACATACATTTAATTAATCATTTTCTGTACTATATAAACAAAATGATAGAGATCTAAAAATACAATTTCCATCGGGATTGATTTCGCGAACGTTAAAAGAGCCTAAATTCATTTTTAAACAGTAAATCCGAAATGGACACCTAAGTATTCATACAAATTATAATAAATGAAATAAATAAATACCTTCTAAACACTCCACAGTGAGTTCTATATAAATACCTTCCTAGGTTTAACGCAAAGTGCAAGAAAAAAACAACAGGAGATGATCCCAAACACGTTTCTAGAGACCGTAATAGACCTTCACCTCATTGGCCGGTCCTACCGGAAGATTTTTTTTATGCATGCGTATTGGGTCGAATATTGTTGAAACATTTGACAAAATAAGCAAACTGTTTCCACCTAGGTATTTATACACAATACAACAAATAAAATAAATGCCTTCAAAACCCTTTTGATCATCACATCAGCGTGCAAGACAATTTTTTTACCGGAAACCGTTTGATGAATTTCATTATTTTTCCATTATCGATTGACAAATTTTACGATTTTACCGCTAACGATTGCTGAATTTCACAATTTATCGACTATTGATTAACGAATTTCATGATTTTTTCCATGAACATTTGTCGAATTGCACAAAAAAAATTAAGAATATCGTCAAATTGTCTTGGGTAAAAAAATTTTGAATATTGTCAAATGCCATCGAGAAAAAAGTCTCTTTGTCAAATGATTTTGAAGAAAAAATCGGGAAATTCACAAAATGGTTTCGGAAAAAACTTCACCAAATGGTTTCAAAATTCTTTGAGTGACAGCGGGAAAAAAAAATTTCATTTTACATTCAATCATCGCAATTGGCGAGTGTGACTAAGTTTAGCCAGTGGTGGCAATAACATCAATCACCAATTTCCAGTATTATTCGCCGATTGGTGAATGTTAATTTTGTCTTATATCACAAACTGTATTTACATATACTACTAGATATAATGATTATGAACCATGATTTTTCTGTTATTGGGCGAGATTCATGTTTTTTCAGCAATTCTTTGACGAAATTAGTGTTTTTTCAGCGATCCTTTGAAGAATTTCGCATTTTTCTCACGATCCTTAACGAAATTCGCATTTTCCAGCAATTCTTTGATAAAATACATTTTATTCCGCAATTTTTAGACGAAATTTAGTAAAAAAGCGTGATCTTTTGGTGAAATTTCCTTTTTTGCGATTCTTTGACAAAATTTGCTTATCTTTCGCGATCCTTTTGCATAATTACGTTTTTTCTGTGGTCTTTTAACAAAAGTCATGTTTTCCCATTATCCTTTGATAAAGTAGTGTTTTTTCCTCAATCATTTGACAAAATCTGTTATTTTCCCCCCGCGAAGATTGGTTAGATGTTTTTAGTCTGCAGGTGCCCTAAAAAGTCTGTGACGCCCGTTGCTGCATTGCACACATTCTTCCATGGGGCATTGAACGAAGTAAATTCAACCTAAAGAATCATTGTTTCATTCCTGACATTTCTCGAAAGAAACAACGTTCAACTCATTGACTGAATTGTAAAGGGCGAAATGTGTCAATTAGCAGAAAGTGCGCAATTTGTTCGTTCATGGAAAAAATCGTGAAATTCGTTAACCGATAGTCGATAAAATTCGAAATTCGTCAATCGATAGCGGAAGAAGTGCAAAATTCATTAATCTACACAGTGGAAAAATCGCAAAATTCATCAACTGGTTTCGGGAGAAAAATTTTTCGAATATCGTCGAATTTCTTCGAGAAAAAAATTCACAATCTGCCAATTTCGGGGATGAAATTTACCAAATGGTTTCAAAATTTGTCGCGCGACAGCAGAGAAAAAAAATCTTTTTCCATTCAATCATCGCAATTGGTGAGTGTGACTATTATGTTTGACCAGTGGTGGCAATAAAGTCCATTGCCAAATTTTCAGTATTACTCGCTGTTTGGCAAGTGCTAATTTTGTCCTATACTTCAAAACCCTTTTTATCATCACATCAGTGTGCAGGACAATTTTTTTTACGGGAGACCATTTGATGAATTTCGTGATTTTTCCGTTATCGATTGACCAATTTTACTGCTATCGATTGTTGAATTTTATAATTTATCAAATATTGATTAGCGAATTTCCTGATTTTTTCCATGAACGTTTGACGAATTACGCAAAAAAAAATAAGAATATCGTTAAATTGTCTTGGGTAAAAAAAAATTTAATATTGTCAAATGCCTTCGAGAAAAAGGTTGCAAGTTGAAACGGCTGTGACTTCTTTTTCATGTTATGCATCTCCGGTGTCCATCCCCCCCCCCAAGTGGGACACTTTTCTAAATTTTGCACATACCCCTCATGTGATATATCGGTGGAAAAGTCTTTGACCACTTATACATGTTATGCATCTCCGGGGTCCATCCCGCCCCCCCCCTAAGGGGGCACTTTTCAAAATTTTGTTGACACTCCTCATGTCATACATTGTTGGAAAGGTCTGTGACTGCTTAATCATATTATGCATCTCCGGTGTCCATCTCCTCACTTTGCCCCCCCCCCCCAAAGGGTACTTTCTAAATTTTGCACATTACCCTCATGTTATATATCATTGGAAAGGTCTGTGACCACTTAATCATTTTATGCATCTCCAATGTCCATCTCCCCACTTTGCCCCCCCCCACCCCCCTAAGGGATACTTTTCTAAATTTTGTTGACACCCCTCATGTCATATATCATTGGAAAGGTCTGTGACCACTTAATCATATTATGCATCTCCGATGCCCATCTCCCCACTTTCCCCCCCCCCCCAAGGGATACTTTTCTAAATTTTGTTGACACCCCTCATGTCATATATTGTTGGAAAGGTCTGTAACTGCTTAATCATATTATGCATCTCCGATGTCCATCTCCCCACTTTGCCCCCCCCCCCCCCAAAGGGTACTTTCTAAATTTTGCCCATTACCCTCATGTTATATATAATTGGAAAGGTCTGTGACCACTTAATCATATTATGCATCTCCGATGTCCATCTCCCCACTTTGCCCCCCTCCCTCCCCCAAAGGGTACTTTCTAAATTTTGCACACAACCCTCATGTTATATATCATTGGAAAGGTCTGTGACCACTTAATCATATTATGCATCTCCAATGTCGATCTCCCCACTTTGCCCCCCCACCCCCCTAAGGGATACTTTTCTAAATTTTGTTGACACCCCTCATGTCATATATCATTGGAAAGGTCTGTGACCACTTAATCATATTATGCATCTCCGATGCCCATCTCCCCACTTCCCCCCCCCGAAGGGGTACTTTCTAAATTTTGCACATTACCCTCATGTTATATATCATTGGAAAGGTCTGTGACCACTTAATTATTTTATGCATCTCCAATGTCCATCTCCCCACTTTGCCCCCCCCCCCAAGAGATACTTTTCTAAATTTTGTTGACACCCCTCATGTCATATATTGTTGGAAAGGTCTGTAACTGCTTAATCATATTATGCATCTCCGATGTACATCTCCCCACTTTGCCTCCCCCCAAAAGGGTACTTTCTAAATTTTGCACATTACCCTCATGTTATATATCATTGGAAAGGTCTGTAACTGCTTTATCATATTATGCATCTCCGATGTCCATCTCCCCACTTTGCCCCCACCAAAGGGTACTTTCTAAATTTTGCACATTACCCTCATATTATATATCATTAGAAAGGTCTTTGACCACTTAATCATATTATGCATCTCCGATGTCCATCTCCCCACTTTGCCCCCCCCCCGTACTTTCTAAATTTTGCACACAACCCTTATGTTATATATCATTGGAAAGGTCTGTGACCACTTAATCATATTATGCATCTCCGGTGTCCATCTCCTCACTTTGCCCCCCCCCAAGGGGTACTTTCTAAATTTTGCACACAACCTCATGTTATATATCATTGGAAAGGTCTGTCACCACTTAATCATATTATGCATCTCCCATGTCCATCCCCCCACTTTGACCCCCCAAGGGTGTACTTTTCTAAATTTTGCATACACCCCTCATGTGATTTATCGATGGAAAAGTCTGTGACCACTTAATCATATTATGCTCCCCACTATGAAATTTGTCAAGTTAAAGCAACTATAAATTTTACTTTTATGGTATTATCAAGTTGTTTGCCGTCAAATTTTGACGGGTTCCATCTAGTTATTAATTTGTATTACGATATTTCAGCAGAAGTGAAAGCACTTTCAATCTAAATACAATTAAATTTGTGTCATTTGGAAAAAGTTGTTTAAAGAGGAATATTCTGTTTCTCTCTATATCACCGCCGCCGTAGTCATTGAATGTTTTGTGCCTTGAGATGTTTCTCAGCTAATATTAAGAGAACTATTGCATATAAAAAATATAAAAATCGGCAATTTTATAGAGAAATGTTCGATAAACACACTGAAGCAGACAGTTTTTAAATCGAAGAATTATTTTAATGGGTCTCAGGACTCATCATCAATCATCAACATTTTCGAAAAATTATTTTTTTATATGTTAAACTCCTAAATGTTCTGAACATTTTAATATAATTGTTTCCTCTGAATTCCCATTAGAACAGAAGTTATGGCTTTTAGAATTATACCCACTCAGAGAAATAGCGGTAAAAACAAAACTTTGAAGTCATTTTTCTCAAAATGATGTTTTGGGGTATAACGCGCAGGATATATCAAAAACTTTTCAACAATTTTTCATGAAATTTAAAAGATTTGTTTCATATTAGTCTGCACAAACTGAATCTAAATTTTCAATTATTTTGTTCAAAAAATATTTTTTTCAGGTGGTTACTGTTGAAAAATTCAAAATTTTGTATAAGCTAAATACAATGTTGTATTGAAAACATAAAAATGTTTTAAATACAAATTTATTTAGGTTCAGGATAATAATTACAATCTGAAGTATAATTAGGCACCAATTTTTTTGTTCTAGATACAAAATTTCTTTTCTAATTCTGCGCGTACTCTGTGATGTAAATTTTTTGCTTGAAAAATGACTTACAGTTTGAAGCCCTTTATAAATATAAATTTCGCAAATTATAATTTTTTTAAATATGAAATGAAAGAACATATACTTATATCTTTCATCCATTCAAAAATTGTATTTTAAAGTCATATACATTTTAAGATATTAAATGCTGAAAATGATCTTTTTTACAATTTTAAGAGTCCTGAGACCCCTTAAGAGATAATTTATTTGAAGTAAGTCAAAATAGTTCTGTTAAAAAAAGTTTATAGGAACAAAAACTATTCATAGTAATTTCATAATATTTCGAAATGATATAGTTGATAAGCTTGTGGTGTGCATTGTTTAATTACTCTTGTAATTTGACTAATCTTTTGAGGATTTATTTTTAAATATTTTATTAAACATTTCCTAATTTTAATTGAGATTTATTTAATATTTCGAAAACGCCATCTATTTAAATCGTTGCAGTTTTTTAAAATAGCGCAGATGATAATATTCCCTTTCAATGAAAAAATACATTTCCACGTGACTATTGAAAACATAAATAAAATTTTAAAATAATAATTAAATGATCATGTGACAAAAGCAATAAATGGAGAAAATTATGCCATAAAATATGTACTTGCGCGTGAATAATAAGAAGAGAAATGAAACTTGAAAATAATAATTATATTATTACGCGTTCAAAGCATTAAATGGGAAAACTTACGCTATTTTTAAAATGCTCAAGTAACAATATTTCCAAACAGTTTCAATTAAAAAATATATTTACACGAGAGATTAATTTATTTGGACAAAATATTTTACCTATTGTTTCAAATTTGAAACCAGCGTAAATAATAATATTGCCGTTTAAGTAAACTATCTTTTTACGTTTAATAATAGAAAGAAAACTTTGATGAAAATTACGTCATATTGGAAATGATACATTTAAAACATCTTACTGAAAACAATTTTCCAATACCATCGTTATAAAATTCCCTGGTGCAGCGACTTTTTATATTTAGCCATTTTACACAATTTGAATTTTTTATGTTTAATTGATCTTATTTAATCAATCACAAAAACAGCTGCTAGCTGTTTCGACAGCAGTTGACTCGGTCTTAAAATCCCCCAGTCAAAGAAAAAATAATGAAATCCGATTTCAGGAGATCGTTCACTGTTCGTTTAAATGCAATTCAATCTTCCGTAATTGTTTTAGAGCCGATGAAATTAGCCAGTTTTTAGAGTTTGCGGAATGAGAGCGGGGGTTGGCAAGCGTAGCTCGTAGTGGACAGATCTCCCAAGTATTTAAAAATAAAAATAAAAACCTTTTGCTTTGATAAGATTTCATACATGAAGACGACTTTAAATATTTTATAATCGCTTTTTATGTGTAGAAATATCGCTCTTGCGTTTAATTTTAAATATAGCCAATTCTATTTTACAGACGATATCATTCCTTAAAAAAAAGGTATAAAAATGTCTAACAAAAGAACTGTGAGAACTTATTGAAGTACTTTTATGAAAGCTTATTGAAGAAATTTCATATGCCAAAAAAATTATTATTTTAACTCTCTCATTTTTTTAACGAATATGTTTGATAAAGAACTTGAAAGTTATTGCAATTTTAATTTTCAAAGACATATTCAGCCATCTGCTTATTACTAGAATTTATAAGTGCTTAATAACATTTTCTTTCTTTTGAAAATAAAATTCTGATTTCTTTAAAAAGATGTCGAAGGCTTTTGATCCTGCTTGTTTTTAAAAGACTTTATCTCTCACTATTTTTTATTTCATGAAATAGGTGCCATTTTTATTTGGGTAATATGTCTTTAATTTCTCTATACAGTATGCAAATATTTTTTTCGGCTATATTGAATTTCAACTAGCGCTCATAGAAATTTTCTTCACAAAATTCAGCTTAATTGTAGTGTAGTTTAAAAGTTTGCTGTGGTTACATTTAAATTCATATTTTGCTAATGCTATTTAAATTTAAACAATGTTAATGATAATTTTTCAAATCAATCCGAAAAACAAATCATAAAATGATTACTTGTAATGTAAACTATAGATTCATATTTAATACTTTGAAAATTTCACACGCCTTGCATTCATAATATTCAAATTTTAATTGCTTAGTAGGCGTATGTCCAACATAGTGAAAAAGTACCTAAGCCGGGACTACTTTTTCACTATGTTGGCTATAAGCCTATTAAGCAATTTAAATTTGAATATTATGAATGCAAGGCGTGTGAAATTTTCTATGGAAAATTTTACAAAGTATTAAATATGAATTTATTAAATTAACGATGCTGTATTTCCTATGATCTCATGTTTGACCCGGGTTGGTGGTTCACGAAAATATTCCATCTTGTGCTGCGTTTGTAGCCTTGCCAACTGTTTATAGTGAGAAAGTTCTAGGCTGAGTATCGTTCACAAGTGGTTCAGTTGGTAAAACATCAGTGCACTGCACTGATAACTCGGTTTGGGTACTTTTTCACTATGTTGGCTGTACGCCTATTAAGCAATTAAAATTTGAATATTATGTAAACTATAAAGCTAACTCTAAACAGACGAGTGTCAAGAATTAAAATTTTAAGTATTAGGAAATATTTTAGCATTAGGATTTTTTTTATTGTATATGCTTTATAGAAATGTCCTATATTCTTAAAAAAATTGAAATGTCTATAGCAAAAATATATGCATGTTATATAAAATTAAAAAAAATAAAAGTGATATAAGAGCTATTTGACATTTCTGCATTCAGTTACCACTTTTAAAACAAGAAAAATAATAGAATTAATCTAAATTAAAAATATTATTTTAGCATGCACCTCAATAAGAATAAATAATGAAAAATAATTTTAAAAACTGCCTTACTGACATGATTTCAACGAATAATATAAAATAGGTGTATAATTGATGGAACCTAAGTCATTTATGTCACAGATAAATGTTCATTGAGGAATGTTGGACACATTCTAAAAATATCATATCTAATGAAATATTCAACATACACAAAAAATTTGTTCGTCTTTATGTCGTGCAATTTCTGTGAGTTTATTTTAACAAGTTTCAGTGTGATCATCCTTGGTTGCCCTGCATACATCAAGACGATATTCAACTTTCTCACAAATGGAATGAATCAACTCCGGCGTTATTGTTGTAACAGCATCAACATCTTGTTCTTATAAATATATTAAGTGTTGTATATGTCTCTGTAAACAATATTTTTACAGTAACGAAACACAAGTCTAGTGGTATAAAATCAGTATAAAATACGCAGCCTCTTTCCCCGTGCATAGCTTCTGCGTATTCTTTGAGGTTGTATGGTGTGATAATGTTTTCTCTCCAGGATTGTACATTTATGATGATACATTTTCTGTAGTTTAAGAAATAGACAGAAAAATGTCTTAGAAGCTGTAAATTCGCAAAAGTTTTTAGTCATCAAATTCAACAGGAAAAGTATTTGGCAGCAGGAAAATTTCAAACATCGAGTTGAAATAGAACTATGAAAAAAAAAAAACAAGTCTTATGTTTTTCAGATGAACACACCTCAACTGAACAAAATCTTTATAAGACGGGTTCGTTTACACGTATCTAATCCAAAAAATGGTTGAAAAAACAACGCTGCCGACCCCACAGTATTACAGGACTCCCGCAAACTCGACCTAATGTGGCCTAGAGGGTGGTGAGTTATTTTACTTCATGGAAGTTCAATACAGAAATGGAAGAGGGAGGACATCACAAAAGTACAACATACCCTAAAATAATTGTTAGGCTAGAAAAAGAATTTACATAGAAAACTAAAGAATGGATGATCAAATAAGGCTTTGTAAGTATTAAATTATTATCTATATTAATTAAAAGAAAGAAGATTTTCTCTGTATGTGTGTGTGCGCGAGCAATGGCTAGAAAAATCTTTTGCATGTAGAGGTCTGCAAATTTTGTTTTAGATAGACAAAGACATGTCTGAACACATTTTGCTCTCAGATTTTCTATTTTTCTATTAGTGTTTTTTTTTTCTATTTTTAATTTCAAATGAACGTGGAAATTGGCGTATTTCTCAAATTTTTCAATTTTGCAGGCGATTTTAAATTACGTAAAAGAACAATCCATAGTCATTCTTTAAGGCGAATATAGCACATTTATTCTCTTAAATATATATATATATATATATATATATATTCGAATTCTGTACAGCAATTAAAAAATTTCTCGAAAAAAAAAAAAAAGTTCTCTTTCTGCCGAAAGTGATGAGTTTGATTTTTATGAACAGATTTTAATTTAATACCCCCAATTTTCATTTGATATCGAATAATTTATATTATATCCATGTATGCAGGACACCTTCGAAAATCGTTCTAAAAAAAAAAGGATTTGAATTTTGCCGTATTTTTAAAACTGTTAAGAAAATAATATATTTCCAGCCTTGATAACGTAGGTAGGGTGACGGAATGTTCCCACGTTGATTTACTACAGTAACATTTTATCATTTTATCCCTAAAATCTGTTGTTAAAGCTAAGGAGTTTCTTCAATTGACAAAGATTCGTGATTTCATCCTGTGACATTGGGACATTTTATTTTGGCGCTCGAGGGGATTAAAAATCTGAGAGTAACAATTTTAGTTGAACTTTTTTTATAAACACAGTATTTTGAAGAAATTTGCTGTTGTGATTAATAAAGTTTGTGAACAGATCCGGGCTGGCCCGAATCCCGAACCGTGAGCGGTGCACGGTTCTGTCTCAAGCCGATTTTATCTCACTAAACTGGAGCCAGTTCCAGTCTTAATTTTTCTTGGTAGCCTCGGCCGGTAAATGCCTGGCGAATCCGCCAATGCTAAATAAATTACTTTTGAAATATTAATAAATCACACGAGATGATATATATTTGATTCCAGTTTAAGAGAACACACAATGTGATAACTAGTTTTCGATGGTTTCAAGTATATACTCTACCAGAACAAAGTAGCTGTACTTAGTATCACACTAATTTAAATGTTTTTAGAGTGAATCTAGTTAACAATGCGTACGTACTTTGTTCGTGTCCCTCATAAATCTATGTATTATATGTAAACAATATCCAAATAAATAAAAACCATAAATAACATATCTAACATAAAATCTCATTTTTTAAAGATACTGACACATTATTTTTAAAATATTGTACCGCTTGGCTAGCAGAAAATGTTTACAATTTAAGAAAAAAAAATGTTTTGTTCGAGTTAAACAGAATTTTGAAATATCGGAAGGCGAGTTAGCGCGATTCTAGTGTACTAGTAAAACATTACTGCTTTAATAATTTACCCAATTATTTTACAACACAGATTTAGCTCCAGTCAACTGTCATATTTTCTTGAAACACAAACCTTAGTATCATAGAATGTTGCTTATGATGATTAAAAATGGTGTATAGCATTTGGAGCATTTGTCTAATAAAGTTTTCAGCTCACATTTCAAGGATATTGAACAAGTAAGTAAAATATGTAAAAAGCCTTTCGAAGAACAAATATATTATTATAAAAAATAAGTCCATCAAATTTCTTTTATTTTAAAACGCACATTTAAAATGCTCCATACAGTAATATTTATTATTTTTAATTATGTTCAAAGTGCATCTTTGTTTTAAATCAAATTTCCTTTCCAAAAAATGACAATGATCATTTTCAAAATGCACAGCGACCAAATCTAATGAATATTTCAGATGTCATATTCTCAAAACAAACACTCTTAAGGTGAAGAAAAGTAATTTTTAATGATCTCATTAAAAAGAGTGAATAGGAAAATTTAAAAATTCGAATGTCTAGTATTTTTCATTGTTCTTGTTCATTAGCTTTTAATATTTTGTAATATTGCAGTATATAATTGAAATATTTATTTGATGGAAATAAAATATGCATGTCATGTTTAATTGCCATGTTCTAAAAACAAACGCACTAAAGTAAAACAAAAAATGTATTTTAATGATAACATTAAGAGATTGAATTGAAAAATGTAAAACGTGGATTGTTTAGTACATTTAATCAATATTGTTTATTATCTTTGTAAGCAACATTTTTAAGTCTATATTTTAGATTATACACTTCTTCTCATGATTTTAATGAAAATACGTGATGTAATGAGATTTATGTACTGACTTGAAAACGTTAAGTTTACGTCGAACGTACAGCCCTTTATATAGCTTTATTAATATGAGAAAAATTATTTATGGGATTCTTCAAATAACAATTTTTTTTCGTAATTCTAATTAAATTCTTTTAGGTATGCTTTAAACATATATCTGCAGTATATATTCGCGGAATTTAATTCAGTTTTCTTTAGGTTTAAAACAGACAACGCTCAATACATCATTATTTATTATACTTAATTATGTTCAAAAAGGAGAATCTGAATTGTAAATAAAATTTAGTTCATGTACAAGATTCATTGCTATGAAAACAAATGAAATATTTCAGTTGTTCCATTCTTTAAACAAATGCGTAAAAATGCAAGGAAAATTATTATTAGTTACCTACCACATTAAAAGGGTGGCGTTTACAGCCTTATATGATCAGTTTTAGTAGATATATTAAAACAGCTCTTTAAATCTGACTATTAAAGCAAAATATTCGCATTTTTAGGTTTCAATTTAGAACACAGGGGAAAAAATCATTGTGTAAATAAATATTTATAATGTTTTTCACATTAAAGAATTGAAATATTTAAAAATATTTAAAGATAAGAATATATTTATTAAGCAAAATATACATATAAAATAGTGTATCGTACTGTAGGGGGGTTTTGTAGAACCATTGAAGTAAAAATCACATGCATGTAATGTTTTTGTATTCTTTTTAAATTTATTTTTGTTATTTAATTTATTTTAAAGTGTTAAATTTTATCGTTTTAATTTCCTAAATTTATTTACGATAGGATTGAATAGTTATTTTTATTAAAAATTATGCGGTAAAAGATTCCGAAATACTAAACATTTTATATTTTCAAATTCATCCAATTTTAAAATAATTAGTTTTTTTTAAATATTTAATTTACTTTAAAAGAGATCTCTATATGAAGATTCATTCCTTGCTTTAAAAAAAAAAAAACCACTAATTGATCAAATTCAAAATGTGTAAAACCCACTTTTTAAAATAAACATAAAATATTAAATAATAAGTTTAGTAGACAGATTATATGCTTATATATAAAAAAATGTTCAGGCATAAAATTTATTTATATGCTAAGCAATGAATACGTGCTTCAAGATTAAAAGCATTGATTAATACATATTTTATGAGAGTATATAAGATTTTTATCTGTGTGATGGAAAACACAAAGATTCTCTTTAAAATATTCTTCTTGGCAATTATCCATATAAAAATATCTTGTACATGCCTTCAAGCAGACATAATATAGAAAAAGTTAAAGTTCAATATTTAGTAAAAATTATATGTTAAGTATCTTAATAACTTATATCTGCCTTAGAAAGATATTTTGGCGCTTGTTACATGGCCTATTGAAGTAGTTCTGTTGTATTTTGGATTTTATGATCGTGTTTGTCAAAGATATCTCTAAAAACAATTCACTTGTGGTGAGTTTGAAATCGAGTAAAAATGTAAAACTATAATGTTTAAAGAAATTGAATTCTGGGACATTGGAACGATGAAACTGAAATGTAAACTTAACAACGAAATAAAATAATATTTTCATGCAAATGTTTAAAGAAAATGTTCTGAAAATATTGTAGTGCTTTATTCAAAATTAAATATAGAAATTACAATAGGAATTAGATTATATTTTTTACACGTAAAAAATGATACTTTTTTAAGCGTCATGTTCTAGAGGACAATAGAGATGTTTTTCCTTAAAAGGAAAGCAAAATTCTCTAGGTGTTCTCTTTACTTATAGAAAAACAAAGATATTTAAATTTTGAAAATAAGAATTTTGTTTAATAATGTTTAAAATATATAAAAAAAAGGGGAGGGGGTTAATTAAATAATAAAAAAATGAGTTTATAAAAAGGAAATGTTTTAAGATACCAATGAAAATTTTAATTAAAAAACTTAAATTAAAAAACCTTTAACATTACTCTACCAAATGCTTTGTTATTTACTAAATCCATTTGTCATATGCTGCAACAATTTGAATTTTTACCGTCAAAATTTGGTGTAAACAACACTTTAGAAAGAGCGAACTTTATAATTTAGATAAAAGTTTCGTAAAGAAAAAAACGTATCTTTTACCCAGATTGAATTTTTTTTCTAAAAATTTACTTAGAAAAGTAAATTTGGGGACTCTTTTGTATTTCTTTGGGTAAGCACAGGATTCCCGGCCCTATTCGGTAAAGAGGCCCTGGATACGAATACCAAAATTGTAGAAAATAAACATTCCGTTAATCTTTCTAATGTTTAATGTTTTTATTCGCACACTTATCTGTGAACTGACGTATTTCCTTAACGACAAAATAGAATGTATACTATATGTTTGATGTGAGTACGAATAATTTAATAGTAGCATTTTTAAATAAGTAAAGTTTGATTGCACTATTTAAATATTTCAGAAATTATGTAAATCTATCTTGCAACCTTGTTTGTTAATTCATTCTAACGTGCATTTTTGTTAACTGATTATATTACAATGAAACATAAACATGCCCTTAAGATATCCTGAACAAAAATTAAATTAGAGGGAATTCAGTACAATGTTTGTGGAAGAGGCATTAGAAAGTTTGGAATTAGGTACACAATGAATAATGAAATTTTTGCGTAATTTTTCAGAGAAAATAACCCATTTTAAACTTTGCTGGGTTAATAACGCTCTTTGGAAGACATTGCGAACAAAGAAATATCTGGAATTATTAAGCATCTAGTGAAGTACAAATAAGGAACACAGTTCACTAACATTTGAAATCCCATCATTTGTAGTAGTTTCACCAAATATTTTAGAATATTTAGTAAACACAAATGTGGAATAAGTTGCTCTTTTCAAACTTGTTTTACAAGCTAAAACATTTTAAATTAGTTTGAAGATCATTTCGAATTTTAGAGCAAGAATAAAACAATTGTAATCATTAAAACCTTCATATATAGTCTGTATTTTTTTCAATAATAAGTCCTAGAAATTGCTATTATTTCCCTAAAATCTTATATTTTATTTAGATCTTATTCATCAGATTTGAAGAAAATTACAAAAAAATAAATAGGAAATTTATTCAACAGAAAATGAAACAAACTACAGGAATCTCATATATATATTTCTTTTTTCTATTCATTATTAGAAAACCAGAAAAGAAAATAATTATTTATACGAAGAAAACACCTAATCTAAAGAATAAAAAATAAGTTCTATAAAAAAATGGGAAACAGATTTCATGCAATACAGAAAGTTGTTCGCACTTTATGGAAACGATTTTCACAATTAATTTCTGAACATATATGCCAAAATCTTCGCACGAGTTTTACTCTATTGTATAGCCCTGACTCTTGATTATAACACTGAATCAAAATCTTCATAATAGACGATTTTTCTCTTAGTAGAATCATATCAATTTTCTCCCACACGTCTTGGAAAACATTCCAAAGTCTTCCAATGTGTTGTAGATAGAGCTATCTAACACACACATTAACGAACACATAGGTGGTGATAAATAAAAAAAATATCGTAACACTGGATGAAACATGGCTTTATTTAAGTGAGTGTATCCAAAGAAGAGCAATTTTTATCCATTAATAGAAAAAAAAGAAATAAATGGGTTTGTGAATATAAGGAGAAATTTCCAAAATTATTCATGATGGCTGCTGGATTTTGTTATTAAATTAAATTAAAGATAAAAGATGCAGCAAGACTAAAGTGATTTAACTGTATTAACAGTAAAATATTTTAGAATCCATTTTTGAAAAAGAAATTTCAGCTTCATATGAAAAGACATTAGTTGGGCGTCATATGAACAAAGTCTCAGAGACGTTTTTCCATAAGTCAACTGAAGCATATTTCGCAAATGAAGAATCCTAAACGGAAATAAATTGTGTATTAATTGATGAAATGCATGTAAAATCACCTGACGTACCAACCCTCACTCTTCAATGGCGCATTTTTCTGCATTTGGATTGTTTAAATGAATTCACGCACATTGAAAAGACTTTGGAAAGTTTTTACAAGAGGTATCGGGAAAACCTGACATGACTGTAACAAGAAAATTCTATTATCATAGAAATTTCGAGCTAGAGCTATAGCCAAAAGTCAAGGCTATTCCACAAAGTCAAATGGTTCCAAAGAATATGCCATTTATGCGTAGAAATTAACTTTGAAATCCGTTTCCATAAAGTGCAAACGACCTTCTGTATAGACATTTTATAAAAAATTCTCATCTATGTTTATCAAACGAAAGAAAAATTAATGCATACAATGTACTTTAAATTAATTACAAATCACATCGCTACATGATTACGCTGAGTAATATACCTGTTTGTATGGTTATAGCGAAAATAAATTAAAGATTCATATTCTGTACAATAGCCCTTGTACCTAGATTGATATTTTAAAGGAACATACTTCATACGTAATTCATCTTATTGTCAATATTTTCGTAAATATTTATACTGAAAAAAGAAAACACATCCAGGCTGGAAAAAAAAGGATAAGATTAAATGATGAAATTTTCTAAAATTACGTATTTCGATAACAGACTTTTAATTTTGAGAAGAGTATCTTCAGAATTACAACAATAAAAATTTAGACTTTTTTTAGTGTGTGTGTGCAACATTGACTTACATATTGTTCTGAAAGTTCGGGAATAATTAAAAAAAAATGACAGTTTACTTTTGATACTGGCATTAATACTATTAATGAAGTTTTTGTTGTTTTTTAAAATTATTATATTCCCCTTTGTGCACATTTGCAAGAGTTTTAATATTTAAAGTTATGTTTGGTAATCAGAAGTGTGTAGTGACTGATAATCTACCAAACGGTAAAAAGTAGCTTTAGTGGTGGAATTTTTAATACAACTATAATAATGATAAAAATATATTTAAAATTTAATAAAAACTAAATTTGTAGAGAATTTCAAAGATACAGATTGGTTTTCAGAGATTACAAATTGGTATTTTTTTCACGTTTTATTCTGTTAATCTTTTTTATAGATATAGTCATAATTCGAATAAGCCGTAAAATACGCAATGCAACCAATGCATTTTGCAAATAATTCAAAATAAACTTTCAGATTTAGTAAATTTCTATTCAACAGAAAATAAAACTCTTTTTTATGTAATAAGTAATAGCTTAAGAAATTAAATACTGCATGAATTCCTTTTTTTTTGCATTCATTACCTACAAAATAATATAAAATGTTTATACTAAAAATGTAATATGTATTTGATAAATTACCTGAGTAAGAAAACCTAACTTTTTGTTGTCAAATCTTGGAATCGTTTAACGAAGGGTATTTATCACATTAAAATTGATTGAGTTTTATGATTTTTTTTAATGCATGACAATTAACAGCAATTCAGATAATATGAACTTCATCTACGTCATAGCATTTTAAATGAAGTCTTCTCAGTCAAAATCCTCTTCCAAGATCTGTATAACATTTAGTTCAATAAAAATATTCTGATTATTAAAATGAATTTCACATACTCATTTTGCGAAACTGAATTCAACTATGATTCATTGATTTAATCTTTTCATAACACATTCAATTTGCTTTATTTTAGTGATTTTTTCTCTCCTTTGTATACATTTCATTTTTAAGGAATGATTGCCAGAAGCATTAATTTTATATCCTTATAGAAATACCTTCAATGTAGGGAAAATGATAAAGTTTGAAGCTTTATTTTGTTAGTGATATATTTTTATTGACTTTAGTTTAAGGAAACTGAGATTAGGAATCGATCCAGTTCTTCCCATATCCAAAATCAATAATACAACTACAGCTTTGAATGAAAACATTTTTCCACGCATTTTTAAAAGAATGTCATACTATCAATTATCTCATTTTAATTGAAAATAAAAATGCTTATATATATTTTTTTATTTAACATGCTTATAACTCATGCATAAGAGGCGTAATACAGTTACTTTCGAAATTTTATTATACGTAAAATAACTATGGACGTAAAAAATTTGGTTAAGTTAAATCGCCTAAATTTTCTGTTTAGGTACTTGCTATAACGTAATTTTTTCATCCCAAAAATATAACTTAACAGTTTACAAAAAATAGCAATTTAGCCTATTAAGTTCAATCGTTTTCAATCATGCACCATTAACAAGAAATGAATGCTTATATTACGACTTTATGCCTGGCCGCTCTTTAATGAAGGTACTCTAAGTGAACGAGTGAATTTTGATTGATGTCGCATACATTTGCATTATTAGCATTGTTGGTTAATGAGAGATCTGTTATGCCTTCCTTTAACTTTCATATAGTGCGAATGGATATCTGAAAATGGTAATCACGGTTATTTAGTGAAGTTTATTAATAAAGTTACTATGGTTGTGCAGTTTTTACATATACATGTATATGTATATAGTGGGATGTGAGCAAGAAACTTCGGCTTATCAGCGTGTCTCAAAATAAAAGTTACTCACGCTGTAATCAAACACGTGTCGTTGAGGAATCCTCTCCTAAACTTGCTATGTTCAAGTGTCTGTATGGCACGTGGGGAGAGAAATTACATCAAGGCTGCGAAAGTTGGTTAGAAATTCCGTTTTCATTTACTTAGAATAAAGTATTATTTATACTGAAGAAGTCTGCAAAGTTAAGGGATATTAACTGAGAATTGTGTTTCTGAAAAACGTAATTTTAGAAACATTGTAAATTTTGTGAAGTACTGGACATTTAGCGAATTCGGAAAGGATTTCCTTAGTACGCTTCCTTGCAGCTATCTAAATTAAATTTATTCACTAAACTGCCCTCGGCTTCTCATAATGGATTAATAATCTTTTGTTTTCTATTTAAACTGATGCCATCTCATAGCTTGAAGCTAACAGCACAGATATGATTGTTACAAAGATTCGAGAAAATATCATACAGGCTCAAAAAATAAATACGAAGAATAACATTTAATTTATTAATTTGATTTCCAATGTTATCATTAATTTACAGCATATAATCGTATTAGTACTTTAATCTTCTTATGATTTTTAATGTATTATGCTATGTAAATATATAGTTAAGCAAATGATTTATGTGCTCGTAATACTCTTAAAAAGTATATAATTTAAAACATTATTCGTTTTCTAACTTTTACAGTGAATAGATAATTGCAAATTTAACCCAATCTCAATGAAAGAAAAAAAAAGCAATATTCAGTCCCAATATATATTTTTTCAAATCTCAAAGTTTCTGCCATTTTTTAAAAAAATCGATTTTATAATTGAAAAATCTATTAAAGGTTTAACGTTGAAACTCAAATTAAGATTATTATCAATAAAACTGAAACGTTTTGAAGGTAATATTATATTTAATGTCTTTGAAAGGGTAATCAGACGTTTATATAATTATTTAAACGAACTGTATTCATATAGCGTATACTCCTTTGCATTTCCAAGATGTATGTTAAAATTATTTGGCATTATCAAATTTCTGTTCAATATTTGAATCGCAAAATTCGCACCTATTACATTTGGTCGTCGAATTTGTCAGATTTTTCTGCGATTAAATAAGGTGATAAATTATTTGTTTGTTGCAAAACTGTACGCACACACTGTATTATAATGATTTTCAAGGTGAAGGGAGAATGAACTAAAAAAAGTTTAGATTCAGCCTAATTACGAGATTGTGTATTTCGATTCTTAAACTTTTACACATAATACAAATAGTAAATTTTAAATGTCCTTCCTTTAGGAAAGTATTTTTTATAACAAGATTAGCTTGAAAGATCAAAGAAAAAATATTACTAAAAATAACACAATAACATGCAATTAAGAAAATGAATGAAAATGCAGAAATTATGAAAAAATAAATATAATTATTTAAAATAAAAATTAATATATATAAAAAGGTATAATTATTTCTTGATGCCAAATCAAAAAATGTTTCATAAAAATAAATGAATTTCCAAGAGATAGAAGATTTTTTTTTTCTTTCCAAATCTGAAAATCATACGACTTTTTACAGTTATTTCAATACTTTATAAGTCTTTTAACAGTATTATTTTTAAATGATATTTTAATATTAAAAATTATGATTGAGAATGTTATGACTAAAAGTATAGCATTTTTTAGGCAATACAATATTTCATACTTTTGAAAAGAGACATAATTTTCAAAAACATATTTCACAGAATTGTAGTGTAATAAATTGGAATGACAAGGTTGGAAAGACACGGAAATTTTAGATTAAGTTAAACGTTCTATAATTAGAAAGAGTTTGTTTATTTATATGTAGTGTCTTTTGAAAACACATTTTAATGTAAAATGCTTTATTTGTGTTATAACTTTCATGCTCAAACTAATCAAGCATTTATAAAGGTATTTTGTCTGGAAAAATACATTTTATAAAATGATCAACATGGACGAAAAAAATGAAACAACTTAAAAAGTAATGAGACAATTTAAATGATCGACTGAACATTTCCATGCTACAGTTCAGACGAAAGTTTTTTGGCAGTTACTTTCTATTTGTCTGCTGTATTAAAGTAAGCGAATACCGGTTACTTGGTAGAGTCGTTACTTTGAAATACTCAAGAATAAAAATATCACAAAACCTAATTTTTACTTTCTTCTATGTTTATAAGAAGTAAGTATTGGATTCATGAAAATTTTCGACTTTCGGTTTTCGACGGATTTATACGTTTTAGAAGGTTCTGAACATGATTTGACTGTTTTTAGAAAATGTCTGTCTGTGAGTCTGTGAGTCTGTGACTCTGTCTGTCTGTATGAGACAAAACGTTTTTGGGCGCTCTATCTCAAGAACTAATTCACAAAAATTAATAACACATATATTCAGTTAGTCCTTGATATAAATTGGTGATGATTAGTTCTTGGTGAAAATTGACTAACAGGCGACGCTGCTATGCTGCATTTTTTGCGATTTCCGCAATAGCACTATCTAAAGAACTAATGCACTTATTTTCATCAAACTTCAGATTCAGTAAAACCTTGACATAAGTAGACGCTGATTATGTTTTGGTGTAGATATCCCAACAGGTGGTGCTTCTACACAATTTTTTTTCACGAATTTGACGATAGCAATATCTCAAGAACTAATGCACGAAATTTCATCAAACTTCAGATTCTGTTAGACCTGGACATAAATAGATGCTGCTTTTATTTTGATGGAAATAGCTAAACAGGTGGCGCTGCTATGCTAATTTTTTCATTATTATCAGGATAACTATATCTCAAGAACTAATGAACGGATTTTCATCAAACTTCAGATTCATTTAGACGTTGTTATAAGTTGTTGTTGATTATGTTTTGGTTTAAATCTCCAACAGGTGGCGCTGCTATGCTACATTTTGCAAGCTTTACACGATTTCATTAATATCGCGGTTTTGGTAATCTCAAGAACTATTGCAAGGAATTTAATAGGACTTTAGATTCAGTTAGACTTTGATATAAATTGGTGCTGATTATTTTTAATGTATGCGAAACCTGTGTGAGATAGAAGAAAATTTTGGGATTGGCCCATCCTACTAGTTTCATTTATTTTATGAATTTGTCTATATAAATATTTGTCATTGTTTTTTTTTTTATAAGATTAGTGCAGTACTAGGAAACGACTGCGTTTTTAGCAACATAATAAATAAATTCATCAAAAATTTTCTATCAATTATTTGAAATTTCAGATGAAATTATTTCTTATCACATGCTTTAAAAAGATTTATATACTTTAAAAATATTTATAAATACACAGAAAATAAAAGGGAAAATAATATCGAACAAACTCAGCGAATTAAAATAACAGTTTGTTTAGATTGTGCTCATTGTAGTCAAAACATTATTTATATCATCATATTGCATGTAATTTTATTTATTTTCGTTAGTATTTTACCTGCGAAGTAGTAATACAAATAATTTAAATCAATTACAGCTGGATTGTCATCTGTTTTAGCTATATTGCAAGTTTAAAATTAAAGGTTTTATAGTTTACTAAATAAGGAATGTTTGTTATAATAATTAAATGCATGCTTTTAGGTTACTGTAATTCAGAATCATTTTATATAATAGAAGCTAAATAATCAAAAACTAGTTTTTAAGGCAAAGCTGTCTACATATTGGAGTATCAATTAAGAAATCATTTATGAATATTTTTTGGAAACATTTTAAACAAGCTGCAGACTGAGCGTTACAACATACATAGATCTATAAAAAATCCACAGTAAGGGTTTAATACGTTAAAATGCGTAAGTAGATATACTCTTGAAAAACAAAACAAGTCCAAAATCCTAAGAAATGTCTAAAGATTTATGTTAAGAAAAATACATGAAGAACTCTATGTAAGTCATTCTATAAAATTGTAACAAATAAAAGAAATTTTATATATAGTTGCATATTCGATTCTGCAATTAACATAAATTAAGCGATTTATCAAAAGTATTTTCCGGAATAATTAAATAAATCTGATTTAAACATTTCTAATGCATTATAATCGATTTCTATCAAATTTATACTTATGTGTGTATTACTTTCAAATGAACGTTTATTGATGCATATGATGTCCTTGAGACTCAAGTAATAAATATTTTCTCTAAATATTTCCATAGTATAGTGTGTCTGTTTGTATGTAGATTACAATGAAATCTTACAATGATCCGTTTAAAGTACAATGTATCTCTGTACATTGTTCGATTTTTTCTTAAAGAATTCTTATGTAATACATCATTATTTTTAATAGATTCCTAAATAGGAATCCTCAACGGAAAACTTAAAAGGCTAAATCCATTACACATTTTCTAAAAAGAATATATCGAGTTTAATGAAAAAAAAAAATAAGACAAAGTGCACCATATTTTTTCAACTGTGTACTTCTATGTCAAGATGTTAACTTTGATAACAGTTTATCCACAAAGGATTAATGTGAGGAAGATTTTAAAACTGTTTTTTTTATTTCTATATCATTAAATTATATTATGTGTTATCATAAAAGTTTTTTTGGAATGAAAAATAAGGATAATTTAGTTATGATACACACTTTAATAACAGAATTAATGTTATTGACTTTTTTAATTTTTATTTTGCACATTTCACGTACATATGTAAAATGTGTAAGTTTCGAGCTTTCTTTTTATTGGGATGTATTGTCTGCGTATTGATTTAGATTTTATTTCACCATGTGTAGTTTTTATAATAACCATTTTCACAATCAATTTTTATACTAATCACTTTTCGTAAAAAATTTCATAATGCAGCCAAAAACTAAGTTTTGTATAAAAATACGTTTAAAAGTTCTAAATTTTCATCTAAATGCTATCACATTCTAAAAAGATCTTATCTAAAGAAAGAAAGAAGTTACTTATAAATAAAATGTCATTATGATTGAAAGTTTAAATTGCTACGATAGATTATTTCATAATATAATCAAACTGTTTGCATGATTATTATCCAAAAAATTTCTAAATTTTATTCAGTAATATGTATTGCTTTCCGTTGATCTATATTTCAGATATCAAGACATAAGATGCATCATTACGTTGAGTACTTTCATAAATAACTATCCTCAAAAGTGATTATAACCATCACAGGTTTTCTAAAGATAAAATCTCTGGAAAAAAAATGTAGGAGAAGATAAAAAACTGCAATTTTGATGTCAGGCTTTTAACTTTGATAATAGTTTCCTCACAAAGGATTACAGTCATGAAAATTTTAAAAAATTGTTATTTTTTTCGATAAAATATATTACATCATACGATAAAAGATTTACCGGAATGAAACTTAATGAGAGTGTAGTTTAATACTTATATTATTGCCAGAATTATAATTATTATATTTTAAATTTTAACTTTTAAATATTTTATGTTTATATAAAGGTTCGAGATTATTTTTCCTGGGAACATTTTTCAAATATTTATGTGGATATGATTTTAATTTCTGTATGTTTTATGTTAATCATTTTTCTAGAACATAGTTAGTGAAATAATGTGCAGATGAAGCCAAAAAACAATTTTGAAAAAAAGCATATCATTCTTATAGCTTTCAAATTTTTATAAATGATATCAAAGATTTTAAAACCTTTATTAAATGAAATGAAAAATTATGAAGAAACTTTCCTTATGAATGAATGTTTAAATTACCACGTTATACCTTTCTTTATATAATCTACCTCTTTGTATAATTGTTGTAAAGAAAATTCATAAGTTTAATTAATTCTGTTCAGTTGGGTGTATCCTTGTACATTAGTTGCTATTTCAGGAAAAAAAAATATATTTTTTGCAATACATCATTATTTTCGATGCTCTCGTAAGTAACTTTCCCCAAAGGGGATGTAAAAGAAAAGCTAAAACTATTTCAAGTTTCTTAAAATAAAATTTCGAAGAAGGTGAAAAAGGGAAAAGATAAAGTACTGCTACTTTCTAAAATTGCATACTTCGAAATCAGGCTTTTAACTTTTCGTTCACAAAGGATTAGTGTGATGAAAAATTTTAAAACAGCGTTGCTTTTTCGTAGACCATTAAAATATATTGCGGCTTATCAAAATATTTTAACCGTAATGAAAAATAATGAGTGTTTATGTTTGATACTCATATTACTACCAGTAAAATAGTTTTCTTTTAAATTTATATGTTTTTTTATCTATCTATGTACATATGTACAACTTTCAACGCAGAAGCTTGTGTTTATTGAACAATATTATCTACATATTAATTATCTACTAAATATTAGAAAATAGGTGCAGGGTAATTCTTGAAAATTAATTTGGACAGTGACAACAGTAAAAATGTGAACTAATTTAATACTTGGAAATTTTTCTATAGAAAAGTTCTCACGCCTTGCATTCATAATATTTCAATTACTTAAAATGCGTATAGCCAACATAGTGAAAAAGTACCCAAGCCGGAACTCGAACCCGGGTCATCAGTTCAGCGCACTGACGTTCTACCAACTGAACCACTTGGAACGAGCGATATCCAGCCTGGCACTTCTCACACTTGTGCTGCGATTGTAGCCTTGATAACATGTGATAGTGAAAAGTGTCAGGCTGGGTATCGTTCCAAGTGGTTTAGTTGGTAGAACGTCATTGCGCTATACTGATGACACGGGTTCGAGTCCCGGTTTGGGTACGTTTTCCCTATGTTAGCTATACGCCTTTTAAGAAATTAAAATTTGAAATATTACAAAATGTGTGTTTTAACATTAAATATACTTACACCTGCAAAAAACAAAATTCTGGATTATGTTTTAAGGAATAGAGTAACGGGATGCCACTTTTATACATTTCATGTTAATCAATTTTCTAGAACTGACAATATTCATGAAGCACTATTCTTCATGTCATGCAGCCAAAAATTATTTGTATAAAATTCATAATATATACTTTTATATTCTAAATATTTCTCTGAAAATTATAAATAAACTCATAAAAATATATATTTAAAATATTTAATAATTAAATTAAATACTTGGATTTTTTTAGTATTGTTTATGAAAGATAATGTCAAATAAAAAAGTCCTTCCGGCCTGTACCGGGAGGAAAAGGTAGCTTTTCCTATATCTTCGTTTTAAAATTTTAGCTAATGTTACTCGAAAACAGGAAGCTAAAATGCAAAGAAACCGTTTACAAAAGATTCGTTAATACTGAATGTGAATAACAAATTCGCCAAATTATTGAGTTATAGCCAAGTGGGCTTCATTTATGAAAACTTATTTTGGTCGCCAAATTTGGCGATATTTCGCCAAATGTCACCAAGTTTGGCGATAATTTGGCGCTAACGGATATGAATATATAGTTTCATGCGTATGATTGGAAAAAATGATTACAACAATGAAAGATAATTTGCGAGAAGTCGCGTTTACTAAAACTTATAAATTAATATTAAAACACACAAAAACAACGCCTGCATTCAGCAATTAAAGAGACACAAATATTATAATACAGACATACATACAATAAATACAACAATCCAACATGGAGTGAAAAATTAGCCAGAATATGTGTGTTTTAATATATATTCGTAGATCGGTGGATTAGTAATAATCTAATATCGTTGTCCTGTCATCAAGGCTATCTGTTAGATGGCTGGTGACTTTCTGTCCAACATGGTTTATTAGTGAGAAATTGCAGGCTCAGGAATGGGCCGGAATAGCTCAGTGGTCAGAGCGACAGCCTCAAACGCTGTGGACCCAGGTTCGATTCCTGGCTCTGGCTAATTTTTCACTCCATGTTGGATTATTGTATTTATTGTAAGTATGTCTGTATTATAATATTTGTGTATTTATAAATTAATCGTTGGATTTTTGTAATGTGCTATCATGTTTCAAAATGTCTGTCAGCCTAGAATTTCAAACTGCTGTATCTCAGCCGTTTTTTAAGATAGAGGCAAAACAAAAAATACTCCGGAATCCTTGTATCAAGGTCTAACACGTAAGCAAAAAATAAATTTGAATTTTTAACTTTTTTGTGTATTTATTTTAGTTTTAAATTTTTAAATGGCCGCCATCTTGAAACAAAATGGAGGACCAAGCTGGCCAACGAACTCGGTCGAGACATTGGTGAGCTTAATACACACAATTAGTTTCATCAAAATTAATTTATAAATACGAGCGTTATCGTATGACATAGGTCAGATATACATATATATATAAATCAACATTTGATTGGAGGGTAGTTTTGGGGTCTGGGGGTCATGATCGGTGAAAATATACCGAAATTTTCCGGAATTGCTTTCCTCCTAACGGCTGCAATAGGTAGCTTTATACTTTTTTGTATTGAAAGCTACCTAAAAGTAGAACTTCAATTTTCATTCTATAAAATATTTAAAAGAAAACAATCAAGTTATTTTTAATACTTGTAAAATTTTCCAAAGAAAATTCCTCACTCCATGAAAATGCCATGGTGAGAAAGTGCCAAGCTGAGTATCGTTCCCAAGTCGTTCAGTTGGTAGAACGTCAGTGCACTATACTGATTACCCGGTTTCGAGTCCCGGCTTGGGTACTTTTTCACTATGTTGGCGGTACGCCTCTTAAGCAATTAAATTTTGAAAGTTATTTTTGTCAAACCACGGACCATTTGCCGAATATTTTTAGTCAGTTGAATGAAGTCTTGTGATTCCAAGCATTTTTATAATCAAATAATTATTTCAGAATCAAGGTGCATAATGTCCATGAAACATTATTCATAGAAATTTGTAGATAAAGTTAATGGATTCTATTGTAAAACTAGAAGAAAGCTTGATAAGTATACTACAATTTCAAATCACATTAGTTGCTGATAAAAAAAAAATAAAAAGATATATATATATATATATATATATATATATATGCAAGATTTTATTTGCTTTAAAAAAAACTCTAATTTTTTCGCAACAAAATATTATGAAAAAAACTGTTTAACCAATAATTTTTTTTTTACAAATTATTGTGTTCAACTTTTTTTTTTTAAAAGGGTAATGTACCACAAGGTTTTAACATTCAATACATTGGCTATATTACTGTAATAACAAAAGAACAGACTAAACTTTCCATATCAGAACATACTGAAAAGAAGCAGAACAGAAAATGATTAATTTGGTTATTGGACAATTTCACAAATAAAATAAAGGAATTTCATGATTAAAAATGCTCAAAATTCGTTAATGTTTGTAAATAAACATGTCTAGAAGGTCTTTTTTTAATTTTATTTCATTGGATATAGGACATATTCAATATTTAGAAGCGGTGGTATGTGCGAGCAAAGTGATAACTAAGGTAGCGACATCTGGAGTAAATTTTGAGCTTAGTGTTACTGACAGAATGACTGAACATTTGATGTTTATGTATTACATAAGTGTAATATATTCACTTAGAAAAAACGAGCAGGGAAGACCGAGCTATGCTCCGTCAAAATTAGCTTTGAGATCAAATATCACAAAATATGTTCAATTTGCGCCAGGTATGTGTTTTGTCATTTGTAATCTTGAAAATCAATTTCCCAGCCTAATGTCGCCACTATTTTTCCAAATTTGGTGAAATGGTGATAATTTTACGGTTTCGTTTACTCCCAACTATTCAACAACTGAATAACTTTCGCAATCTTCATTTCCATTAAAACGGATCACGCATAGTGATGCCAAAAACATCCACAAATCGGATTTTCTAAAACATGTGATCTAACCTAATGGTCTTCCCGTAATTCAAAATGGTAGGATAAAAAAATTATTCAAAATCGTTAGATTTGATTTTAGATAAAATTAGCTTGATCCATAGTGACACCAAAATGACCCATTAATCGATTTTTTGTCTTGAAAATGTGACTTACCCTAATGACCTTCTAGTTTGCGAAAACCGTAGGTTACAAAATTAAATCAAATAGTTAGAGCCGTTTTTGATTAAATAAGTGTGACCCGGAGAGACCCCAAAATGACTCACTAGTCGAAATTTCTCGAACATATGCGCTAGCGCAATATTCTTCTCGTTCCCGAAAACCGTAGGCTACTAAATTTATTTTAAGTCGTCTGAGCCGTTTTTAAAATAAAAATAGCTTGACCCAAAATGGCCCATATAAAAATTACCCACTATTCCAATTTTCTCGAACATGTGACCAAGACCAATAGTGTTCAAGTGCCCGAAATCCGTAGGATATAAAATTTAGTCAAAATAGTCTGAGCCGGTTTTTAGATAAAATTAGCTTGATCGACAGTGACTCAAAAACGACCCACTAATTGAATTTTCTCTAGCATGTGACCTATACCAATGATTTTATCGTGCCCCAAAACCGTAGGGTACAAAATTTAGTTCATATCGTTTGAACGGTTTTTATGATAAAAATACTTTGAGCCATAATGACCCATGACCAAAATGACCCACTAATCGAATTTTCTCGGACACGTAACATAGCTCAATGATTTTCTCGTGCTCGAAATTCGTAGGATACAAAATTTAGTCAGAATCATTAGAACCGTTTTTTAGATATAATTAGCTTGACCCGCGATGACTCAAAAATGACCAACTTATAAAATTTTCTCGAACACGTAACCTAGCCCATTGATCTTTTCGTGCTCAAAAATTGTAGGATGTAAAATTTAGTCAAAGTCGCTTGGGCCGTTTTTTAGATCTTAACCCTTGACCTTGACCCATAGGTACCCAAACTGACCCACTAATCTAATTTTCTCGAATATGTGACCTACCCCAATGGTTTTCTGGTGCCCCAAAACGGTAGGATACAAAATTTCGTCAAAATCGTTAGAGCCGTTTTTAAAATAAAATATGCATAACCGCACACAAAATTTGCTCGTATTATATGATAAATTTAAATTATTTTTCAATAATTTTAATAATTAAGGTTGTTTCTTTAACGGAAATTAATTTTTTGAAAAATTTACTACAATAATTATTTAATCCATCCGATATCAGCAAAAACATAAACATTACCTTTGTTTCTCTATATAATTAATATAAAGAACAGAACTATGGAATTCAATATACGTAATTGATATTATGGAAAAAAGGAATTCGGAATTAATCAAGATATTTCCAACATCCGAAATCAATAACCGAATTGTAATTCTGAAATAAAAGATTTTCACCCAATTACGGAGTAAAGTATCGCATACTATCAATTATCTGATTTTAACTAAGTAGGTAATTGGCTGTTTTCCTATTTAATACACTCGTAAAACAAGTGTTACTCACACAGAACATTTCATTTCGTCAGTGTAGATTACAGAAAGTAAAGTGCTAAGACTTGTTTAATTAAAAATAGTGTTGCAGCTTCTAAAATTTCTTTTAAAAAGGCAAAATAGTTCTCTTAATACAAATTCATTTTGTTAACTGTCAACATTAATTTTATTTGAATGTTAGGAACTAAATATATAAGTAGAGAATTTTTAGTAAATCTTTCACTTTAATAAAATATTTGACATTTATATAATGGTTAATTATTCATTTTGAAAAATAAATAGAAAGTGGGAAAAATGTCAGTGTATACATAAAATGGAATTACATCTTTTTAATAATAATTTAATTTATCAAGTTCTTAAAGGAAAAAAATAAAGCTTTTACTTAATATAACAATGCTTATTTTATTACGTGTCAATAAAATCGATATGCTATTTTGCAATGCATTTCAGTAATTGTCTAACAGTAAACATCTCTTAGTGAGGCAAAATAATAAAATTATTAAAGAATTTTATTTCTGACGTTTCATTATTATTTCACCTTTTTTATTATACTGAAAATTAAATTGTGGTTTTTCAGATCATAAAAAAAACATAAAAAATAATATTAGTACAACCGATAATAACTGTGTCTATAATAATGACATACACATTACTTTGAATTAGGTGTAAAAAAATTAAAGCAAATACAATATCGAAAAAAAATATTTTTAAAGGACAATTTAATGTAAAATATTAACACAATCTAAAAAATTAGGATTATCAAAGTTTCTAAGCCAACAAAATAAAAAAGTAAATAAATAAATATTCTAATTAAACAAATAAGTTCTGTAGTTTCTGCAGGATCTATTCTGTTGAGCTGATAAAAATATCAGACCAGATGCTATTTCAACAGAATAGATCGCTGGTTTCTGCAGAATCTATTCTGTTGAGCTGATTAAAATATCAGACCAGGTGCTAGGATGAATAAGGTTAACTGTATGAATTATGCCCTTCAGATTCGACCGGGGTAGCTCAGTTGGTAGAGCATGGCAGCTTCATACAAGAGATCCCAAGTTCGAATCCTGTCCCGGACATTTTTCGTCCAGTTGGAAAATTACAACTAGTATGATTTCTTGACCAATTTGAATAATTGTGTTAAAATTAATCTATTATAATTCTTTTCTATCAAATTTTTACCTATTTGAATAAAATAAAAAAGTCCTCGAAAATAAAATTATAAATCGTTTCGCTAAGTATTTCCATGGTATGATGTATATTTTAGTATTATTACTAGAGCGATAATTTAAAAAGTTTATTATAAGCGCTATATTCAATAGTTGGTGCCCTTGTGAGTTTTTTATATTTTTAAGTTTACAAACTTTTAATACATCGCAATTTAACAAACTTTATAGTATATTATTATGTTCAGTATTATCGTTAATCGTTTGCTGAAAAGTGGAGTGAAAAGGAAGAATTATTACACGTTTTCCTTAAAAAAAGAAAATCCAGGAAGGAAGTAAAAGGATAAGATAAAGTACTGCAATTTTCTAAAATTGAATACTTCGATATCAGGCTTTCAACTTTGATAACAGCTCCGTCGCAAATGATTGTTGTGAAGTACATTTTAAAAAGGCGGTACTTTATCATAAAACAGTAAATCAATTTGAGTCTTTTCATAAAACGTTGACCAGAATCAGAATTAATTATTGTGTTGCTTTTACACATAATTATAATAAGATAATTACGGTCTGTTTCATAAATATTTATAATACTTTATATACAAATATAAGATTTTTATGCCTAAAAAAATGAAGCATGCGCTCTCATGAAAGTAGTCTATGGTTAAGTGAGTTTTGAGAATTTCTGTGCGATCGTGGAATCCTGAATTGTAACATTTGTACGTGAATGAGCTACATATTCTGTCAATTTTTAAATTTCGAAAAGTGTGTCTGAATCTTCGGGAATCTGATTTTCACGGCTATTTTGTGCAATGGTATTTTAAATAGATATCTGTGGTTGTTCTGCTGATACATATACTGCGTTAGAAGTTAGATTCAGTGGATTGTGACGCATCGAAACATGAGTGGTAACCTCCTTCCTTTCACGTGACGTGAAGAAACCGGTGAGGTGCTTTGAATTGGAATCTTCGTCTCTGAGTTAGGCAGCATAGTAAGGAGTTGAAATTTGATATTTCAAACAAAAGAGTATTGGAATCCACATGATTCCCTTGATAGGGACAGGGTAACTGTTGACAGGGTAACTGGTCCGTCGACTTTATTTTAGGGAAGTTCGGCATTTTTTTTTCATGCCAATTTTCTCCCGTTCAATCGGTCATACCTGAGAAGTATGGCAGTCTTTTGTCCTTTCTCTCCTACGGACGAAGTTCTCTCCACTGGAATTCTACTCAGGGTTTTTTTAATCAGAGCCACACAGTAATCCTTACGTTACATTGAACATTGCCTACGTTGTATATCCAACGGACAAACACAATCTAAAAAAATTAGGATTATCAAAGTTTCTAAGCCAACAAAATAAAAAAGTAAACAAATAAATATTCTAATTAAACAAATCAGTTCTGTAATTTCTGCAGGATCTATTCTGTTGAGCTGTAAAAAATATCAGACCAGATGCTATTTCAACAGAATAGATCGCTGGTTTCTGCAGAATCTATTCTGTTGAGCTGATAAAAATATCAGACCAGACGCTATGATGAATAAGGTTAACTGTATGAATTATGCCCTTCAGATTCGACCGGGATAGCTCAGTTGGTAGAGCATGGCAGCTTCAGCCAAGAGATCCCAAATTCGAATCCTGTCCCGGACATTTTTCGTCCAGTTGGAAAATTACAACTAGTATGATTTTTTGACCAATTTGAATAATTGTGTTAAAATTAATCTATTATAATTCTTATCTATCAAATCTTTACCTATTTGAATAAAATAAAAAAGTCCTCGAAAATAAAATTATAAATCGTTTCGCTAAGTATTTCCATGGTATGATGTATATTTTAGTATTATTACTAGAACGATAATTTATAAAGTTTATTATAAGCGCTATATTCAATAGTTGGTGCCCTTGTGAATTTTTTTATATTTTTAAGTTTACAAACTTCTATATACATCGCAATTTAACAAACTTTATAGTATATTATTATGTTCAGTATTTTCGTTAATCGTTTACTGAAAAGTGGAGTGAAAAGGAAGAATTATTACACGTTTTCCTTAAAAAAAGAAAATCCAGGAAGGAAGTAAAAGGATAAGATAAAGTACTGCAATTTTCTAAAATTGCATACTTCGATATCAGGCTTTCAACTTTGATAACAGCTCCGTCGCAAATGATTGTTGTGAAGTACATTTTAAAAAGGCGGTACTTTATCGTAAAACAGTAAATCAATTTGAGGCTTTTCATAAAACTTTGACCAGAATCAGAAATAATTATTGTGTTGCTTTTACACATAATTCAAATATTAAGATAATTACGGTCTGTTTCATAAATGTTTATAATACTTTATATACAAATATAAGATATTTATGCCTAAAAAAATGAAGCATACGCTCTTATGAAAGTAGTCTATGGTTAAGTGAGTTTTGAGAATTTCTGTGCGATCGTGGTATCCTGAATTGTAACATTTGTACGTGAATGAGCTACATATTCTGTCAATTCTTTAAATTTCGAAAAGGGTGTCTGAATCTTCGGGAATCTGATTTTCACGGCTATTTTGTGCAATGATATTTTAATTAGATATCTGTGGTTGTTCTGCTGATACATATACTGCACTAGAAGTTAGATTTAGTGGATTGTGACGCATCCAAACATGAGTGGTAACCTCCTCTCTTTCACGTGACGTGAAGAAACCGGTGAGGTGCTTTGGAGTGGAATCTTCGTCTCTGAGTTTGGCAGCATAGTAAGGAGTTGAAATTTGATATTTCAAACAAAAGAGTATTGGAATCCACATGATTCCCTTGACAGGGACTTTACTGTAATTTGAAGTGGATTTTGACACATCGAAACATGAGTGGTAACCTGGAATAGATCGAGACTTCCACGTGACGTGAAGAAAGCTGTCAGGTGTTTTTGAGTGGAATCTTGGTCTCTGAGTTCGGCAGCGTGGTAAGGAGTTGAAATTTGATATTTCAAGCAAAAGAGTATTGGAATTCACATGATTCCCTTTATAGTGACATTACTGTATTTTGAAGTGACATTTTATTGTGTCCTTAGTAATATTTATATAGTGAACCAAAATGAACTTTTCCCCGACAGCTAATCAGCGTAGTCATTTGTTTTTTTAAACTAGCAACTGGATTCAGCAATTTTCTTGTGAAAAGCATTCCCACTCTCAGTTTTACTGTTTCAAGTTTATTTCTTTTGATCATCTTTATTTAAAACTGCCCGCTTCACTTCCATCTATCCTTATTGGCTGCTTTAATAAATTGCTGTTTATTATTAAATTTTGGGTAATGGCTACTTTTCAAGGCTGGTTTTCTGCAAGGGGGCGTGATATATATTTTGGTTGGGCTACAGTATCTAGATATGGATCATCTGCTGAATAGTGCAAAATTACTTCAGCGTTTGACGTTTAAAACAATCTGGACTGTAAAAATTAAAAATCATTTGAAATTAAGCACAATTTGATCTTCAGAAATTCCCCCTAAAATTCAAAAATTCAATTTGTAATTGATAGAATTGAGCGCATGAGTTTTTGTTCTGAATTATTATGCTACACATTCTTCTAGAAAATTTCATGAGATAAATCGCAATACAGTTAAGCAATTTACGAATAAGTTAGAAGTTGCATTCATTATTATAAATTATGAATTAATTTATTTAATTAGATTCATTTTTGTATAGTTTACAAGAAAAAATTGTGAAATGAATAGGTAGACTTTTCGGACAGAAAATAACTGAGCAGAAATAAAATTGCAGAAAATAACTGAAAGATGAAATCAAAATTTCTGTCGTCAAATTTGATAGCTTTTATTAAAAATTGTTAATCACATTTGGATTCAAAGAGTTTTCACCCAGAAAAAGGAATTGATTAAAACAACAAAACCTGTTTTGTTGAGTACATTTTGGTTGTTTTAGTCAAATTTTTGTTCAAGTAAAAAAATTGGTTTTGTTGCTTGGACAAAAAAAATATTGTTAACACTCGTACAAAATTTTAACAAAATTTCACCAATTTTACTTGAACTAACAAAATTTGTTTCTTTTAATTTTACAATATTTTTGTAATTCCAGCAAAATTTTGTTATTTTTGAAAAATTTAAATTCTTGTGTAGTAGTCATATCTTTCTTACGTAACTTGATTTATTTGACTTATATAGCTATATAATTACATGATTAACATAATTTTGGGGTAATTAAAACTTTTTTTCACTGGGACGGACAAAGGTAGTTTTAAAAATCCCCCTGTCCCATTTATTACCGTCTTCTATCTTTGCAAAAAGAAAGAATTGGATTCATGAACATTTTCGATTTCCGGTTATCCTGAACAAGATTTCGCTGTTTTTATCTCAAGAACTAATGCACGGAATTTAATAAAACCTTTTATTCAGTTACTTTCTGATATAAATTGTTGCTGATTACTTTTTACTTTAAATTGCGCAACAGGTGGCCCTACTATGTTGCATTTTTCGTGATTTCTGTAATAGCTCTATCTCATTTTCAGCAGTCAAATACTCCTGTAATCTTTGAATAATAACAAGGAAATTTTTATCCTGCTTTTTACAGGCGTAATTCACTGCTGAAAATGAATAAAAAATTAACTATGTGTTGCCGTATGCTGTGCTTTGTACTGTCGTCTCATGTTTGCCGCAGAAATTTGCGTGCTCCTTATGACATTCCATCTTGTGCTGCGATTGCAGCCGTTCCGACATATATAAGAGAGAGAAATGCCGAACTCAGATATCGTTCCTGGTAGCGCAGTGGTAAAGCGTCAGGCTGCTGTTCTGAGGACACGGGATCGACTCCCGGCATGGGCAATTTTCATTCTCTCGGTTTGCGTTTGAAAAAAAGTCGGATAAAATTCACTTGTTATTGTTCAAGGTTTACAAGCGTAATTCACTTTTAAAATTGCATATGTAGATTGGTTCATTTAACAAATGTTTTTGTAGTATAAACAAAACAAGTTCGTAATATAACATATTTTATTGATTAAACAAACAAAATATAGTTAGTTGAAAAAAGAAAATAGATTGTTAAAATAACACATAGCATATATCTATGTAACAAAAATAATTTTGTTAATTCAAGTAACATTGAACCATTTTACTTGAATTAACAAAACATTTTTTTGCTGACGATACAAATTTTTTTTTTTTTTGGAATTGCAAAAAAAATCAACAATATTTCTTTTGTTGATTCAAACGAAATTTCCATTGACCCATATTTAAACAAAAAGTTTCGTTGGGGCAAACAAATTTTTGTTGATTCAACAAAACTTTTTTCTCTGTGTTGCTGAATGATTATTTAATATGTAAAAATTGATGAATTTTCATTAGTCCAATACTGAAAATACGCAATTTCCTCTTTCTTTGCGTTGTGAGTGCGCATCATAATCGCATCTGAATCCATCTCTTATTTTAGTTGTAAATAAAAAAATTCTTATATAAAAATATTCTGATTAAAAAACAAATAAAGTAAGGTATTATTTTTTAAATGTTAAACGCCAATAATTATGACACGAACTTAACTTTTATAAGATACATTTTATAACTACCATTTTTCTGTTAAGTTGAGTTGATACTAAAAAAGGATTTAGTAAAAAATATATTTTTTAATTTCTATGCGATTATTAATTAACTTATTTATTTTTAAAAATCTGGATTTAATTTACTGTCAAAACAAATATGTTACAATTTTTCAAATTAATGATTTCTTACTTTTTTTCATCTGTGGGAAAATTCAATATGTCTGTAGATAATTTCATTTCAACGAATACTTTGAAAAACATATATATTATATTTTTTTTCTATTTTTTATAAGAAAAATTAACAATATACGAATCTCTTTTTTGTAATTGATATGCATTTCTGCAAATATCTTTATATAAATTGAGGTTCGAAATTAAACAATTTTCTCGAACATCCGAAATCAATAATCCAATTGAAGTTCTGAAAGATAAGTTTTTCATTCAATTATTGTGTAAAGCATCTCATGTTGTCAATTATGCGATATTAACCCAATATGTAATTGTCTATATTTCCTGTTTAATATGTCTACAGAGCAGGTAATATTGATAAGAAATATTCAATTGCGCCGTTTAGAATTATAAGAAGTTAAGTACTGATAATTATAAGTACTGATAATATATAAGTACTGATATTTGTTTTTCAAAAAAAAAAAATGTTATAGAACATGGGATAAAGATTATTCTCTAAATTTCCGATATAGTTCTATTATTTAATGCAAACAGATTCAGCTAATAATTTAGAGCGTAAAAAAAATTAGCATAAATAACCATTAAAAAGTAATTATAAAATAAATGTTATAAAATAGTATATAATTAGCAGACGAAAGAATTATAAGAATAAATAATTCTTATCTATGTTTCTAAATGTTAAAATTAATTTATAGAGCATAATAAGGGGGATTTTTCATTCTTAATAGTATTCGTCACATTTAATTACGAAAATATAATGGTTAGAAAATTAGTTCATACACATCCCTGCTTTAAAAATATATATAGTCTTTAAAGCACGTTACTGCAATAAATATATAATCAAATTGACAAAATAAGTTAAATTTTACTTCTAAAGCAAATAAAATAGTTTTATAAAATGAAACATGTCTTGATGAAATAAAAAGCATATTCATTCAAATTTGTTTATTGCCAAACTGGAAAAATGTTGCTAAGCTTGCAAAACAACTTGAATATTTATATATATATATATATATATATATATATATATAAACTTATTGCAAAAATTAACCACTGAAACAGAAATAACTGACCAAATGCAATGAAATATATATATATATATATATATAATGCCTGAAAGTGTATTATGCGTAATATATTTCAACTATTGAAAATGAAGTTCACATCATTATCATTTGAAAAAAATCTTTTATAAACGATGGTATATTTAATGCTTTTAAAAAATCAATAGACCTATTCAAAATTTTGACAGTATTGTATAGTAACGATGGTCAGAGACCAGGTAAAAGTTACACGCAAATTTTAGATTTAGCTTAAAACACTATAATTAGTGAAAGTTTTATTTTTTCTCTACCGACGTAATCGAAAATATGGTTCATAGGAAATGTTTAATTTTTGTTCTAACTTTTACGTGCAAAATAAATAATCATTTTTAAAAGCCTTCTATTTGGGAAGATATGAGCGACAAAAATCTTTTTGAGACAATGATATATTTAATATTTTAAAAAAAGCAATTGATCTTTTAATAATTTATTTAAGAGGATTGCAAGAAAACAATGCTCAAGGACAAGTCAAAAGAAACACTCAAATTTTATATTCAGCATAAAAAATTATAATATGTTTTTTTTTTCTATTTTGAACAATAAAACACTGAGTTTGTGCATTTACTTTTCTTCTGAATTTTAAATTCAAACAAATAATCATTTTTAAAAGCCTTTTGTTTGTGAAGATATGTCTTTGAGACAAACATTCTTTTGAGACAATGATATATTTAATATTTTAGAAAGGCAATTGGGTTTTTAACAATTTATTTAAGAGGATAGAAATGAAGCTCAAGGACAAGATAAAGAAACACCCAAACATTAGATTCAGCTTAAATGTCTATAATTAGAGAAGTTCTTTTTTTCTGGAACAATTAAAAAGTTAGTTTGTCCGTTTATTTTTCTTCTGATTTTTAAGTGAAAAATAAGTGACCATTTTTAAAACCCCTTTGTTTTTGAAGATAAGTTTTATAAATGGGGTAACATGAACGATAAATTTACTGAAAAACTAAATTAATGTCAAATATTTAATAAAAATGAGGGGATATTTAGTGATTTTAATTAAAAATATTTTTCATTACACTTCGATATATATATATTTTTTTTTTACAAATTTTTACAAACAAAATTTATTAAAATAGTGTAATAAATACCAATATCAAATTGCATTTAGCATAAAAATAAATTATTACAATGGTGTATATATGAAACATATATATTTTTACGAATAGATGAATGTTGCACGAAAGAATTATACAGAACTTTAATTAGAGTCATCAAAATTGCCATGAAAAATATGAGAATTTTTAATTTTATTAATACATTAGATTTTTTTGACAACTCTCCTTCAGTAAAGCTGACTTCCCCAACTATATTTTATTCCATCTATTGCGATTAAGTAAGTAATGATATTGGAAAGTTTTACTTTTGACAATGTGAATGATAGTGTAACATAATCTATATAGCTCGAGGATAGGTTAACTAAACATAAGAAATTCTTTCAAGTGGCATGATTAATAATGAAGAGGATTGACAAATTGAAACATACGTGAGTGAAAGTGGTCCTAATTGGCATGGGAAATATACAAAAAATGAATAATTATGTTTAAAATGTGAAAAGTGTTTTATGAGAAATTATATATAACATATGTATTTAAAATCTGCGGGTAATAATTTCTTGGCATTTGTATTAAATCAATCTTTTCAGAAGGAATTTTGACAAGCATCTAAAAACTTCAACAATATGTGTAATTTTTCATGATTAAAATGATTTTTTTTTAATCATTTCCCTATAACGCACTATTTTTAACTACTAATACCCCTTATTTTCTATGTTCACCATAGTTGTTTTTTTGAAGTAATATATAGGTTTAAAATAAACCTTTAATGATTTCGGTCGTTTATTTTTAGTACATAAGACTGTTTCTTTCACATCATAAAACAAGTTGGAAAATGTACGTCAAACGCGATCAACGAGGTACTATAGCTAGTTATATAAATATTCAGATCTTGATGATTTTTAATTCCGTGAAATGAATTATATCGTCTGCGAGATTGATTTCTGTAATAAAATAAGTATCTCGGTCGCTTGGCGATTAAACCTCGGAAGTTCCTATAACAGGAAAGCGCCGATTTCTTTAAAAAAAAAATTAAATTTATTAATAAATATTTTTATTAATATTTTCCAATTTTTTTAATTCGATTTTCATAAAATTTGAAATGTCTCGACAAAATTCTGTAAAGATAATATATCTTAAATTTCAAACCATTCGGTTGGGTAGTTTTTGCGTTGTTATATGCGGACGGACGGACAGACAGAGGGACGGACCAGACGACGACAATAGGTGCTACGTATTTATATAATTACGAACGCACCTAATTAGAAAATGTTTGTATCAGAGACACTAATATAGATATTTTATTAATTGATGTTTGCAAATACATAAATAACGTAAAGCACACCACACGCAAGTGTATTTTTTGCACAGATAAACCTTCAGAGACAAACTGAGTGGAAATAATTAGATAATTTATTAGGCTTTTTTACTAAACGCCCATAAATTTATCATAGGGTCTGAAACACTTAAAAATGATCAATTAAAAAGAATCAGACAGATAAATTAATCAATAAAATTTGATTATTAGCCAAATTGGAAACTCTGTTAATCCGTTTCACATTTGTATGATAAAAAATATTTTAGAAAAAATTGTTCATTAAATGGAAATTTTTAGCTGTATTTCCATGTCTTGCAAAGTCACTTATTTCTTATCTGTAGCTAAATACGAAAACGTTATTTAATATTTCTTTTATTTTAAGTATGGAAAATATTTTCTATAAAGCATTTAAACTATACACTGAACTGAAGAGAATTCATAATTCTTTGTGAAAAAGATTTCGTAATATATTTCAGTTTATATTTCAGCATAAATAATCTTTTATAGTATACAATGCATTACTCAAATTAAACAATTATCAAGATAAGTAAACGAGAAAATATACATTTCCCAAAGTTTTAATGAGGATACGAAGAAAGTGTGACGTTCTCTTTGGTAATTGATATTATTTTATTGAAGCTCCTATATGTTCAATTTTGAAGCGATTAAGCCCTTTCAGAATTGAAAATCAATAACCCAATGAATACTTGAAAGGGAATATTCAAAACCATTTACTTTTAAACATATATTTTGTTATATGCCCTGTTCTATCTCGTTTGGAATTAAGTACGTAATTACATATACCTACTGTTGCATATATTTTTTAAATAAATACATAATGCATACACCTTACTACAGCAAATGATAATCTTCGAAACAGAAGTAAATCAAGAATATTTTTACTTAGAAAGAAATCATCCAAAGAAGAAGAAAAATAGCAAGAATAAGTCCTGCATTTTTCTAAAATTGCGTATTTCGATATCAGACTTTTAACTTTATAAGAATATACCTTCAGAATTACAGTGATAAAAATTTAAAGAAGATTTTGTTTTGTTCTTGTTAGAATAATGAACCATTTTACGTCTTATTTTTAAAGTTTTGGAAGTTTAAAATAACAAGCAGGGCGTACTTTTTTTGCTGACATTACTGCCATTATTATGATTTTTGACCTTTTTTCTTTATTCTTAATCTTTTATGTAGTTTTGTAATACTTTTAAAGTTTGAAATTGTGTTTGTTAGTCTACATTGTCTACAGACTGATAATCTTTTAAAATGTAAAGGATAGCTTTATTGTAGAAATTTTTAATTTAACTAACACAATAATTAAAATATAAAATTTTAATTAAAATTAAACCTTTAGAAAATCTTAAAAATTTCAAAGATTCAGATCGATCGTCAGAAACTGAAACTTGGAATTTAAATTCCAGAATTTTTATGTTAACCATTTTCCAGAAATAATCATCATTCGTATAACTTAATACGTAATTCAACCAAATCATTTTGCAAGGAATTCAAAATACGTTTTAAATTTAGAAATTTTCTATGATATAAAAAAAAAAGCAATTTTAAGTAATAATTAATGGCTTAAGAATTTTAAATACTACATAATTTGTTTTTTTGTTTATCTACGAAATTATATAAAATTTTCAAATAAATAATTTGAATACATATTTGATTAATTAGTGACAGAATTAATTTTTTTTTTGTCAAACCTTGGAATTTTTTAATGAAAAAGACTCGTCACATTCAAATTTAAAGAGTGTTATTGAAAATATTTTTAAATACGTGACAGTTTCAAGCAGTACAAAAAATATGAACCTTGTCACATTGATTGCGTTTTAAATGAAATCTGTCAACCTAAATCCCATTTTCAGTTCTATTAGGTGCATGTAATATATGTTAACAATATTTCATTTCATGATTGTCAGGAGTTTAAAATTTATATCCGTTTAAAATACATTGAACACATGGATTTTCATAAAGTGGCAATATTCTTTTGTAATTGAGATTTTGTTATTGATAGTTTTATATAAAAATTGGCGTTTGGATTTAATTCCATTCTTTTCTATGATTAAAATAAATAAAAAAACTGCAGCTTTGAATGGAATTGTTTTTAATTAATTATTGAATAATGTATCTGATACTATTAATTATGTTATTTTAAATGAATATGAAATGGCTTACTTTTTGATTTAATATGTTTATAACGCATGTATAAGATACTTAATACATTTAATTTCGTCATTTTAGATAATGTCAATAGTTATTCAATTAATAAATTGTGTTGCAGCAAATCGCCTAAATGTTCTAAAAAATAATTAATTTAATGTAAACTGATTTGATTTTTTGATATTTTCAAAGGAAGAATTGTAAAATAAAATTAATGTAAAGTTTTATAAAACATTTATTTAAATAATGCTAATTATTTAATTGAACAGGTAATAAATGACTGGTGATAAATTTGTTATAGTTATTCACAAAATTGAATGAAAATAATTAGTGCAGAATGATTAGTATGATATTGTAATGTAAACAAAATGTGAAAAATAAAAAATATTTTTTAATAAAATACTAGGAAAATGCAATAAAGCAATTTATTTTAAATATTTTTCTTTTTTACAGTTTCCATAAAACAGAGATTTAGGCTGTAAAGTTAAACTCATTTCCTATCATACACTATTAATAAAAAATAATGATTAAGTTTAACCATATAATAAGGAAAAAAAAGTTACAATAATATTTCATATATTTCTTTGATTTCAATATTTTATAGCTCATAATTTGGGTAGCATTTTATTCTTCTCATTTTTGACTAGCTGGATAACGCCCGCTATGCTGGCCCGTAATTACATCGGGGCCGCGAATTTATACGAACCTCGTAAAAAACTGTCCTAATACTTCATTATCACCAGGCAGCGCTGCAAATTTATATTTTCTGTGAAAATATTTCTGCCGCTGATTAGTCACGCTTTTCTCCTTATGACGGTTTTTATATTTAATTAAATTTACAGCATGTAATTCTTCAATATTCTTTTTTAATAGTTAGTGTTAACTTAACATCTTTATTTCGACACATTTCCTATCAAAATTGGTCATTCCTTTCCAATTTTCCTTTACCGTCGAGCGATTTTTTTAAATGTTTTAATTATCACGCGGCGGTTTTTTTTTTCAGCTTCCCGGATAGCCATATTGAAGCAGTGCTAACATCAGGCGTTCCCGAGTGACCGGGAAGAAGGCGTGACAGTTTGACGTCAACCAGGATACTCTTCTTTGCCGATTTCAATCGCAGTTTATTTTACACTGGGCAACATCGTGAACGATTACCTCCATGGTTTAATATTTTAAACGTTCACGATGAATGAATCTTTTGTGTTCAAAAAATATTCAGAAGAGTAAACATTGTTTATAGTGGTGATGTATGTATTTTTCTGTAAGGTGCAATAATATTATACATATGAATATTAACAATTACAATGGACTAAACAATGGTACAAAAATGTACTAACGCCTGGCATATGAAAAAGTGAAACGGAAATCCCGGAACTGTTGATGACAGTCAAATGTTTTGCGATTTTATTATATAGATTTTTCAACAAATAATAATGTGTAAATATTTTGTTAAACTTTTATTTTTTTCATTATAAATAGTTTAGAGTGTCTCAAGAAATATGCAATTTCAAAAAATAATTAATTTTTTTCACTTTTAAGGCAAAAAAAGAAGTTTCATAAAATCAACCAAATCGCACTAAAAAAGAAAAAAAAAACTTTACTTTTTTTTCAAATTAAAAAATGTTTGTCATTTTTAAAAATTGATTTAAGAATATAAAAATTTATTAAATATATTGCGTTGAAGATATTTTTAACTATTAAAACTTTATCTAAGATTATCATTAATAAAAATTAAACATTTCAGTGGTAATATATTTGTAAAGAATTCCGAATTTCACGTTGTAATATTTAAATGGTAGCGACAACGCAAAACTCAATCGTTAAATCAGAAATGATATTTTATTTATGTCGTAAAATACACTAAATTATTGTTACACTTATAAATAGTTGGTTCGTTTGTCCTTTTAATTGATTCGTAGGATCAGTTCGAGGCGACAAGAGTCTCAGCTTGGCGATTAGAAAAGAGTGCAGTTTTAAGAGTGGTGACAGGGTGTCACTTTAGTGGTTTTCTCTCAAACGTTAAGCGGAAATTATCTCACAATAGAGACTGGCTGTCTCTGATTTTTCCTCCCTTTTCTGTTGTTCAGCAAGTCTCACTCCCGGACTTGGTGTCCAGCACGATGATTTCAATAACACTCCCGGGAGATGATTCTCCACTCTGCAGGTCTTAAGATCCGACCTTCTCAGTTTATCTCTAACATCCCACTCCCTGCTCCAGCCTGCTCTTCGCTGCTCCGGAGGGAAGGGGGGAAGGGGGTTTTTGGGCGTCTTCCGGTTTCTCAAGGCCCAATAAACTCCGTGCCTCCTCTCTCATTGGGAAAAAAGAATTTTCACTTGGCGCCTCGTTGCCAATTTGTGTCCTGTCACGAACTAGGGAATTACCCTCGTTTTATTGTCTCTGTAGAAAAATCATATCGATCACCTTCCCACTGAACCAAATTCTGCACGTCAATTTTCCTTTGAGCGCCCTAGACACCGCGTCGCGACTTAGTCGTAGGAAAAACCTTTCCCAGGCGTGAGAAAATAGTCTGGGATGGAAAGCTTCATTCAATATTCCCACATAATTTAATGAAGTCTTTACATATTAGTTCATGCTTTTGAAATGACAATCTGGTGTTTAAAAAAATATCCGACAGGAATGTATTATAATTATTTTAATGGGCAAGACAGAATGAGCTAGCAAATTTCAGATTCAGCTTAATATTTTAATTAGAGAAAGTACTTAAAATCTTAAACATTTGAAAACAAAGTTCATGGCCGGAATGTTTTAAACGGAAAACAAACAGTAAATTTTAAATATTCTTTATTATGAAATATTTTTTATATAATGGGATTATTTTGAACGAACAAAGAAAATTTAATATATATATATATATATATATATATATATATATATATATATATATACAATTCCATATACAGCCAAAAAAAAAATATTGTATTTATTTACTTATATAAATATTTTCGAAAATCTGAAAAACATACGATTTAAAAAAAAAAAAAAGTTATTTTGACTATTTAATGGTAAATAAAATAGTGAAACATTATTTAATTAAACCGCAAACGATTTTTCTCCATAGACGTAATGTAAAGGAATTCTTTTGACTGTCCCTGTAAAGTAACTATAAGTGCTATGCACACCCTATTCCATATTAAGCTTCATGTAATGCACCTTAGTGATATATATCAATTACGATGCATTTGAAATTGTGTAACACCATTAAAATAAACAGCAAATGCTTTTTCCCCATAGACCGTAATGTAACGGAATTCTTTTGAGTGTCCCTGTAAAACAACTATAAGAGCTACACACTTCAGTTGAAATATGGATCATGATATAGATAACGACAATAACATATAAAAATTGCAGAGCAATCCGAGCATATTTACGGGAGTTGAGCATGGACAGACGGCAGACGGCAGACGGCCAGACGGCCATACTGCAGACAAACCGAAGTCATAAACACTTTTCAACTAGGTTGGAAAGTGTTAAAACCCAAAATTATTTAATTTAACATCAAAGCATAACCGCTTAGTTATCGATATAAGGCTTCCCGTACTTACTCAAATTCATGGACCTTGTGATAATCATTAATGTCTTGAAAAAGTATGTTTTATTTCTAATATGACGTCATTTAATCTTATTTGTAATTCTTAATATTTTTTATTTCTTTTTCTTTTTCACATAGAAATTTTTCATTTGTAAAATAACTGTTGAGGAAAACTTATTAATCCAGGCTTTGTATTTATTGACAAAGATAATGGTTAGCAACGTAAAATTTTAATAAAATTTTACATAAAAAATATTCATTAATTCTCTATAAAAATAAAGAAATTTTGAATTATTAAAAAAATATTTGAAAATAATAAATAACACCTACTCTGTGTTCATTCCTGAGTTATTCATCTATATGCAAAAATGCAGACCATTAAATTATCCGTTTTGACGTTTACTTCAGACAAACATTCACACACACTTTCTCATTTATAATAATAGGATATTATCATAAAAGATCGACCGGAATGAAAAACTAGTCGTTGGGGGCCACCGTAATACTTACCCATCATGGATATGCATAATGTAAAATATTAAAACAAAAATGTGTAAACTACTTATAAAATGCATAGCAATTCAAATAAAATCGTGGCTTGATGACGTCATAACTTTATAGGCTCGATTACTGAATTGCTTGAAAGAGGTTTTTTCTTATAACTCCAAAAATAATAATCCTATTAACTAGCGGTTTATTGCATCTGATTAAGCGTCAAATTTCCAATTAAAATATATCTTTGAAGTGAAATTTGGATGAAATACAGGGTCATGAAAAATCGAAGAGTGTGGAAAATAGGATTACAAATATCTCAGCAACTAATTATCCGATCGACTCCATGCTTTATGCAAAATTTATGTTTTTTTATTGTCTTTTATATTCATTTCTTAAAATAAACAATTTCGAAAATTTTTATATACCTTTTATCAGAACGAATATTTCGAGAGTCCGAAAAAAATAGTTCCGGTTAATCGAGGTTATTGAAATGAAATAGGCTTCTTCCCATTATTACATACTAAGTACATACCAAATTGCAAGTGTCTATCTCAATTTTTTCGGGCGATAGAGCGTTTACAGACACACACACACACAGACACACAGACACACAGACGGACGGCAAAATTTTTTTTTCTAAAAATATGTTTTTTGGAATCTCCAGTGTCTGAAACGTGTAAATCCGTCAAAAAAAAATTTTCGATTTTCAAAACGATTACAAGACTTACCCTATACTACGTATGATGGGTAAGTAATATGAGAATTTAGTTCTGATTCACATATAACTAACAGAATTTCAGTTACTGTCTATTTAATTTATATTTTTCATTCTTCATATATAGATAAAAAACGTGTAAGTTTCTAGCTTACTTTTATTGGGATACATTTTCTGCATATTGATGTAGATTCTATTTTACCTTTTGTATTTTTTACATGTAGAAAACTAATCCATCCTTTTCAATCAACTTAATATTTTCCACTCAAAATAAATAAAGAAAGAAGGAAAATGATAAAGCACAGAAAAAACCCAACGATAATTTTTCTCTCATCTCTTCAAAAACAAGTGACATAATTTTATGACTCTTAAGTTTCAAGTTTCCAAGCAATAGATATTTATTACATCGTTATAATCATCTCTCTTCTAATAATGTGAAGTATGTTTATAATTCGTGATTTGTGATTATGTTATTATAAACTTGTTACAGAACTAAAAACATTTAATAAGACAATTATCCATCATTAAATGTAACTTATGAACATACAGTTGTGCAACAAAATTCTTCAGAAAACCCCCTAATTATTTGTGAAATTTATGTTAGTGACGTCAATTTATTTCAAAGAACTGATGCAACATTACTTGTAACTTTCCAGACTGTGTGTGAAAATGAGTCAGTGTATTACTAAATCCCATTCTGTAAAGTCACAGGAAAAAATGTTTCCTGCTAAAATTATTCTAATTCTAAATTGTAAAGCTTTCAAATAATTGTAATTAATGTAGAATATAATTTTTAAAACAGTGCAAACGTCATCCCATTTATTCATTGTGAATTGAATTAATATTATTGTTTACAAGTTTTATTTCAGTCGTGGTGCATCTAAACTGGATTATTTAAAAAGTGAATATAATGAGTTCTCAACTACTGGATATATAAATATATGCTGATACTTCTAAAATTGAATAGACCATAGAAAAGGTAAGCCATTCCTTTTCTTTCTGTATGTTGAAGACTAGAGATAATAATATTCTAAAAGATTCTAATATTTTGATGTTCAGCACTTACCTCGTTGGCCTCGCCCCTTAAAAATTATATTAATAATTTTTATCTTCCTAAAATATTCGGAAATGCAGCCAATAATTAATTTTTCACATGAAAATCATAATATGGTTGTAAGTTCTAACTTTATCTCTAAACCGTATACCATTTAAAAAATCTAACGAAAGAGAAATTAATAAACAAAACAATTTTATAAAGATATGATTAAACTGCCACGATAAATTATTTCGTATTATGATCTAATTTTTGTTACAATTATTACCCCAAAAATTTATAAATTTCCAAATTTTGTACGTTTGTATGTATTTCTTTACATTGCTTGATATTTCTTGTATAAATACTTATGTAATGCATCATTACTTCGAGTACTTTCTAAAATAAATATCCTCAAAAGTGAAGTGAAATTATTAGAACCATTACACGTTTTCAAAAAATAAAATCTCCAGAAAGAAAAACTAGGACAAGATAAAGTACAGCAATTTTCTAAAGTTGTAAACTTCGATATCAGGTTTTTAACTTTGATAATAGTTCCTTCACAAAGGATTACAGTGATGAAAATTTTAAAAGAGCGTTGTTTTTCTTTTCGTAGACCATTAAAATATATTACGCCTCATTATAAAACTTTTACGAGGATGAAACATAATGAGAGAGTTTAGTTTTGATTTGTACATTTCTATCAAAATTACAATTATTATAATTACAATTTTTACTTTAAATATTTTATGTTCAAGGGTAAAATTTTATAGCTTCGAGCTTAGTTTTATTTGAAAACATTTGTTACATATTGATGTGAATCAGATTTTAATTTCTGTATTTCTTATGTTAATTATTTTACTAGAACCCTTCCCGAAGTAATGCGCAATGCACTGAAAAAATAAATTTGCAAACAATCCATAATATGCTTATAAATTGCAGCTTTTTATAAATGATATCATTTTTTTTTAAATCCTCATCAAATGAAACTGAAATCGACAAACAAAATGTCCTTATGATTGGATGTTTAAATTAACATACTAAACCGTTCATGATTGTATGATTGTTGTAATAAAAAATTATAAATGTAATTAGTTCTATTTGGTAGTATACATTTACATTGTTTGATATTTCAAGTAAAAAAAAAATGGAAATTTTACACGTTTTATAAACAGAAAAATTCCAAAAAAGAGAAAAAGATAAGATAAACACTATTGAGGGAGTCGGAGCAAGAGAGTGCTAAGCCACATTTTTGAACTTCTGAGATATTTCAATTTGAAAATTTCATCAAATACTCAAATCAAGATATATAACATAAAGTTTTCTCGCCAATGTATTAGTAACATTTGAGATATTTTTAGTAAGAATATGGCATTACTTTAATGATATTACTGTTACGTTCTTTGTAGATTAGCTATCTTCATTGGGGTCATAAATGTGTGGGGCAAAAACGAAACCCGGGACATATGCTGCCCCCAAGTGACATTAGAGACCAATTATAGTAGGATATTATAATTTACAATATTAAGCAACAGATTAAAGTGTTAGATTTATTTCCTCCAAAATGTGGTTTGACACTTTCTTGCCCCGACCCCCTCAATTGTTTTAAATTACATACTTCGATATCAAACTTTAACTTTGATAACAGTTACTCAAGTTGCTGATGATACTTTTAACACTAGAACCGCGGGACTTTCGGTTTACCTGAACCAACCGCGGAGTGGGTCAGTTTGACCCTAGACTGAAACAAATATATAAATACACCCAAATGTTTCATTTAGTGTTAAAACATTATATTATCATACAATAATCAATATTTCTCAACATTTATATAATATTTAGTCAGCAGAAATTACCTAACGTTACAGAAAATGATGTTTAAATGTTATTTGATTAAGTTTAATAATATATTTTTTAAACAAAAAAAAATTAAACTTCATAACTATAAAAGAAAATAGATCATCCCAACAAATTAGTTTAGGCATAATTTCTAAGAATAATTTAAAGAAATATAAAGAAAATACCAGTTACTTAGTAGTTTTACAGATTTATTTAATACAATTTATTGTATACATTGCAAGCGAAACTTGGTAATAAGCTTTGTACATCTACCACAACAAGTGCATTACATTTTGAACAAATGTATTGAGTTTTATTTTCACATTTTTAAGATTGACATTGGGCTCATTTACGCTTAGTTTGTACTTTTCCATCACTTTCAGTGGTTGCTTCATAACTAAGTGACACTTATTGTTGTTGAGAGAAGAACAAACTTTTCTCGTAATTCTTCAACTAAGTCTTGAATAAATTGCTGTCTACTAATAGATTTTCCAGTTACGGCTTTGTATAAAACCCAAGCATTGATAGCAGCAATGTCCAAAATATTATAAAATAAATGCACGGGGCCATCTTCGTGAAGCAGACTTGACAGTATACCTCCTTGTCATCTGGTCAATCACATCTACACCAAATTTAGTTGCGTTGTAGTAATCAACTGTATCAGGTAGTTTTTTAGAATTATCTAAAATTTCATCAGTTTGATGTAGACTGCTGAGCAAAAAAAACATTTTATCTTTTTTCCCTGGTAAACAGTTATACTGGTGTGTTTATGGGTTAGTACAGTAGTGGCATGCAATTCCGATTTTGACAATTTTACAGAGATTGGTATCTCTCTTCTTGAGCATTTACAGTTCCTACAAGGCTTGTATTTTTGGATTTGAATGCCTCTAAAAGCTTCAATGTCGTAAAAAAAGTTGTCTGTAGTGACATTTCTACCTTTGTTCTCATAGGGACTGATTAGTCGCAGTACTACATATTTAGAAAGAGAAATGTTAGATAGACATTGGTTATCTTTTTCAAGATACGGGAATCCATTAATCAGGTATTTTGATTTTACATCTACAGCCAACCCTAACTTGATACCAAATTCATCTGGTTAGGCATATATTGAGTAAACCTATACCTAGCTTTTGTAGGAAATAATTACTAATCTACGCTTATGTTAGGTCCTGGTGTATAGTTAGTCTTGCAATTGTCAATGAAACTATTCCAAATATCAGAAATCAAAGCAAATTTGTCTGTCTCTAGACGACTTGATCGGGTTGATTTTATATAGAAGCATAAGAATCTCATTATTTCACGAAGTCTCTTGGCATTCTATTTCGGAAAAACGGCGGTTCCCAGTTCATTGAACAACCGCTATCCAGTTCAAGCCTTTTTGCACAATATATGCATATAATATTGATATAAAAACAGCAATTTCTTCCAAAGTAATAACCCATTCATTTTTCTGAATCTGTCGATGAGCTTCCTCTTTGGTACATTTCTTTATATGCTTCAATATCCATTCATCAATGAGAAGTTTCCAGGCACTTTATGGACTGTTATTCATAATATTGCGTTTAGCATATGGTGTTGGGTCCCGAACTTCCTTCAAACAGTATGCTGTGATTTTCTTCCTTTGTTGCTAGTACCACTTTGTACAACGTTCCAAACTGTCCCACTTTTGCCAACTTCTTTATTTTCAAGTTTCAATGCATACGATACTGCTGATTTCTTTTTTCAGATTTCCCTGAGTGTAGGTGCCTTTTGTTTGAACTCTTGATTCTTCGTTTTTATCTGATAAATACGACGAACTTTCGCTTAACACAGATAAATTATCATCATCATTGCGGTGGGAAGCTCCAGCAATTGTTAGGGCACTGGCAGGGTCGGCGTCACTTTCATTTTCTTCATAAAAATTAAAACTTTTTTCACTTGCAGGCAGATATTCATCCTCGCTACTCAAAATCGAAAGATAGTCATCATTATTGTAACTTTCCGAATCATTGTCAGATAATTGTTGCAAATATTCC